>VRYO01001463.1:73411518-73440049 GCA_009812075.1 Sialia sialis | reverse complement strand
TGAAATTACTATAATAGGAAAGTAACTTTCTTCCAGATGGGACAGACATGGTACATCAGCAGTTTTTCCTAAAGCAGATTTAAGGAATTAAGAATAGGATTAGCTAAAATTAGTGCTTTTTGTTTCATTTTAGGGGATCTCCTGGAGTACTATTTGTTACATGATAGGTGAGATACAGTATGGTGGTCGTGTGACAGATGACTTTGACAAAAGACTCATGAACACCTTTGTAAAGGTTTGGTTCAGTGAAAATACATTCAGTCAGGAATTCAGCTTCTACAAAGGATACAGCATACCCAAATGTGCTATGGTGGATCAATACCTTCAGTACATACAGGTTGGTAAATGAAAACTATTCACTTGTTCCCTATTCCCTATAATTTTTCTCCTTTTTTTCTGAGTAATTGTATTTTGTCTTTCATTCACAGATTTTTAAACTGATTTCTAGCCATTGTCATATCTATTAGCAACAACTGATTATTGTTATCAATGTTATCATCTTCATGACAGAAATATATATTTTCTTTTTCATGTAGTTTGCTTGTGGGACATATCTAAAGGCAAGGAATTGTTAAAGAGGGAAAATAATGTAGTCCAGACATTGGGTACATTCTCTTTGAAATAAAAGATCTTGATATATATATATGAGTAAAATTTATTATTAAAGTAGTGCATAGTTGTTAAAACACAATTTGTTTGGTTGGCTGTAGGATGACAAATAGACCAAAGCAAGTTATTTGGCTTAAGACTATTTGAAGAAATCTAATTTCTTACTTAACAGTATTCTGGGGTTATTTTCTGTTTTCTAAATTTGGTTTTGTTGTGTGTTGAATTTTATGGTTTTTTGTTTGGGGATTTTTGGTGATTTTTTTTTTTTTTTTATGATTTGCTTCTAAATCTGCAATTGTACTCTTTTTCTATTTTACTATGTAGAGCCTTCCTGCTTATGATACACCAGAGGTGTTTGGTTTGCATCCCAATGCGGATATCACCTACCAAAGTAAAGTTTCCAAAAATGTTTTGGACACCATCCTCAGTATTCAGCCTAAAGACAGCTCTGGTGGAGGAGATGAAACTCGAGAAGCAATTGTAGCGAGACTGGCTGATGATATGCTGGAAAAACTTCCTGCTGATTATGTACCATTTGAAGTGAGTTAATGAAATTCTGGCAAAAACATTTACTCCAGCTTGCCTTATCGATTAAAAAAAAAAACAAACCCAAAACAACCAACAGCTTTTCTAAAATTGTGTTTGAATTAATTCAGAGAGGCAGTACTTGGTATTTTAAAAGAAGTGTGGCCAAACTCAAAATATTTATAATGAACTCATTAAATGTGTGCTGAAGCGCTTTTGTAAAAACTTTTTCAGAAATATTAAACTCGTTAACACTTGTCATTTGTGCTATAGGGGGAGGTAGGATCATCATCTTTTAGCTGAGGCTGTTGACATTACAAAATTTCTAGTTACATTTGTGCAACTGTTTATTTGTTCATTTTACACTTTTGATTAAAAATGTATCAGTGAGTTTGGTTAGAATACAAGACTGCCTGGTATTGTGGTAGTTCCCAGGCATTGCTGTTAGGTTGAAGCAAAGTAGCTGGAGCAATTATGCTTGATTGGTTTTTGCCAAGAGAATCTTGGAACTGCTTGTGGAATTAAAGCTGAATTCTTTGAACAAAGGTAAACAGCCTACAAGCTGTTTAAGTGGCATTAGCTCAAAGAATTATACACAGACTAAATCATGACTTAGACTAAGAACATAGCCAGTCTCAGCATCATAGATTTCTCTTGGAACAAATCTTGTGTTTCTCTCGTGCAAATAATTCAAGGGAAGTGCCAAACTGACCATTTAAGCTCATAAATAAATTTTTATGTCTCACAAATCATATTGGAGCCTAACCTTGACATAAAGCCAACTTTTATTTATCACTTCTATTGAAGGATCTTTGGTTTTCTACCAATAGGTAAAAGAAAAACTAAAGAACATGGGACCTTTTCAACCTATGCACATATTTTTGCGACAGGAGATTGAACAAATGCAGAGAGTTATTTCTTTAGTGAGAAACACTCTGACTGATCTAAAACTTGCCATTGATGGGACAATAGTTATGAGTGACAATCTGAGGGATGCTTTAGACTGCATGTATGATGGAAGGATTCCTTCTAGCTGGAAAAAGGTAGGTGCACATCACTTGGTCTTGAAAGAAATAAGAAAACCTTATTTCTGAAGGGACTAGATTAAACTGCTAGAATTGTAGTAAACATTTTATTTTTAAGCTATGTTTCAGAAGACTTACTGCTGGAATAGATTTTATGCTAAAATAAACATAGTCAAAACAAGCCTACTTTTATTTATAAAAGTTGAAATGAACATGAGGTATGCAGATATTTGCCATTTTAACAACCTGTTGCATATTGGCAGGATGAAAAAGAGAGAGGAGAGAAAATAAAGATGTGATGATGGATTTTTAGCACCCACATTAGTGGACTACACTGATGTTATCTATTGAACATATATAAATTATATATGTTCCTTTTCTGGATTGAGTAGAGGTGGCCATCCATCTTGGTCAAAATCAGAGTACTTTGAGTTTGAGTAATAGCCACATAATTACAGAATAGTAGATGCTGGAAAGGACCTATGGAGACAGTCTAATCAAACTTCTGAAAACAGGGTCAGTTGAAGCAGGCTTCCTAGGAGTCTCCAGAATCAGAGTGGTCAACCCATTCCACTGTTTGATCACCTTCACAGTAAAAACCAATCAATCAACCAACCACCAGCCAAACAAACAAAAAACCCCTGAAGTTGAAACAGAATTTCTGACATTTCATCTTGTTCCCATTGCCTTCTCTCCTGTTGCTGACAAGGATCTGACTCCAACTTCTTCCATTCTCCCCGAGTTATAAACATATCTCCTTTGAGCCTCCTCTAGGCTAAACAATCCCAGCTCTCAGCCTCTCCCCACAGACATTGTTTTCAGGGATAATTAGAGCTGTTAATGATAACTGATGGAAATAAAAATGGGGAGGTGTTTTCTTGTTTGCTTGTTATGTTTCTACTGACAATGTGTTTCCATGGTACAAAAACTAGATGTAAACAGATGTTTCACAAAACAGCTATATCTTCACACAGTCCAAGTTCAGTTTTCCTTAGGTTTTATTCAGAAGAATAAAAATGCAGAACAGTTTTACAGACATCATGTTTTCTTGAGATATTGACCTCGGGGTTATAAAGGTATGCATACAATTCTTCTTCGTAGTTTATACAGCTGACTAATCTTGCAAAAATGTCATAAAATGGACAATTACCACAGAGCGCATTAAAAGTTAAACTGGAACTTGGAATGGAACTTGAATGAGAAAGAATTTACTTCAGGTTTCAGTGGGATGCAAAGTTTAAGCATCAGATTAAAGTCAAGATATGATAGATGATCTTCAAATATGCTTTGCTAATATTATGTTGTTGAATACCATGGGAAGATTCAGCTTTTCTTGACAGTATGCTATTTTCAAATGTGTTTACTGTTTTTAGGCATCTTGGCCTTCCAGTACACTTGGTTTCTGGTTTACTGAGCTTCTAGAAAGAAACCACCAGTTTTACAAGTGGATTTTTGAAAGTCGACCAAACTGTTTCTGGATGACAGGGTTTTTTAATCCTCAAGGATTTTTAACTGCAGTAAGACAGGTAAATTGTGTTTGAAGTTTTATTCTGCCTATTTTTTTTACATGCTTTTAAAAATAAGAGGTATTGTCTGATGAAAGATGAGCTTACAGATTAGCGGCTCCACATATTAGTGGTTATTTTCTTTGTTCCTCTGCCTTCACTCAGAGTCAGGATTGAAGAGATGGATTTTCATGTTCATACTCAATTGTTTATTAATTCTTATCTATAGTACAGAGAGTTCTGCAGCACTTCTAGCTAACAAGCTAAAAGCATGAAAATCAGTGAAAGTCAGTGAATCTCGCTTGTAGGTTTGAAGCCTAGCTATCCAATTAAAAACTAACATCTATATTATTTATACTTTTGACCCAGTGACCAAACACCCATGGCCCACACTGTGGGATTTTCCGTCCAACCAAAAGCTAGTACCTAAAATCAAGAAGAAGGAACAAGAAGGAGAGCCACTGCCCAAGAACCTCCATCTTGTCCCATACCTATTACTATATTCTAAAACCCCAAATTCCAAACCCTTCACCATGTGATATTACACACCTTTGTTTGAATGACACATCAGTGATCTCAACTCCATCACTCAAATCTGGAAGCCTTCTCCAAGTCCTTAAGTCAAAAGCAGTGTTGTTTTGGGAGTCAGTGCCAGAAAGCACAGACATTTCAAAACTCCCAGGCTTCTGATTTCTAACATTTATACACATAGGAAGATGTGTGAAAGTCTGACGTTTCCTGAGTGAATTGCTTTTTCTTCACACATACTTTGTCAGTATATGAACCACTATTGTGTTAAAGTATTTTTCCTATGTTGACCAAGGCCCAAGTAAGTAGTCTCTACCTCACAGCATTATTAAGGTAGCCTAGAAAAGTATTTAGTCTCGTGTTTTCAGTGAGATATCTCTGAGAATGGTCATTAATCCCATGAATTTCCCTTTTTTCCTCTCTCTTTTGTTCTGTGTTCTGTACTTACCTGACTGGAGACTGGGCAGAAAAGCTATTCAGAATTATTCTTACATTTCACTTCTGCTGTTCAGTAGCTGATTAAATATTTCTTCAGAAAGTGGGAAAGATTTTCCTTTATTAATGCATATAAGTAGGATGTTTGATGAGCTTGTTAATGTATGTAAGTTGACTTGGTGACTGTGTTGACTGCTCAGCAACTTTTTCACTTTAAAAGGAAGCAATAAATGCCTGCATAAAGGGACATACTGGAGACAGTAAGCATCTGAAATGTGTAAAATTAAAAAAGAATATTCATGTGAAAATACAATGGGACCTCAGGGAAAAAAGCCCAAACTTTGGAGAAGAGAATGAAGATTTGTGGTGTAGGAAAAATACCCCTCTGAGGTCTGGATAGAGTAATCTAAAATTTCAGGCGTATAGCCTTGGAATTATATCACGAAGTATTTCTTTTGAGTGAACAGTCCTAAACTGGGACTATCTTTAGCATCCAAACTTGTGGAAAAGGTTAACTAGTGGGATCCAAACAATTCGAAACTACAGAGTTTTTCACAAGCCCTCCTGCAGAAGGTGTCTATGTGTATGGGCTGTATTTGGAAGGAGCTGGTTGGGACAGAAGAAACATGAGACTGATAGAACTACAGAGTTTCCAACTGTGGATATGTAACAACCTAATATCCCAAGTAAATACCAAAGTGAGTTTCTGAGCTTTGCTGTGTGGTGAAACAAATGGAAATGAGAAAGAGGAAGAACCAGAATGATCACTGAGCTATAAACCTTGAGGTTTTTAAGATCATCAAAGTAACTGCAGTGTGAGGCAAGCATTCATTCCAATAACTTCAAACGAAGATCTTTGAAGCCATTGGAAGACCATGATAAATCTTTTGTTTGCCATGACTTATTTGCATGGGACAATAAAGAGCTGGGCAACTGAGAACTGAGTGTTGTCCAATGCATTCACTAACAGGTTTTTTGCAGTCTCTTTACATAGCTTTATAGCTGAGTGAGTTCTTACTCATTTGAATACAGAAAATTCCCAGAAAATATGTTTCACATACCACATGCAGCTAGTGTTATCTCATCAAATACATGAAATTTTTGTGTGCACAAGAGCTGGCTACCATTGGCATTCAGTGGTTGTGTTACATGGTATGGTCTTTAGATATTTCCTATAATAGAAAGAAATCAAAATCAAATATGGTGGAAAAAGTACTGAAAGCTTTCTTGTAGTGTCATGCCATCACACCCTTTGAGAAAAGTCAGACTTCTTTGATCAGGGTTATCATAAGGAATTGTGGTGGGGTTTTTTTGTTTGAAATTTGCTAATAATAACTGCTGGGGAAAAAGGTTCTGTGCTCATGTGAAAATATAGCCACCTAATTTTTGTCTGGTTTGGGCAGGAAATAATGAGAGCCAACAAAGGATGGGCCCTTGACAGTGTAGTGTTGTGCAATGAAGTCACTAAATGGATGAAGGAAGATATCACAAGCCCTCCTGCAGAAGGTGTCTATGTGTATGGGCTGTATTTGGAAGGAGCTGGTTGGGACAGAAGAAACATGAGACTGACAGAATCTAAGCCCAAGGTGCTGTTCGAGCTGATGCCGGTGATAAGGATATATGCAGAGAATAACAGTGAGTAACAGTATTGTAAATAAGATTATTTCCACTGAATTCAATGTAACTTTTTATTTAATTGCATTGAAATCTTTTGGGCTGTAGGGATTTCATGAGGCTGTTGCTAATCATTGTATACATAGCAAATCTCTTTCGATGGGGCAGACTTCCCAGTCTTTCATTGAAAATGTGTTTTCAGGCTTGCTTCATAATTGAGAGTAGGCACTTTTCCTAATATTTATAGATCTCTACACATAGTCTTAATAGTGTTAGGAACTATGTAACCCATTTGCAGGTAAACTGTACATATATCCCAGATTGAAAATGCCAGTTTATACATAAACTCTCTGATCTCTGTAGGCTCCATAACCTAAATCTAAATAATCTCTTTCACTCATGCCAAAAGTGTATGTAATTTATATATATGTATAAAACATATAAGTATGTATACACAACATATAAGATATAAGTGGATTATGTATATATATATATATATGTATATATAACTGTATACATATACACATGTGTTTATAGATAACATATAATAAATATAATGTGTATATTTATCAAAATGTATGGTTTTTTTTTCCTGGACAAGTCTGATTTTGAGCTAATGGAAGCAAGCAAGAGGTGGAGTGAGGTGGTGGGAGATGTTCTGTCTTTGAGGCAGAAAAGGAATGTAAGATTGGAATGGAAACTTATGGGGTTTAAGGAGAGTCCTGTAGAAAATGTGCAATTTGTCTTAATGTGGTGGGTTCTTGCATACAGAATAGGACATGCTGTTGAATAGGAATGTAAAATAGAATTATCTGCTGCAGAACATAAAATTGGAAAAATTTGTTGAAAAGCATTCCACCTCTAAAAGCAAAGCTTGCTAACATGCTATTTTGCATAGCTAATATTTACAAAAGGCATGATCAACAGCCAAGATACTCAAAAATAAATACTGAAGTAACTGAGAATAACTAGACTACTGTTCTGATTCTCAGTGAAGAGTTGATGATTTGTACTCTAAAATAATAAATGCATTGCAAATCAGGTTGTTCAAAGTAGGGAAATTCTATTTTGGCATAACACATTGATAAGAAGCGATGTTCAGTGGGCAGATTGAACTAATAAGAACACTAATTACTTTAGAGTGTCCATTTACATATATTGCTTTACATCAGTTCCTAGGTACTCATGTTAAATCTTAAACCTACAGAAATTTCAAAGCATTTCAAAATTCTCTGCAGCTGGCAATGGCAAATGGAGAGCACTGTGCAATTGGATTCAGTTTTCAATTTGCCTTATGATCATTCTCCATTTTTTCAACTTATTTTAATTGCTTGTTATATCTCTTCTGTCTTTTCAGCTGCGAAAGATCCACGTCTGTATTCATGTCCAGTATATAAGAAGAGCAGTCGAACAGATCTCAATTACATTGCTGCTATGGATCTCAAAACCCGTCAGCCTCCAGAGCATTGGGTACTCCGTGGAGTAGCACTTCTGTGTGATGTCAAGTAATGTTTAAAAAAAAAAGTAACAGGTTTCCAGGAGTTCTTTTCTGATTTTAAATGCAAACATTGCAAACATTAATATGTAGTTTGATATACAGTCGAACACTTCTAAAAATATTATTTCTAAATCATAGACTCCATTATGGTATTTTAGAAAATTGTCCTCAATAAACCTCTACATTAGGCTTTTAAATACTGCATCTTATAGTGACGTCAGCTTTGGTGTCTTTGAAAAGTAATGGCAAAATTTAGTGCTCCTATCACTTACATGTGCATAAGCACTCCTGTGTGCTGAATTTTGTTTTGAATAAAGATTCACTGATTTGAACATTGTTACTTTTTGGTAGTAAATATTGTTGTATTAGGACTTACCTTCAAGAGGCTAAATGCAATGCTACTTTTTTGTGTGTGTGTGTATCTATGGAAAACTAAGCTCTGTTTCTCATTCATATTAGTTACAATTCCTCAAGATTATGTTCCAAGATTTATTTCCTAGCTGATAACTTGCTTGCTGTCTAAATAAAGAAGGTAAAGCTGGAAAAATATCACACTTTTTTCACTACTTGGAGAACAAATTCATTGTGTTGCATAAGGAAGTAAGCATTTGACAGCTGCCAAATAACTCTCAGCGATACAAATATGTGAAAATCTTTAATAGAAAATACTTTAAATTTAGATATGGCAATAAATAAAGTTAGAAGGGTTGCAGTATTCCTTATTGAACTTTGAAGCACCATGTTCCAACTTTCAGGATATCTCCAGATACTCACTGGAGTTCTAAATGGCCATGGACTCATATCTTACACCAAGACCTTCCTGTCTGAAGAAGATGAACATATTTTATCCTTGCGCAAGTCATTAATACTGAGAATTTACAAGGAACATGTGCTCCAAATACCATTTTTCAAATCGGGCATTTTTTTTTTATCATCATCGCTATAGATACAGTGGACACATAAAACCCAATAATAATTCTCAGTGAGGGGACTGTGCACATTTTTTTTTCATGGTGTGATTTTCTATAGGAATAGTAGGGAAAAGGATAGTTCCCCACACAGGTAATCCTAGTTATTCCAAAGTCTATTAGATCAGTGAAACCATTGATATTGGCCATCACTGTCATTTCTGTTTTAGCTTTCTTTTTGTAAAGGGTTTGGCATCAGCTCTTTAGGTGTCTGCAAAGCCACCATCAGGGATGGAAAAATGAGGCAGGGGAAGGCTCAATGAGCCCTTGAAATGTAGTATTATGTCAGGGGCCAGAGTGCCTGCCCTGCTCTCCCAGAGGTTTTGCTGCCTGGGCTGGGAGAACACATGGTGCAGATTGAATCACACCTGCCTCATTTACTACAGCCTTTCCCTGATCTGGGGGGGCAGTGTCTGGTTATCCTCATCTCTTCAGGCCTTGCCTTGCTGCGCATCTTTTTGGCTTGACCTCAGATCTGCCCTGTTATTACAGCCTCATCTGGCAGTCATTGATGTGTTATCTTGCCCTGGCTGCTCTCTTTTTTGTTCAGGTGACATGGGACTGTGTCCTTGTCAGAGAGGGCTTTGCCCTGCCCACCCTGCTGTGGCTCTTGGCTTCCAGCTCCACTGTCCTTTCCAAGCAGCCTGCCTTTGCTGTTCCCTGACATATGCCTAAAAACAGGGAGAAAAATTAGCTCTTTCTTGTTCATCTTCATAGCAGAAATGAGTAATGAAATCCTTCAATGGTAAGAAATATCAATAAAATAAACAAACCTCATGTATTGTAGAATTGGATGTCTAGGTGTAGAATTGGATGTCTCTTTGGCTCTGCTATTGGTACTGAATGGATTAGCCAAGAAAAACCATTCACAGACTTCAATTATGCTGCTATTAAGGCTGCAGCACTATAAATTGGAGGGTCTGGAGGAGTTCAGGGTTACAGAATACAGGGTTACATGTATATTGGAGAATATTTAAAAACAAACATTATACAATTTATCTTGGAAATTTATAGTAAAATAATGTTCTGAACAAGGTGCAGATATTAGAGTTTCATCACAGTGCTTTGAAATCCCTCACAAATTTTAGAGTATTTGAAATAAGCAACCTAATCTTTCAAATATATACTTTGTTGTGTAGGGTATACTACTACTATATGAACTTCACTTTGGAAAAGCTTTTTTCTTCGAATTCTGTGCCTACACTCATACCTCTTAGCTCCTAGGTCACTTTTCTCAGAGTTGTGATTTGTTACACTTTTGAGATTACGAAGAAAAAGAAAAATTCAAGTTTCAAGCGCAATAGGCAATGCAATAACAAACTACCAGTAAGTGTGGTTATCATCATTGGAAATGATTTTTTAAAAATCAGAAGTACATTGTTGTGGTATATGTACAAAAATTGGATTAATAAGAAACTGCTTCTTATTCCGAAATATCTTTCATGAAAATATTTTCTAAATTAAATCAATATTGAAGAAAATTCATTTTTTCTTTATTATATGGGGTTCTTTTTTTCATTCCTTGCTTGGACAGTAACCCTATTTTAATTACCCAGAGCTGGATGTACTAAGTAGATTCCTAATTAATCTCAAAATAAAGCTTGACTTTAAAGTGTTCATATTACCACATTTTAATTTTTAGCTTTCACATTCACATTGCACAGACCTTATAGGTGTATACAAATATATGAAGGCTTCTGGAATACATAGAGGTCTTAAGAAACCAGTGCTGCAGAGGTGGTTGCATGTGAAACAAGTTGCTTATCAGTTGTGTAAAAACTAAAGGTCTATTGAACAGGTGAAATAAAAGAGGATTTCTTGACGTGTTTGTGGATCCCAAGATGTACCATTTTCTAGAGCTTCTGGCATTTAATTTGCACTATGCAGCTTATATTACTCTGTAGCTTTCGTTCTTACACTGGGTGTTTTAATATTTTTATAAGTGATCATATATTATGGGTCTGTATATTAATATAGGAAAATGTAATTAAAATCAGAGCCTTTCAAACTAAAAAGCAAATATATGTTACCAATCTCACTTGTCCTTGAAGTCTACACATAAAATTAGAAATTTCTTGGTATTTACTTGCACATTCAGTCTTTTAAACAAATATCCAAACAGAAAGCTATTGAACCAACACAGGAAAAATTGGCTGAAGAAACGAGGGAAGAGAAAGGTACAGTAATTTTGCAATTATAAGCCACACCTGATTATAAGCCGCACATCTGGATAGCTGGGTAGACCATGGGATTTGTCCATATATAAACCACACCTGAATATAAGCCGCATTTTTTTTATTTTCATAAAGCAAGGATCCATGTATGAGAAAGTAACGAGTTAGTAACAGAATCGCGCAAGCGCGAGGTTTGGTGTCAGGTGCTCAATTTGCAAACAGTTTTCACAGACTGGCAAAGCCTTTAAATGCTGACCCAGGAGCCCTCCTGGGCCGGCTCTCACTTCCGGGTTGGCATTTCACTGGGATTTGTCCATAAATAAGCCACACCTGGTGGTTAGCTGCACTACTGGCGTAGGCTGGATTCTTCAATGAAAAAAGTGCGGCTTATAATCGTGAAATTATTGTATGTTTAATATATTTTTTAGTTAGAGTTGTTATTTAACATTTTAGTAGAGTTATTATTTGCATTGCAGTCACTTGGAGAACTGAAGGAGTTATTTTAGTTTTTGCTGTCAGAGGGTAAGTACTATCCTATTTTGGTAAGAAAAACAACAGATGTTTGCTGATGTAAAAACATGATTTTTTTTTTCCAAAGGTGTTATCTTAGAATGAGAAAATCTACACACAGAAAAAGAAGAGTTAGGAAACTCTGTGAACTGTCTGTGAAAAGAGGTTAACATGATTGAACAGAAGGCAGAGTAACTTGTTAAGACACTGTTTTTACATGAGTTGCCTGCAAATAATAAAGTTTCCAGTTTCCCTGTAAAACTGCCACAAGAATGGCAACCAATATATATAGCTCCTCCTGCAAAGTGTCTCCCCCACCACCTTCCATTTCTTGAGTATAAAAGTCATAATTTTTCCTGGAATCTCTTGTTAACTGACCTATTTAACTTAGTATATTAAATATCGCATTATGCTTTCCTCTCTTTAAGCTGAATTAGTTCTCTCTCTTGCTCTGAGTGAACTGCAATTCCAGCAAAAGAGTAGTAGCTTAGTTTGGGAAGTGGTTCATCTTATCTTCCAGTGTCTTTTCTAATCTGATTAATAAATAGGAAAGGAAATGTTAACTGATGATGAAACTCATAAGCACTGTAGAAGACTGTGACAAGAGTGTGTGCACAAAGAATACCTAGAAATGCTTTGTGAAGTAAAATGTGCTCAATAAAATTCACTTCTGAAGGACATAATTCTCACAAATAATTCCTTTGGCTTAAAATAGGCTTATAAGAAAGATGTTGTGGTAGACAAGGAACAACAGTTTTAAACTAGGAGAGAGTAGACTTAGATTAGGCACAAGGAAGAAATTTTTTTATTATAAAAATGGTGAAACACTCAAGCAGATTTATCAGGTATGTGGTAGGTGCCTCATCCCTGTAAATATTCAAGGCCTGGTTGGATCGGCTCTGGGCAACCTCATCTAGTTTAAGATTGCAGGGAGGTTGATTAAATGACCTTTAAAGGTCCCTTCCAATCCAAGCAATTCTATGATTTTATTATTTGCATAAATCACTGTTGTTTCATTTAAAATACTTTGTATAAAATTTGCAGATGAGAGAATAATCATTGCAGCCAAAGCTCAAGTGACTGTACCTTCCAAGACAAAATGTTTCCTTCATTTTACGCATGAAAAAAGTTGCTCTGCGTTTCTTTTTGACACTGCATTTTGGTGTAGTAAAGCTCCAAAATGCTTGTAGCATTGTTTCCTTTTTGCATTTTGATCTCCAACTTCTGCATAGTAATCCTTACTTCTCAAAAAAAGCTGTACTTTATTCTTTCAAAGTAAGTTGTTTCAGGTGAGTTATGTTTGACAAACAATGAATTTGTTACTTGGATAAAAGGAGAAATCAATAAGGAAGGCATGATCTGTGCAAAACAGAAGAAATTTCACAATGGGAGGAGGTGTGTCAGAACATAATGTGATTGAAATACTTATGAAGAGACATGGTGATTGGTGATCCTTGAATCACAAAAATTTGATCAATTGGCATCAGTGTTAGGCTGTGTCATGTCAGCACAATAAAAGTTCTGCTTGACCCCAACATACTAAGGGAGAAATTTAATACTGAGTTGGGCTTTGTTTTTAGGCAGATTCCAGTGAATCTTTTCTTGTTTTATCCTTTTAAAAAGGACAATAATAATGCTACTGGAGCTATCTGTATTCACTGAATGAGCAGTAGTTTCTAGTCTTCATTTTACTAAATTGGTCAGATGGGAAACCAGGGTCTTTAAATATCCAACCCATGTGTTTGATGAACAAAGTTTTATACGGCCAGAGATCTCCGAATACTACTTCATGAATAAGACACTCTTTTGCACAGTGTTGAATGAGTCCTTGACTTTGAAAAGAAGGAAAAACCTGGGGCAAAAGAGAAGGGAGAGGACCAGATGTGAAAGCTGGGATAGATCAGAATCACTTCAATATTTTACTGAACAGTCTACTTATTGAAATAGTTTTAAGGAAAATGCTGTTTCAGTTTATTACTTGTAAGGGATGTTGTGGTATCACAGAATTGTTGGGGTTGGCAGAGGGCTCTGGAGGTCATCTTGTCTAATCCCCTGCTCAAGTAGGGTCTCCTAGGATTGCATCCAGGGAGATTTTTAATTTCTCCAAGGAGTGGAAAGTCCACAGCTGCTCTGGACAACTTCTGCCAGTGCTCAGGCACCCTCTTAGTGAAACAAGTGTTTCCTGATCTTCATGCAGTACCTCCTGTGCTTCAGTTTGTGCTCTTTGCTTCTTATCCTTGTCCTATCACTGGGTGCCACTGAAAAGAGCTTGGCTCTGTGCTTTTTCCATTATCGCTTCATGCATTTACATATATTAATAAGATTCCTCTTAAGCCTTCTCTTTTCCTGGCTAAATGGTCCAACTCTCTCAGGCTTACTTTGTGAGAGAGACACTCCCCTCTTTATTGTACTAGTGACCTTTAATTGGAATCTATCCAGTATCACTGTAGATATTATGGCAGATTTCTTTTACAGGAGATGGCATATGTCTGGTTCTTAACAATGCATATATTATAGGAGCCGATATTTTAAGTACACCAGAACAACTAGTTTTCCTATTCTCAGTTTCACGTTGTTGTGCTTTTACCAGAAGCATTTATTCAAGTGAATTAAAAAAGATATATTTTTGTATATATAAAGTGTCTATAAAGAGGTGGTGTGTCTGCCTCTTTAGTCTGGTTAATGTGCTGTTGGTTGACTGCATTGTAATGAAAACTGGAAATTTTTAAAATGTCTTTCTTTGATATAAAATTAAATTTGATATAAAATTTGTTTGTAATGCCACCTTGGTATTGAACTACAAGGCATTTAGTGAGACTTGCAATGTTATGCAGGTGTGGGAAGTTAGACATGTATAATGTACTTGTGCTTTTCACACACTAGATAGGATTATTTCAGGAATACACAGTGGTTCCAATTATTGTATCAAAGATTTGAAAATTCTGTAATCATTCCAAATTGTCCTAACAGCTTGATTTCATGGTAGTATTACATTCCCTATGAGTATAGTGAAAGCAGCAGTATTTGACAGTTTGTAGTCATGAATTGGACATGTCTGGAATTTGGATGTTGTCAGCCAGTGAAGTCGCATCATGTTTTTTCCTTTTTCTTGTATCAGTGCATTTGATATATGGAAATCAGGTATGTTCCAAGGATTATATTGTTGGTATTTGTAAAAGGCTCTGACAGTTAAAAGCATCAAAACATTATAAATGTCTTTATTTTTAGCAGCTCAGGGCTTTGTTGCAGCTCCTGTTTCTTGTACCTGATGGGTTCACAAGCCAAGCCATGGCAATGAGACAGACAATAAAAACCATCTTCCTGCTTTTTCTCAAGAAGAAATTGTTCCCTGCATTAAGTGGAGATAAGAGCGATCTGAGGAGGGATCAAGACATTTGAAATGAGAACAAAGAAGTTTCTGCCATTCATCTAAACAAGGTTAAGTCTAAGGAGTGAAAGCTTTAGAAATAAAAGTAGCTCTGCTCCTGAGCTTGTTGGATAAAATTATCTTGTCTGATTTTTTTTCTTCTAACTTTCTTTTTTTTTTCCCAATGGGAATTTTATTATTATTTAAACTTCACAATTATAATTGTAGAAGTAATAATTTTTGACATATCAATTGCAATTAATACAGGTCTAGTAAAAGACATAGTAAATTATTCATTTTAAAAATTAACTAATAATAATCTTTAGCATCGTAAACCAAAACAAATAAGTTATGAAAAATACTAAATGAATATAGGGTAAAAACATGCTTTTAGAAATAAGAATTTTGTTTTTACAAGATGAAAATTTTAATTTACTTTTTGATGACAGAGAATTTATTTGAACTTTAACAGCAGAAAAAACCACCTAAGAACTTTATTTTTAAGTTGTGTAATATTTATTATTAATGTTATTATGAGTATTAACATAGAGTTAAATATATCAAGTGGCAGTCTCTGACCTATATATCAAAAAAATAATTTAATCACACTTACATGTAGTAATATAATAAAATATCTGTTACACTTATAGACAGTTAATTGCAGATATCAGCTGCTTAAAGATTGATGCTTTGATTAAAGTCTGTGTTTGAATGCCTAATTACACTACTCCCATTAAAGTTGCAAGACAAAACTATATAAACCCCTGATGTTTCATCTAAACAAATTTATCTTCCCCTGATACTTGATAATCTTACAGGCATAAAATAAAAATTATAGACATATAAGTATTTTGGACATAATCAGCTTTTTAGTCTCACGAGATCCAGCACCTAGAATGTGAGAGTTAAGATGATAATCCCAGAGCATTCTGAAGTGAGATATTCTCTGGTCAATCTTGAAATATTAATTTTGACTATTATGTTGTGGAGAAAGAAAAAAAGTGACTGTACTTCCCATTTAATAGCAGGATTAAATTCTGACTGACTGAAGTGTCTAAGCCAAGAAAACAGGTTGAAAAGTAAAGAAAAGCTGTAGAGACTTTTTGTGAAGAGCTTGAGCAGTGTCTGAGAGAAGCCCAGTGGCTGTCATGAGCAGCATTATAAGAAAAGCACATGCAAGCAGGCACTAACTAATTTATTTCACTAACAGAATTCTGTATTCTCTCTTGTTTTGTGGTCATTTTCAGCTTATGCAATCTTTAATATCTTGGTTGTGTATGTGGTGCAAAGAACTACACAGTGTTTGTTTCAGTGGCTTCTTTAATATTGCTGAAGTGATGTTTAGCTACCCTGTAAGCTTGGAGAAGCCTAACTCTCTCTATGTAGATTTATTTAAGCATCCAAACACCTGAATTTTGTAAGATTTTAGTTAGGTAAACCATTTCAGAAAGACAGATAGAAAATTCTCTTAGAGAAATCTATAAATTCCTGGTCAGTAGCTCTCAAGGGACCAAACTTAGCAACAGTTGGTGGCAGTAGGTGTTCTCACATTTTTTATGACTGTGACCTCTTGGAACCATTTTTCAAGAAAGTAAAATGTGATCTTATTCCTCTTTGCTGTCAAAGGCCAGCACTTACATTCATTTTTTCCATTTCTTCTGAAAAGAGGAAGTTTGACTTTTATTTTTAAATTGCTTTTGTGTCCATTGTAAGTTGCAGAATTCCTTGACATCAGGAAATGCTATCTCACCTAACTGATGTGTTTCCCAGGCAATATTAAGCCAATTTAACAAAGTGAAATTGCCATGTGAAATTGCCACTCTACCAAACAAATCCAGGGATAAAATGACATGTTTATAGTATTGTAATGGTAGGATTATACTGCAATTAATTTTAAGACACTAATAAGGAGTTGCTTGTAGTTTATATTTTATATTAAAACCAAACATCAAAGTGATCATTAACTTGACTTTAACAGATGCTGTAGTTAAATATGTGAAACTCAGAAAGCAAAAGATGGAAGTCACAACTAGTGGCAAATTTTATTCATCGTTGTTAAAGATGTTTGTTCTGTGAGGTAAAGACTCTGACTATCACTTCTTTTCTTAAGGCTTCTTTTTCCTTTTCTTCTTTACCATCTTTCTACATTTTCCTCTCATCAGTATTACAGTGTTCTCTGAGTTGATATATGATTCAGCACTCTGCTGAATCACAGACATGGCTGTATGAAACATTTTACTGTGAGTGGAATGAAGGAAACAGCTGCTCTGATACCAACTCTCTTTTTCTGCCAAGAGCCAAGGCTCGCTAGGTGTCAGCAGAGTAGTCCAGAAAAAGAAGCCTTTTTTCCTTGAGAATTAATAAAGGAAGTTGCAGGTAACAGTTAAAAGTTCACACATGTAGCAGATATCTTTAAGCATATAAGGTGGTTGTTTTAGTTCATGTTACTCTAACCTAGAAAACCAGTGTTATTGTGCCTCCCATGCCATCAGCTCTGTTTTTATTTCATTGTCAAGCTGCTTTTCATATGTACAAAGTCTCGTTGTGTGTCTAGGGAATAGTGACTACGTGCTACTTTTCAGGCAGTAGATGAGAAAGACTGTAAGCTAGAAAAATGATCGCTCAGTGAACTTTTCAAAAGCCCCAATCTGCTCAGACATGAGGTCTCCAGACTCTCACGAATAACTTTCTCTTCCATTTCCTGTGTGTTACCTTGTTCTGTTGTTTATTCTGAAGACATGCAGAAATTCTACCTTTTAAAACTATTGTTTTTATTCTTTATTATACTAATTCATATATTTATGTATTTTCTCTGGCTTTCAGCTAGGTCTGACACAGAAGATAGCATCTGCCTTCACACTCAAGGGAGTTCTGCTTGCCAGCCATTCAGATGTCATCTTCCACTGGCATGCTTCATTCTGGCTGATGCTGGGCTCAACAGTGGGTGTTTGTTTTATTCTTTGACAAACACTAACTGATAGATCAGCTTCCCTCAGAACCTTGCCTTCCTTTCCCACTGCCTTTTAAACATTCTGGCTTACTCTTACAGTGGTTTGCAAAGGCTTGCCTTGCCTTTCAAACTTGGAGCCATGCAGCTCAGAAAAGCCTTATTATAATCAAAAATTATCTCTACATGGAACTTCCATGACACTACCCATAGCTTGCTCCTGAAGAACAAGCAGTTTCTACTACATGATATGCAATAAAATTTAACTGATACAATCCACATGTAGGTTGCATAATTTGATACAATTCAATATGTACACATTTATATGGATATGAAAAGTATGGTATTATAAGTTTTTAAAATACTTAGTGTAGCTTGAATAGCTTTTTTTTCTTTATTTTTCACACTGGATCTTGATAATCAAATGGAAGCAATTGCTAAGTGACTTAGGGAACTATCTGTGGAAAGTGAAGCTTATTTCTGTATTAATTTATGGAATTGATTCCTCCTCTAAGCAGGAAAGCATAGGTATTGGCTTATTGAGGAGTCTGAGAAGTTCATCACAGTTTTCATCTGTGTCTGATGAAATTTTTTGTGTTAGAGATAAGTGATGCTGCAAGGGAAGAAATAATAACCTCTGAGGCTCAAGGAAGAGTGTCAATAAAAACGACTTGGCCAAATCTAAGGCTATGCAGTGTTAAATGTGTGAAACTACTAGTTAATATTTAGCTACTGCAATTAAAGAAGTAAAGCAGGGAACATAATTATTTTTACGTTTCTATATTTCCTGGAATTTATGACTTTAAAGATGGTGCTCAACAAGGCCACTGCAGCATTTAACTTCTGTGTTGGAGGAGCAACTCTATTTAAAAAGCTGTGAATCACACAGACTGTTCTATTAGTGGACTAAGGTACATAGGACAGTAAACAAGTGCCTTTTGCCTTTGCCATATCTGGATCAATTGTCCAGGAACAAAAGAAACCCTAGACCTTAAAATTACTTCAATGGTAATTCAGTAAAGAAGCATATGAGTTTTCTGTTTACATATGTTTATAATGATTTAAACTTTTTTTTTTTTAAACATGAGAAAAATAGCTTATTATTTATTTTTAAAAAATAATACCCATGCTGAAAATAACCAACACAGTATGAAAAATTAGTGATGGTAATTTTTCAGAATGTGAAAAATAGTGTGAGCATCACTACCAACAGTGCAAGAGAGAGAATCTTCTGTGAAGGAATCCTAAATTGGGAATGAATAAATGCATGTGAAAGAACTGTCACAATTCTTATAAAATCATGGCTTTTGATGTGCATTACAATACACGAGTAATAGTAGTAATAGTGATAACAACAACAATCTTCCACCCATAGTTTTTCAAGAGTTTTATCTAAATATCCTGAAAGCCACCATAACTGACTGCATCCTTACTTGCTGGTTCAGAAGGTTGTGCTTAGAAGAGTTATGTTAGCGTTTGATAAATTTAATTATTTTCTCAGATTGGTCATCAGTGTATGGCCACTCCCTGCTTTAAACTTAATGGGTAAAATCAAGTAGCTCCATGTAGAATGTTGCATTCTGAGGAGATCCTGAACAGTATGTAAATCAGTACAATAAATATATCAGCATCCCTCAAATGATTCTTTATGAGATTTTAAAAAGTTGTGCTAAGGATAAAGATAATTACCAGTCTTGTTTGTGAATGTCTCAAGTCTGTAAATATTGTATCTTGTGGCCTACAGTAGGGTTTGGCTCTATGAGTTAGATTTCAAATCATGTTTACACAAGCGATTATATAACAAAGGGGTTATTTTAAATCTGCCATTGGTGCAAGCTCCCTGAATAATAGCAGTGACAGGGCAATTGCTTTATCTTTCCATAGTTAGCTTTGGAACACCAAATGTTCATATGGAACACCGTATGAAATACTTTCTAATATTATAAGAAATGTTCCAGGGCTTATTGTAGAAGTCTGAAATTGATTTTGCTGGCAAATGGAAAAAACCCCAACAGATTGCAGGTGTATCATGATTGCTTTGTGATGTCTACTTGGCTGTTGATGCATAGAAACACTGTGGTGTCAGAGTTAATGCCATTAATTATAGAGAAGGTGCAGGAGTTCCCAAGCAAGAGAGCAGCTTGCTGAGATAACTGAGATCAGGCATTCCAAGCTAGGGAAGTTTCTGGGGACCCACAGGATCAGTTCATTGCTGCATCCATTCTGTAAAGCAGTTCATCTTTAGTTTCAGGAATATGATGAACAGAAGGATATACCAGAGAAAATGTGTTCTGTTTTTTCTTTTTTTAGATGACAAGATTTCCCTCATCTTTCAGGGATTTTGTGCTTCAATAGCTACCCCATTTTGGTTTCATGAGTGTAATTTTGTAGCAGGTAGGCTTTGAAAAAAGAAGGAAAAATCTTGCAGCAGATAAACTGATTGCAATAAAGAGTCATAAAGCTTTGACTTGTTTTAAATAACCTTGATTTCTTTAATTGGTTGAACTGTAATTTTGTATTCAAGATATGTCTTTAATGCTGCATGTTCTGACTTCCTGAGCTTCTTAAATTGATTTTGCTGCTATAGTTAGTAATAATGGAGAACTTCAATAGTAGAGCAAAATCTTGGGGTTTGTGTTCCAAGTACACCTCTGCTCATAAAAGTATTTATTAAGCTGATTTAAGATCATGGCTCATGTTTCTGCTGCTATTTTTTAGAATTTTTTGTAAGAGTGCTGAAGAAAAAAGAGTGGAAAAGTTTTTAAAAAATAAGGTAGATAATAAGGGCAGAAGTGTTTTAACATTACAGATCGCTTCCTTGACATAATAAAACTAATTGACATAATTTTTATAGACACTCTCCTGAGACAAAAATGGAAACAAAAGAAAAGAAGCCAGAAAAATCATGCATACATTTGAACACAGCAGAACTTTCTGGAGAAAAAAAAAAGATCAAAATTCATTTGCACTGAAGATAGGTTTCATTTTGAAACTACTGTTTTTTAAAACCTTTGGGTATATTGTTATTTTGCATATAGTTTGTTTAGTATTCTGAGCTGGAAAAGATCCACAAAAAAATAGATCATTCAATCCACAAAACAAGTCCAATTCCTGGCCCTACACAGAACGCTCCAAGAATGCCTGAGTTTGTTGTCCAAACATTTCTTGAACTCTGTCAAGTTTGGTGCTGTGACCACTTCCCTGGAAGCCTGTTCCAGTGCCCAAACATCCTTTGGGTGAATAAGCTTTTCCTGATATCCAGCCCAAATCTCCCCTAAAACAGCTTCAGGTCATTCCCTCAGGTCTTGTCACCAGTCAGCACAGAGAAAAGATCAGCGTGTGTCCCTTCTCTTCCCTTCACTGATGTCTCCCCTCAGTCTCCTCCAGGCTGAATTGATCAAGTGACCTCAGCTGCTCCTCATAGAGCTTCCCCTCCAATGCCCTTCACCATCTTTTCAGCCCTCCTTTGGATGGGCTTTAAAAGCTTAAAGTCTTTCTTACATTGTGGCACCCATATCTGCCCCCAGCACTGGAGATGAGGCTGCCCCAGCTCAGAGCAGAGCAGGACAATCCCCTCCCTTGCCCAGCTGTGATGCTGTGCCTGATGCCCCCCAGGACAAGGTTGGCCCTCCTGGCTGCCAGGGCACTGCTGATTCATGGTCAACTTTCTAATGACCTCCCGGGCCTTTTCTACAGCATTCTCTCCAGCATCTCATTCCCCAGTCTGTACACACAATCAGGGTTGTCCTGTTTCAGGTGCAGAATCTGGCACTTTTCCGTATTGAAATTCGTACAGCTATGATTGACCTTCTCTAGGTTACTGAGGTCTCTCTGTGGGGCCTCTCTGCCTCTGAGGAAGTAAACAACTGCCCTGAGCTCAGTAACATTGGCAAACTTGCTTTATGCACCTTTGAGAATGAAATCCAAACCAAAGTGTCAGAGTTCCGTGTTTCTATAATTTTCCTTTCTTTAGTGGCAAGAGCATGCAAGAGTGTGACAAGAAGTATAGGAACAGAAACAGAGAAATTCTGAATGGTTTTATGCCTGCTGTGAAAAAAAGAAAAAAAAAAAAAGGACAACCCCCTTGATATAACCTCCCTTGAATGTGTGCTTAAAGGCACATGCTGAAGTGCTGTAAAAATGAAAGTACTTAATTTTGACATGCTTGAAAAGACAATTTTTACAGTGAGACTGTACGGAAACATGCATCTTGTATTTTCTGTGGATACATAATAACAAGTTCAACCTCTGTCTTGGGTAGTCTCTAATCAAGCAATATGTACTTGAATAAATAAAAATATGTATGGCTTTCAAGTCAGCCTACTACAGCTTAGCTTCAGTTTATCTTTGAGAGACTGCATAAGAGGATAACACATTTAAGGGAGTACAGAAATTGAATGCAGTGGACCACAGAGGACAGGAGGAGTGTTTGAGGAGAAAGTGGTTATTTGAGTGTTTGCAAGCTACACAGCAAGCATTGAGCTTGATAGAAGATTTTGGAACTACCTTGACTGAGAAAGCAATATAGCAATTAAACAAATTTCTTTCCAGCTGCTTCCACTTATGAGGGGAAGATAAGTCATAGTTGATAGTGAAATTTATTTGAAACTTTATGCAGACTTTTGCAGTTGGGGATGTCTTGGCCAAATTTTTGCTATTGACCTGCAGCTGTGGTTTACATATGTAGTGCAGGGTTGTCAGGGTTATTATTAGCATTTTCAAATAATTTAGTCTTCAGGTTTCCTCTGACTTTTCCTCTATGCTGACTGGAGGCTGTTTATCCACAATATAAGGAATTTCTTGTGACTCCTTGGGGATTGGGGTATAAAGCTAAGATTAGCATATGGAACAGGCTGGGGACAACATAAGGAAAACCCAGAACATGGTTAAAAGCAGGTGAGAGTAGAGGAAGAAGGAAGCGATATAAGCTGATTGGGGAACATAAAAGTTTAAGACTTGAAAAAAGGGAAGATAACTAACAGATGAAGTAGGAGGAGAAATGAGCTAACAAAATCAGCCTAGGAACCTAGAAAGAATAATAATGTTTTGCACCTGCAGAGCACTTTTCAAGGCATGTCTTTACTCCAATGAGTCCTGTATCTTGATATGCACTCATTGGAAGAAGAGTGGAAGTGAAACTTAGCGGTTAAGTGTATTCCCCCATATGCTGGCATTACTGTGGAATTCCCTGAAGATAATTTCTGGGCATTTAATTACCCTGAAGTGTTTGCTGCTGTTCTCTAGTCTCAATTGGGAGCCAGTAATGAGCTCTGTGCCTCTTTGTTTCTTTCAGACAACCTATCCCTGGCCAGTTTCCCAATCTGTTATCAGTGTTAAGCTTTATAGTGTTAAGCTTTCTAAAATAAGAAATAGTTTGAAAGTTTTTCATATAAATAATGTGTTTATTTTTTCAGCAAGAACTGAACTGTTTCTTTATTTTTTCTAGAATCTCTTTTGCTGAAGTGATAAAGCCCATGGCAGTGAAATGACCAAATGCTGGCATTTAAAATGTTTCAGTGGATTTCCTTTTGTTCCCGTTGTTTCTATGGAGTAGTAGCTGTTGCTATGTACTTTTTCTCTTTGTGTTTGCCAGAACATGACTAGCTGGGTCAACATGCTCGTGGTTTTAGTGGGGAGTAACATAATTGCTGCTTGATTAGAGGAGGTATTTTAGAAACAGATTTCTGAGACAGAAAAATCCCCATAATATTTAAATTTTCCTAGCAATGGCATAATCATGAGTAATTAGCTAAACAAGCCATGGTTAATTGTGCTCAGGTAACAACCTTTATATTGGCAAAAAAAGGCAAATAAAAAATGGATGGAAGTAAATCTAAACAATATTTGATACAGTGGTATCCTGAACTTTGGTGCTAAGTGTGCACTTATGCTATCAATTTAAAGTCTCTAGCCCAGTGGTGCAGTGATCCTTTAATTATTTTAATCAATATTATACAGTCAGGCAGGTTAAGTAGCTACCTGCCATAGCTCAGTAAAAGAACCCCCTTTCAGTCTGTGTTCTCACGGGTGCACTCAGATGGATGCACTTTCACCTAAAAGGCATGCAGATGCCTGAAAGCAAGCTTTTGGGAAGTGTTTTGAGTAATGAAAATTTTAGCAGTTAATGAGCTGTTTTTCAAAGATGTGAGAGAAATTGAAATGAAGAATGCACCACCAGCAAAACCTGGCGTTTAATATCTTCTTGTCCCATTTTCTGTGTTATATTTGACTACTGAATTTTGGCCAGTGTTGCATTTTATTTTTCTGAGGAATGTTGAATGTAATTTGTAAGCTAACAAAGCAGCTTGTTTTTTTTTTCATTCACAGGCTGCAGAATTTCCAAGTAAGTCAGATCCCACAGCCTTGCAATTTAGAATGTGCTTCAACATGAAACGGAATTTTGTCATCTCCAATACAATGTTGATGGAGAGAATGCTTCCAGAAAATCCTTAATGCAACCAAGACATAATGTAGTATAGAGACGAAGCAGCTCAGAGGTGAGAGGAGCTGATTTGCACCACCAAGTGCCATTGTGGCTGAATTCTGACCTCTGCACAGGTACAGTTCCAGCCCAAAAATTCCCTGCCAGCATAAGAAATTCACAGGGTTCATTTTAATGAAGGCTTCTGCCTGTACACATTTGGCTCTGAATTTCTAGAGATCCCCATCTCTGAAGAGAAGACATAAAATGAAAATGTACTACCTCAGTGCTGGAAATAGAGCTTTGCAAACATGTCTGAGAAGAGTGTTTGCAGCCCAGATTGTTTTAGTTATACAGCAGGACAAAAACTCAGCTGTTTGCACAAAGTCAAATTTTTTCACTAGAAATGGCTGCATCATCAGCTAGAAATAACAGGGTTGAGGGGTATCAGCAAAGGAGTTGGAACAAGCGCTCACTTCCAGCCTTGCCACTGTGCCATCCTGTGCCAACTGTATAATGAACTTCTGGCAATACAGTGGCCACATAGTACCAAGATCATGGGAATTTGAGGTTCCTGATTAAACTGTGAATACTCCATTATCCACTGTTTATTGTGTGCCATTTGCTTTAGGCTTAAAAGCTCATTAAAAAGATACAATGTGACCTTTAGAATTTTGAGAGGTATAATTTGCTACACAACTTCAATATTTTGATAGTTTTTCTCAAATGAGTTCTATGCTTGCAAGAAACTGTAATATGGACAAGCTTGTTATGATTCATGTTAAAAAATGTGTTGCCAAAAGCAGGTTGAAGAACGTGCTGTAGTTTTACAGACCCAGTTAACACACAGTTTTCCTAGCTGCTATTACCCAAGAGATGGCAGAAACTTGTTTAGAAAGTTAGAAAAATCTGTGAAGATAAAGCTTAACTGAAATTCTTTTTGAAGTGAGACCCTCACCACATATTATAACAGGAATAATTGGGCACACTGGGATAAGAAGTATATACACTAACTATGAAGGCACCTCAGCATTAATCAGAAAAACTGAAATCGCTGTCAAAGCTCAATCATTCTTTGATGAAGTGGGCTTCAGAAAATACTTGAAAAGAATAGAAATGCACAAGCCATGAAAGGAATCCTGAGCTGACAATACAAAAGCAACATGTAGGTCAGCAAAATCCTCCTACTGTTACTTGTAATGTTATCTTTTGGAAACAGCAGTGTCCTGGTAAAAGTGAAAATGGCAGATTCATGCACCCTATTCTGGGTGGTCGCAACTAAAATGGAGACTGTCACGCTGTTCTTGATGACAAAAAGATTATTTGCTTCACACAATGTCTATGCTCATTGTTGAGATAGCCAGTCTCCATAAACCTAGTTCATGACACTGTCTCAGGTAGAATTTACTCCAGTAATACATTGTGCTGGCAATATCACCATTACTGATTTTGTACTGAACATGGGTTTTTTGCTCTATTTTACCCCCAAAATGTCACTAGACAACATAATCCTTGACTTCACTTCCTACATGTTATTTCATATTTACCGTGTCCTTGCCTGTTGATGGGATACTACTCCTACTTCTCCTCTGTGAAGTATGGATAATTCATATCCACCTAATGCAAACAGATTTCTGAGATCACCTGAACACTGGTAGAAAGTCTTGTCTTCATTAAAATTTCTCTTTTCAATGGAATAGAGAAGGAGAAATTGGGGAAAGAACCTGGCATGGAGTGATCATTAGAAGCAGCTTTTAAGGGAAAGAAAATTGGCATCAAAATTATCTTTCACAGATATTTAGTATTCTTGGTGATGTATCCTTATATTGTGAATATGATCAAAGATATCACTGATGATGTTTCATGGTAAGATGCTGAATGATAGAAAGCTGCTGAACAAAGAAATGTTAAAATTAGGTATTGAATTGGTTCATTTGGATCTGTGTAATTTTGACCTGTGAGTTGAGACACACAAAAGGACTTACCGTGAGCTGATGATTCAGAACAGTCACACTGTCAGCTCAACTCCATCTTTAACCTTAAGAAACACAAAGAATTCCTAAAATGTTGGTAGGGACAATGTTTCATAGCAAATGTTTCTCAAAATAAATACCACTTCAGTCTGCCCTTACTTAGGTTTTACAGAGCTAAAATTATAGTTGCTGAAGATTAAGCCAATACAAATTTCAACCTAAAAATGCTCTCTGTTCGGGGTTAGAACAAGACAAATAAATTGTCTTGTGAAGCTCTTTGTAATGGAAAGAAGTTGAAGGCATATTTGGACAAGACTATGGCAGAAGTAGGTTTATGCCTAAGAAAAGAAGGGAAGCCGTGCAAGGAATTCAGTTTTTGGGTAGATATGTGACTAGCACATCCTCTTATCTGAACTAAGATGCATATATTCCTAATGACTAGAAAGAAACCTGACTGCCAAAGCTGCAAACAAATGAAGTTTTAATTTCAACTGATCCTGCAAGTTTTTGGATATTCCTTTTTTTAACCTGTCTCACTGAAATAGAAAGCAAGCGAGACAGGGCAAAAGGTACATAATGTGAGTCTGCTTCTGAAACTACAGTCTCATGTAACTTAAAATTTTCATTTATTTACATTGGGAAGACTTACCAGACAGAAGCTGTGCATGAGGAATCAGAGGCGCATTGTCTTAAAGAAAACTTTTTTTTTAAGAAGCCCTTGTGCAATTTGAAGGCAAGAGGTACGCAGTTACTCTTAGAGATAAAGATAATAAAGACTTTGTGAGTACATTTCATTCTCCATGCCTTAAAATGTCACAAGGAATGAAGTGTGTGGGGAAAGCTTATGTTGTAATACTGCACCACAATATAGTGAAACTATCAGTGTCTAACATTCCTCCCCCTACCCCTCTTCAATTCTTTTAGGATATTTGAAAAGTATAGCTGGTGGATTTTCCCCCAATGACGTGTCTATGTTTTTGGAAATGTAACAGTGTGAAAAAAAGCATCAATTCTTTCTTAAAGCACATCAGATGATTTTTAGTATAATTTTTTTCCTGTTCAGAGTACTTGAAGAATATTAACATTTCTTTTCCATTGAAGGTAATGTAGACTTGTTTAGCAAGGACTAGGGATAATATGGGAATTTTTAACTTTCTGAAACTTCAGCAATGAGCATGAAAGAAAGTATCTCTTCTTTCCCTATCCACTTACCCAATCTGTGTTATTACTTTGCAGATAAGAAATACGTCCCTCCCCAGCATCCTTCTCATCCCTAGCCATCTGGAAGATTGAGAAAGCGTGATGTTTGCGCTGATAGCCAGAGGGGCTACAGGTTTATAGCGTTGATGTTCTGTGCAAAGGCTTTCAGCATATCACTGTTGTGTATTTCCTTAGAGAGAGAGAATAATACTCTTTTCTGTTTTATTTTGCTAACAATTTGTGGAGCCATTTGTAACCTCTGGAGAAAAATATGTTCCTCTCTTAGAAGATGTCCCACTGTCTTGAATACGGTATTAGGAATTGAAATGTTAGGAAACTTTCTGCAACATCAACAGAGAACAAGTATGTCTGGATTTATTACTTTGATCTGTTACTTGGAATCCCAGTCAGCTTTTATCACATGAAAATGGAACTGCCTCTGGTTGCCCTAAGGAATCACTGGTAGGCACAAATGTGAATTACCATAACATGTGACAACAGCTCTGACAGTCAACTACTTTTCCTTATTTTCTGAAAGGGCGGGTGAAAGTATTATGGAATTGTCCTGACCTGTGTTTGCATCCTGTAAAGCCATAGCAATCATATTTTTCATCAGGCTGTAGGTTTGTTTTCAACAGTTTAGAGATTCACTAGTTCTTTAGATATTTCTGTTTTGATGGAAAACAGTGCAATGAATATTTATGGACAGCATATGGGATGAAGCAGGGTGAGGAAGGGAAAACAAAAAGGCCAACTTCTGTTCTACTTAAATGTGTTTTATCTAACAAATCCAAGAGAGACAAAAGTTTTACTGAAATTATAGATTAAAAATTTATGTAAACTTACTGGTCAACTCAAAAATTATAGAGACTTTATAATAGAATAAAAATAATTAAAATAATGCTTGCCAATACAGTTTTCCTAAGTACCTTAAAATATAAGTTGCAGCATTGAGATTTCTTTTGCCAGGTTACTTTTTGTTTTTTTTTTCTAAAAGATAAACAATCTGGCCCTGGGAAGTCATGCAGAGCAATCTGTATATCTGAGGTAAATTTTGTTGTTTTTCAGGTAGCTCTGATTGTACAAAGCAAACTATTGATATGAATGTACACTTAAAATCAAGCTTGCTTTGACAAAATCTGTACACAGGGAGTTTCTTTGTGGTGAACTGCAATATTTACAGTAGTTTCACGATTATAAACCGCACCTGAATATAAGCCTCCCTTCCGGGT
>VRYO01001463.1:73395064-73410518 GCA_009812075.1 Sialia sialis | reverse complement strand
ATTCTTCAATGAAAAAGGTGCGGCTTATATTCGTGAAACTACTGTAATCTCTCTACACACTATAGTCTTTGCTAGAAGATACACTCCTTTATGTTAAGACTTTCATGATTTGTGGTTTACTGAGGGAAACATTTCTTATATTATGACATTTTAATGTTAGCTGTTGGGTTGGGCTTTCCAGGATTATGTGGGAAGTGCAGGAGTCTTAGTAATGTGTATATAGTGATGAGTACCTTCACTTTATAGGTGCCAGGCTGTCAGAAACTTGTATGTGGATATTTTGTGCTTAGTCTGGGTAAATGCAAATGCCCAAATGGCATTGTCTAGTCTCACATGAACAGTGAACCAGCACAGTATTCCAGGGGAAGGGGATTGAGAATGAGATCCCAGTGTCTGGTGAAGTTGTCCTTCTGTGTGAGGGCTGCAGGCAGTATTATCTTGTAGTACTTGTAAATTTGTGGTCTTAAAAAGTTAACTCGTGTCCAAATTCAGTTTGAATTGGGATATGCTGGTTAGTTATCAGAATAAAAAGCTTTGCTTATGGCCTACAGCCAAGTCTAACACTGGAGTGAAGAAAATTTATTGTGTCACTAGTCATTCAGTCTATTTAAATTTATAGAGCTTCTTCTCCTCCTTCAGTGGACTGTGTATTTAACAGCTTAAAGGAATTCCTTTGTTGATTACCAGATATTAAATATGTCTTCCACCTTCTGAAGGGCTTTCTGGAAAAAGGGTGTTGCACATCTTTTAAGTTCAACCCACCCAGCAGGAGGAGAATGCAATACTCTGTCACCCCATTTTCTCAGCTTCTTGAGCAGTGTGCTGTTGACTTCCAAGCCCTAATCCTCTGCTGACAGATGCACAGAACCTGTGCCAAAAGAATATGAAATGACATAATCAGGTTGTGGCATAATATATGAGGACAAGAGCCTGGAAATAGCACTCCTTCAGCCTTCTTAGCTGTTACAGTTCCTCTCTCCTGTAAGTTTCTGATAATGTTATGGCATGTGCATGCATAAATAGTTTGGCAACAGGAAAAGAGTCAATATTTTAGGAAGTAGATGTTACTTCCATAGGTCTGTGCCAGCATGTATAAAAAGCATGTTACACATTAAAAGCTGCTTGTTTCTGCACCACAAATGTCTTCTTGGTCACTCTCTTTATCCTTCCAAAGCCTATGAGAGATAATATGAAATACAGGAAGACAAAGGAATGCTGAAGATGGCACACCTTAATCTCTGCAATAAAAGCATGATTAGGATGGCATGGTACCCAAGATCTGAGTGACCATGCAGTGTACTTAGACTACAGAACAAAGTCATGGTGGCTACAGTTTTATGAGCTATAGTGCTATATTACTATATTATTTTATGTTACTATTATATAATATTATATTATATTGTATTATTATATATCATTATATTATTTTTATATTCCTATATTATTTTTATTTTTAAAAATAATGTTTGTATTTGTCTGTATATATATATATATATATATATATATATATATATATATATATATATATACCATTTTCTCCATTACTTGAGTTCTTTCAAACCAGGATGAAAGGTAGAGAAGAGGCACCCTATTGATATGCATAAACACGTTATTTATAGCAACGGAAGTAGAGGGGAAAAGATTTGAATATCTTGAGATATTTGTGCTACAGGAAAAATAGTTCCGAATTCTAATCAGGCAGAGTGACCTAACCAGCAAAATACTCACTGTGAGTGGTCAAGAAGAAACAGGCAGTCTGACAGATTTCAAATCAGACATATGTGAGGCTCTGGAAGGGAAAGTAGTGAGAAATGGCAGATCTATCGCAATTATTCGGATGTTAGTAACAACTCTGTTTTATCAAATGGCCTAGCAGTAGTATTTTGTATTATGAAAGAAAATTGTGGGAGATAGGAGTTTTTAAAGCAAGTTGGAGTACTGTGCAAATAAAGAACCATCAGAGACTGTGAAGAGGAAAATTTCAGGGCTGTTTAGGGCTGTTTCTCACCCATATGATTCCTTTTGCAATGAGGGACTGTTGAGAGCACAGAGGAAAGGAGCAAATAAAGCAAAGACTTTAAGAAATATTATTTGAAGTTTGAGAATATTTGAATTCTTTTAAACTAAATTCAAAGATGCAGAAGTAGACATTCAGAAGGAATTATCCTCAAGAGGAAAACACCAGAATGTCAAGCTCAAAGTTAGAACAGTTTGTGTACTACTTCCTTAATATGAATTTTTTCTTTTATTCAAACAAAGTGCTTACTTATCTGGAGAAAAATGTCCTATCATTTAGTTAACACAGATACAATGCTTCATAAATCCCTTCAAGCAATGTTTTCTGAGGAAGGGAATTATTTATTATCCTTTTCTTTAGAAAATATTTCCATTATCAAAAAATGCTAAACATAACTGTGCTTGAAAGAGATATATTTCAACAATAGTAGAGAAGATTAAAATATGATGAATATGAAAGCAATTTGACAAAAAGTTCTCTAAACTGATAAATTTCAGGCTGATGCTGATTCTTTTTCATTTCCACTTGTCCTTGAAAAACATGAAGTTGCTATGTTAATTCATCACCTAGTATTTTCAGATTGATTAGGTAATAACAACTTTGGATCCTACTGGTGCAATGTTTAGACTATCTGTAAATAAGTAATTTATCTCACTTGAGAACTTCTGCTTCTGGTTTAGTAAATAAATACTGGCTGAAACAGTACAGTCTTTCAAAGCACAAGGTTTTAATCAGAACTGTGATGCTGATAATATCTAGAAAGGGTTTAATTGGAGTGTGTTGTGATGATTGCATGTTGCACAACAAAAGCAGCTCCTTATAGAGTCATAATAAGCAGGATGATTTCGTTCACCCAGTCAAAGGTTTCACAGCTGTTATCTTGGGGAAAGAAAGTAGGAGGTTGAGCATTGGCTTGTTACTCCAATAAAGCTGGATTTCAAAGCTTCTCCAGTATAGGCACTTATTCCTATCTCCATGTCTTGCTGCTATTAACCATATCCAAACACTTCACACGGTTCCTCATCTTGACAGTAATATTTTGGCTGTATATTTTGGACATTTATTGCAAAAGAGAAACACAAAAAACACAAGTTACACTTTAAAAAATTATAGAGATAGTAACAATACTTGTAGAATGAGACTGAAATATCTGAAATAACGGTATGGTTTAAGAATATACAGGCCTGCCATGATAGCAGAGACCTTAAGAAGGGAGGCAACAAAGTTGAGTGATGATAAGACCTGGGGCACAGGCTAGAGCTGCTTTTGGCTAAAGCCAAGTCACCAGTGTTCAGGTAAAACAATGCAGACCTACAGTGGGACAAAGCATCTCTGACGGTTGACAGAGACAACAGAGAAATATGTAAATGTAAAACAAAGAAAAATGTAAGATATATTTATTATAATAATGGAATTGCAGATCAGTAAAGGAAAAGATGTAAACAAAATCTTAATAAACACAAATTAGAGACACTAAATGGGTTCTAGGTAAGGGAGAAGTAATCATTTGGTTAAGGCATCAAAATGATATTAGCACCCGTGAAGTGTAATAGATGTTGCCATCTTGCCATACAGTCCCTAACATCCACCACACTGAAGTGTCCAAATTTAGTGCCCAGAGAAGCAGTGAAAAGGTGAACATAACACTAGGAAGGGTGGAAACTTTAAGGTGTGTGTGTGTGTGTGTGTGTGTGTGTATCTGTCTCAAATAAGTGATTTCTGAAGTTATGAGTGTGCTATTGTATTTCATTGGAACACTGATGACATAAAAGTCTGATTTGGTATGGCAAACTGCTGAGAGGAAAAATCAGCATGAAGGAAACAAGCAAGTCTATTCCTCAAGAAGGCTTCAGCTTGAGCAGGATTCTACATATAGGGGTAAAAATTCCTTTTGCTCTAAATTTTGCAGCTACTGTCTTTACTACTGTACATTTTTCAGTGCTGTAGCTGACTGCTCTTCCACCTTTGAATGTCTCTATGAAGATCACTGCTAAAATTCACATTCAGTGTTCTTCAGGGCTGGAATCCTTTTTCAGCACTGTTAAGTGCTCTTAAGGGAGAAAAAAATATCTTGAAGCACTTGTAAAAGGCAGCAGTTTCTAATTGCTCCTTACTTCAACACTGAGAAAACAGTTTGATATCTTCCCAGTAACAGCCGCCTTACTTTTTGTGAGGCATCATAAATTTCAAGGGATTACAACACTAGCGTAAATAAGGAAGATTGGAATAATAATTTTTTAAATTTTATTTTTAAAAATGCTTGTATGTTTCAGATTACAGTCACAATATTATTTTCTACACTCAACTTGTTCAGCCAGTGAGTTCTAGGAAGAGTCAAACCTCAGCACCAAACAAAAGTCAAGGAGAAAAATCATGGCCACTATAATGTTAGTGCATACTGATGACAAATTCTGTTGATGTCCCATCTGGAAAAGTAAATTATGGCATATTCCACTAAATAAAATGTCTACTGATTTTGGCTGGAGTACAGTCAATTTTCTTCAGAGTGGCTAATGTTGAGTTGTGTTTTTGGTTTATGCTGAACACAGTGATGGTAACAGAGATATTTTTGTTTCTGAGCAGGGCTTGCAGAGACCCAGGGCCTTTTAGGCTTTCTGTACTGCCCTGCTGATGAGGTGGGTGAGGTGCACGGGAGGAGACACAGCCAGGACAGATTATTACCACTGACCAAAGTGATATTCCAGACCACAGGATATCATTTTGGAGTAATGGCATTTGTTTTCCCAAGTCATCATTAAATCTGATGGACCTCTGCTCACTTGGAGATGTCTGAGTACCAGTCTAGTCATGGGAAGCAGTGAATTAATTCTTTGTGTGAATGGGTTTTGCTTTTCCCATTAATCTGTCTTTGTCTCAACTCCTGGCTTTCCTGTCTTTTACCCTTTCAATTCTCTTTCTGATCCTGTTGGTATGGGAGTGAGGCAGTGGTGGCTGCCAGGGGCTTGGCTGCTGGTTGGAGTGAAACCATGACACTGTTTCACTGATGAAATAGAACCATCTGTGCACTTGTACATACATGAAGTCACTGTAACACAGAGTAAGTCAAATTAGGTGAATTAATTCCAAAAATCATATGGGATAATTAGAAAATTTTATGACTCATAAAAGAGCAGCAAGGGGAAAGCAAGGATCATCTCCTTTGGAGAGCATGGGGAGCATTTTAATTAAAACAATAAACTTTATAGTATAGATTGGAGATAGCACTTTAACATACTAATACCTAAGTGTGAAGGCAGTGCAATAATTTAAAGGTGGCAGTTTCGATTTAGTATAACTCTTTGCACAAAGAGATAGTGAAGAAAGTAATCAATTACCTAGTGCTGGGGGTTAACAAACAAGGCTGAAGTGACAGCAAAAGGCAATGAATGCACAGCGGAAAAGGCAAGTTTGCAAATTTAAGGGCTTAGATGCAAGAGCAACAAACTAAGTGAGTAATGGTGCATGCAGTAAGGAAAATCAGATGCTGCTGACATAATGCCTCTTGCTGTTTGTGCCACTGAACATTGATACTGATGCTGAGTGCTTATTTGTAATGATGGCCTCATTTGCCACAAGGAGCAAGAGAAGGTTTGATATAGTAACATTGCTCTGTATAACAAGTGTCTTACACACTTTTTATAATGTGCATTAAGTCACCATTTACACCACTAATTATTAAATCAAGAGTGAGATAGAGCTTAAAAAAATCTGGTGATTATTGCTGTGATTAAGTACCAAATGCAGTGGTTGACTATGTGAGTGGTTATGTGAGGCTAAGTGAGTGCTTCTATTTTAAAAAAATTGGAAATAGTTACAACAAATTCCTTTCTTAGTACAAGGTGGGTAAAAACATGCAATCTTTCTCATAGACAAATCACAGAAAAACTTTTATTGAAACCACAGCAAAAAGAAAAAGGTTTAATATTGCTTACATTTCTCTGATGCAGAAGAAAACAAGGAAAAGGTGGGAGAAAGATTGAAAAATTGTGCACAATTTAAATAAAGGCAGAATTTGAAGAAATAGTCCTTGCAAGTTGACTTTACTCTTCAGTAGCCTAATGGTCTTCCTCACATCTTGATGCTTTGATTTCATCAGAGCTGGCCTCCATTTACTTGTGTTTTGCAAGATTTCATCTTTTTGCTTTTCAACCTCAATAGATTATGAAGAAACCAATATGACTAAGGTAAAAACAGATGGTTTATATTCTTTTCTAAGACAGACATAGTTGTACGATAGAGATTCTGAAGAAGAGAAGCAAGTGTATTTTGCAAGCTTGCTGCATCCAGAAGGAGCTTTTATATGTAGAGGGTATATATAGATATGCGTGGGTGTCATGAGTGGCTCCCCTTTGTTACCAAAAAAAAGGGCAGGGGACTGAATTTCTGACGGTTTATGCTAGGCAGATTTAGAGGCAAAATATGGAGGCTCACATGGTTCTGAGAGCTGCACCATTTCTTCAGATGGAGAGAGATACAGTCATCTAAGTTTGGGAAGAGGAACTAACAATGAAGAATGAGCGTCTTCATTCAACAGTAATAGAACATACTAAAAAGGAAAAGCATGCTATGTATTGAAGGAGTTGCTACACAGCTTTAAAAGGCACAGTATTGTCTGCTGAGTCATGTGGAGCTCCATTTCAAGATTCATTAACCTCAAAGCTTACATATATCTAGTTCAACAAGCTAATCTAAGTGGGTGAAATCCCTCTATAACCATTAAGCTCCTGATTTAACATTTATGCTCATAGCACAGGTGCATGTTCACACATGCAGAACACCCAGGCTGCTTTAAATAGCCTATCTTTCAATCAGAAGTAAGGGAAATCTGCCTCTGTCATTCGGTTGTATTGAAGAAGCTAAAGAAAAGTACTTCTGTCAGTATAAAGGGTGTCACACTTTTGAATGTGTTGGGGATTATCCTCTGTATTGCTTCTATACACTGTTGTAGAAGAAAAGCAGCTTTAGCTGAGACTTAAGCAAAATGCTTTCATTCCCTCAGAGTATATGTTTAGCCAGACATTTTAAAAAATGGCATACTGACTCTTTGCACTTCTCATGTAACACTAAAAATGAGGCATATGTATTATAAATTGAAACCAAAACATTAAATAAAAGAGAAATGGGCAGTAATAGATATTTTAAAATTATGTAGCCAGTAATAAATAGGTAAGGAAAAAGGTCTGTGCTTTGCACCATTTCTTGCCGTTGTATTAGCTCTCATGTATTACAGTCATTTGTGAAAATGTTTTTTTTCGTGTACACATATGTTTGTCTTAGAACATGTGTTCAACACAAGGAGTATGTTAACTGGATAAATGTTATGTTAGAGGGCTAAATCTAGTGAAGCAATTCCAATTTTCTGTTATCTGAACGACCATTGGTAGGTAGTTTCTGAGGATGAGGAACTTGCTTGAATTTTGTTACCACCACTGATAATGATACCAATAACGAGGCAAATGTTAAAAAATGGCAAACAAAGGAATAGTATAAACTGAAGACAGGCAGGAATAGATGAGTAATGGCTGTTGCTTAATTTTCTGAGGGTGAAGTTCAAGAAGTTTGACCTATGATATGTTAATAGCAAGAATCTTGACTCTTGCCTGGCCTCAAACAGAAGCTGCCATTCACGGTGTCCAAGTATAGGGTTCTGTGCTGAGATAGCATGAAACGGCACTGTGATTCAGGTATCCAGCTTTTGCATGACAGATCTTAAAGCTGTTTTTAAATCATGCTTATTGGTGGAGCATTTAGAGTATTTTCAGTGGCTCTGTGCAGCAAAAAAAGTAGCTTGCTACCTTACTTTTTTTCATTCAACTTTGGCAAAGTTTCTCTTTATGGGAAGTTGGAAGAGCATTAATAAATTGTATACATTTAAAAGATACCAATGGGTTTATAATCCTGGCTTCCAGGCCCTGTCATGACCCACCCTGGCAAGTCTCTGGAATTTCTAGTCCCAGGAAACCAGAGACTCTGGAGCGCCTTGGCACTGGGAAGCATAGGGTAAGTCTTTTTCATAGCTGAACCCCTGACTAGGAAGACAATGGTGTGGAGTTCAAGCTGCTCACTAGGAGTGCAGCTTCTGCATCAGCACATCACCTGTTCACTAGATTTAAGGGGCTGTTCAGTAGCTTTAGCAGCATCAAACCCTTTGATTTTGAATTTTTATTTTTTTTCCCAACATGGATAATTCAGTAAGGCAGGTCCCAATTCTCTGCTGAGACTGACCTGCACTTAATCTGAGGATGAGAAATCTCAAAATGTGCTTTTGATTGAATACCCATAAGTCAGGACACCACCATAATCATGTTCAGATATTGGCTAACCATAGATTCAGGATAATGAATCATAGCTTGTACTATAGTGTTGTGGACTGTTTTGTGTATGTGTGTTTTACACTTCACATTCCTTGTCCCAGGAATTTACACCTTTTATTACCATTGTTGGATTATGACACTATTTAAAAGAAAATGCCTGCAGGTTATGAGTAACAAGGCTGAGGAAGACTGAATCCATATTACATGCCTTGGAGACTCTGAATCAAGAGAGATTTTGCTGAATGTGAAGAAAAGTCATTTCACATAGTAATGCTGGCACCAAGCCCAGTTTTTTTATGGAGGTAAGATAAATGAAAATCCAGGTAGATATATTTATTTGATCATATAGATTTTTTTTCTCTTTCCCCCCTTCTGTATCAGCTTCTAAATAAAGTTATTAAAGATAATTCCAGTCCCTTTACTAAACCAGATTTTATTTGAAGGAAAAGTGGTCTGTGCTCCTGGGAGCAATTTGCTATTCTACAATGGCTTTCTCTGAAGTGTTTATTGAAATGGAGAAATTATTCCCCATACTCTCTCCATTTGGAATGGAAAGCTACTTTAATACAGTGAATGATCCAAGGAAATGAAGAGTGCAGAGCAAAAGAGTTTTTGATGAAAGTGTGGGGGAGACAGGCTCAGGAAGCAGACAATAAAATCATTTGAAGAAATGGGAACAAGAAGTGCAAGTGTGTGAAGAGACGGTGATGACTGCATTTTTCATTGCAGAGTAATGATGACAATTTGAAACTTACTTGGCCAAGTGCCATGCCACACTTTAGGGCTTTTATGTTGACCTTTTTGTGGATCAACTTATTGGAAAAAATATCAGGTTCCTCCTCTTGTTGAGAAGTGTAAAGGCAGGGGAGTGAGACTTAAATTCTACTGGGTGAGTTCAGAAGAATTTATAAACAACATTATTAATGGTATATTTTGAGATCTCTGACATTTCCAGATATCTTCTCCATTAAGGAAAATACTCAATCCTATGTGCAATTCCATTTAACTTTCAGTTTTCCAGCTTTGATGTTGGAGCTATGACTAGGTGAGCAAGGTCTCCTGGGACTGCTGATGTGCAGGATAACAGTGGAGGTTGTACCCAAAGACCCTCCTTTACTCAGTATCTCTTCTATCCACAGTATTTGTCCTCTTAATTAAAGGATAATTTCTTTCTTATGGAGTACTATTACTGTAGTGTCAGGAGCATTATAATCTTAGGGATTTCTTTGTATTTCCTTTCTCCAAGACTTAACTGGGAGCAACAAAGGACGAGTACAGATTTTGGAGGTCTCTATTAATAAACATCATTTTGCACTCCTACTCAGCATCCCAGAAAAGCTGAAACATTGTGAGACACTGGAAAGACAATCTCCCCTCATCTCCACCTCCAAAAGGAAAATCAAATAACTCAATTGACGTCTACTCTTTCCCTTTTTTTTTCTTCCCAATACATTTAGCAGGATGATAAAAATCTAATGAATATTCTCTTTCCAATGTATATCTAAAATTCTTTTTTATGGCTCATCTGCAAGGCAAGCACCCACTCAAACTTTGTGTCTGTCATGCCCCATGTCCTCTGACTGGCTCTATATTTTATCCAAGGTATCACTTGCACCAAGAGAGGGCTGCTCACACTGATCTTAATTCCTGCTCTTTAAGTTCTGTTTGTCACCATCTGACTGTGGCCAAGCCCAGCTTCCTTCCTGGACAGCCTTCACAGCCCTGCTGTTCAGTTATCCTGGTTTTATGACACCTGCTGTAAAGTTCAAGATCAAAATAATGTGCCTGTACCAAAGAAAATCCTACCTGAAAGAAACCCCAGCTCCTCCAAATTATGTCTCTTAAATAGGCTGCATTTCAGTTTGATCTTTGTCTTCCATGCCTGCAACATGTATTGTAGATTAGGGCAAATAATAATTTTAGGCATATTTGGGCATACTTAATTGGCTCAGATGTTCAGGTAACTTTACAATTCTAAAAGTTAGTGACAATTTTCTTTTAATTTAAGCTGTTAGAACTTAAATTCTCCCAAACTCTGTAAATAAAGCTCTAATTGCATGTTTCAGATCTGCTCATTAGTCTTATTCCTTTCCCTTTCATCACATTATGACCACCTCAATTGATTTTCTTCCTTGTGACTCTGTATGGGAATTCTTTTTCTTTCCTAGGTCTTCATTAACAGGCTTATAAATGACATTTTTGAATGTTTTTCAGAAAACAAATAATAGTTTGTTTCTGGCATTTAAGAAGACTAGTGATGTGGTGATGGTTATTTATAAGATATGATCACCATTTTTAGAACAGGACCATATCCTATTGGTGGAAAATGTTTGAAAAGAAAAACAAATAAGGAGATAGGTAAGAGCTTGCTTTAGAAATAGGTTAATGAACATAAAAGATGTTTTAGAAGTAAGGGTGAAAAAAATGACATCAGACACTGGCATTTGTCCTTATGGAAATAAAATACATTCTTTGTAATTTTACAGCATAAGAATTGCTTATCAATTGCTTTATTTTTTTTCCTAAATGAAAACTTGGGTATTGCTACCTTAACTGAGTGGGAAAAATTAATAAAATGTAAGAGTTACATAAGCTTTATGTTTTGTCTAATGCAAAGTGTAGTGGAAGGAACATGTAAAGTAACTTAAATACTGTGGTGCTGTTGACACAATGCTAACGATGTTCAAGATATAATAGGTCTGTTTTTTCATGTTGAAGTTCATGGAATTTTTATACCTGGTTAAGGTTACTGCTTTCCTGATGATTTCATTGATTTAACCATTACCTGGAAAATAAATTGTGTTAGGAATTACTTCAGGTGTAGGAAAACAAGCATTGTTGAACTTGAATGGCAAAGATGTTTCTGTAGAAATGCAAAATTAATATCCTCTTTTTTAGTTAAAAAACCAAAAAAAAAGAAACAGCTTTCCAGATGTTTAAGAATAGTAAGGAAAAGAGTGTGGAAAACTTCGTTGATCATGGGAAACAAGCCAGAGGTCATAATAGAAGTTGTCATTAAAGACCCCAATGGTTGATTTAGACAGTTTTAATGACATTTAGACTGCATCAGTTGTCATGCATGACTGCAGCATCATTAACACGTGGTTGTAAATTTTGCCTAAAACACAAATGGTTAATAAGGTTATTGAGAAAAATCAGGAAAATTTAAGTAACCCCAAGTATGTTTACATGTCTGTGTGTCAAGGCTCAGTGAAAGTTGACTGAAGACAGCTTTGTCCTCATGCCCTCTCTTTCAGTCAGTATCTTGTTGTTCACTGTCATAGTGACAAATGAAAACATTTCATGGCAGCAACTGTCAAAAGCCCTCCTGTGAGCCCTGCATTTTCTTTCTCTTCCTCAGTTAAGAGCTGCCATGATATATGGCTTCATATCAGTAAGCTACAACTTCATGATCAAATAGGCTAGCTGTTAGTCACTGGCTGGTGGCCATTTAGGTGGTGAATAATAGGCTTTACTTACCCATTTTTCACTGAAAGAGGAAATAAGTCTCACTTTATAGGGTACCTCATATTACAAACATGGAATATTTATCTGTGACATGAGAGCCTATTCAAACAGTGCACTGTCAAACTTGCTATAAATGGATGTGCTGGCTGATACATAAAAAGGTGCTTGGCCTGTATCCTGCTGGCTATGAAGGTTCCAGCAACTTTGTCTTTTCTGGCATTCATGTTACTTAGAAAAGAATTATATGCACATTTATTCCGATATATGATACTGTTCTTAATAATTAGCAGCTGCTGGCCATTTGAGTGTTTTATTTCTTTCACCTGATCCTCCATCTTTTCTTACCTGGCTATACAGGACTTTCAGTTAATGGAAAATAAGTTAATGTATTTCTGGTCTTAACTAAACAGTGCTGTTGGGTGGGAAGTAAAAATTTGAAGTGGGGCATAAAATCCTTCAGGGAATGAAAGATGTGTGTCCAACATTAGTGAGAGCATTAGTACTTAAAAGAAATCACTAATGAAACTTCTTGGGAAGTAAATTGGTAGGCTGCCCAGAACAAGAAATAAGAAATTAGTATATAAAATCATAAAGGAAAAAAAAGACATCTGGAAATTTTGAAACTAATTTTTTTTTTGTAATATCACTTTTCTCTCCTAAAGAACACCCAGTGAAAATCCCTGTATGTTGTATTTTCTTGATGGTCACCAAAGAGAGTATTCTAATGGATGAAGAGTAATTTGATATAGCTGGTGTGGTAAGGTCATTATTGATCAACCCCTCTTAAGGCTAAGAAGTTTGAGGCAGGATTCAGTCTGTCAGATTTCTCTTTGAGGCAGATTCACTTTGCTCTCCCTTGCTAGTTCCTGGTTCCTAGCCATGCAAAGGTTGAATATTCAGCAGAAGTTGACTAAAATGGTTAAGGAACTGGAACATCTCTTGTAAGAAAAGCTGGGAAGGTTTTGCCTGTGCAAACTGAAGAAAGGATGAGTGAGAATCATGTAAGTATTTGAAGGGATGACATCAAGAGGATACAGCAGTCTCTTCTCAGCAGTTCTGAACACCAAGAAAAGAGACCGCAGGCAGAAACTAATCCATGAGAAATTCCACCTGAACATGAGGAAGAACTTCTTTACTGTGCAGGTGACCGTGCACTTGAGCAGGTTGCCCAGAGAGGTTGTGGAGTCTCCTTCACCAGAGATATTAAAGAACTGTCTGGATGTAATTCTGTGCTGTGTGGTCTAAGGTGACCCTGCTCAAGCAGGGAGGCTGGACCCACTGTGATCCCTTCTAACCTGTACGGTGATTCTGTGATTCTGTGACTATGACAGCAGTGTCTTTTTAGTTTTAGGAATAAAATTGTAATAGGGAGAGTGGATCTTTCATAATAATGCAAAATAAATCTTCTAGTAGTTATCTTCCCTTCAAATTAATGTTTTGGTTGTTGGTTTGGTTTTTTTTTAAAATAATTTTATTTTATTTTTTTGTAGTTATATTTGCATTGTGTCACACTTGTCACAATCTGATTTCTGGAAAATGGACCCAACACAATATCGTATCTGACTTCGTTTCAATTTTGACTCAAGTCTTGGGAGTTTCAAATCACTATTTTCATGGCTTTGATGTTTCCTTTCAACAGTAGCATTACAACATTATTTTTACTTGTCATCTCACAAAGAGGTTCACCATTTGTTTCATATCCCAATCTGCCCTGTCAATGGAAAGGGAATATTCTAGCCAAACTGCCAAACCAAAATTTTATAGCTGGATAATTTTACTCAAATTTCAAAACTTCTCGTATCCTGTGTCTAAACTTAACATGATCTCCTTTCCTAATATTTTCTCTTAACCCCAAGTGAAAAGCTGCTCATGAATCTCATGCAGTACAACAAGCTAGTTTTAGCCACTTTGGGGTAAATTCAAAATCTACAGGTTTCAGACTCAAATCCCTGTGAAAAATAAACATAATATAAAATTACCTTTGCGCCATTCATGCCATAATTTCAACAGGTATAATTTCTACAAACCTTTGCCATTCAGAATATACAAGTCATGGATACTGTGCTAAAGCAACCTCTAATTAACAATACAGACCCCAAACTGATCAGCAAAGCCAGAATGGCAGTAGACTGGACAGCATCAGCTGGAACTCTGTTGTACATCCTCAGTCTCTGCGATGGGGGTGGTTACTTCAAACCTGACTAAATCACCAGATCTCAGCTGTCAAGAGCCTCAGTGCCTTCATGGACACTCACCACGACCCTAGAGACAAAAAGCTTTACATATTTATGCAAATTCATAAAGACAATGTTTAGTCATGTTGCCAGGTTGAGTCCAAGGAAAAGAAGTCTATGGTGGACAAATCATGGTGATGCTGCAGGATATAAAACCCTTCAGTGTTCATTCAGGTTAGGAATGGGATTTCTGGAATGAAAAACAAAATGCTGACCTTGGTGTTAGAGTAAAGTTAGAAAAGCTTGAAACAGGCCCTGGAGCTGTGTGAACTGCTTCTAAATCCTTTTTTTTCATGTGTCAAAGAGGTAGACTGACTCATAGCACTTGTCGTTTTCCTTCTCAGTGGTCCAAAGAAAGGTATATTTGCTTCAGTGAAAAAAAAGGCTTGATACCTTTTGCTCACATTTAAAATGAGGAATGGACACAAAGGAAGAGAAAAAAGGGGGAAGGTGTACAAATCAATCTTCACAACTGATAGTCAAAATTATACATCCAGTAACACTGACATTTCTTTGCTTCAAACTGTAGTCCAGTTTGTGTGTCTCAGACACTGAATGTTTGAACTCATGTACATGACTACATATATACAATTTGCAGAACATATAAAAGTTTTATATGAGACTGTTGTCTGGACTGATGTGGCACAGAACTTTCACAAAGAGCTTTCACTTACCAGAAATCTTGGGAAGACGGGAAGAATCTCACATCTGTCTTATACATGAAGTTTCTCAGACATTTATTGAGCCTGGTGCCTGTTCTTGTCATGTTCTTAACCACATCATTATTTTGTGGATTAACTGCAGCTACTCATCACAAGTGCAACGGAAACCTTCTTCAGATAAGTGAGAAAGAGGCATATTATTAAGGAGTTAAACCATTACACCATGGTTAAGTTTGTTATGATTTTAACCTGCCTTGCTGATGTGCTTCAGGAGGCATCAGTCTTGAATTTTTTATTATTGCTTGTCTTTAGGCCTTATTATCACTGAAGATATGTATGATATGAATATGAATTCCCTTATTTGCATGATCTGGGTGTATGTAGTACTCAGTGATGCAGATTTAGAAATTTCTGCTCTTATTGGTTTTTGTGTAAGTTATTGAGAGTGCATATTGTACTATGAAGTGCATTAAACAAATTTTGGTCTTCAGGGTAAATACATATGAAGGAGTTTCTCATATTCCCTGTGTGTAAAGTTAGCATATGAATTAATTATGAAGCCATTTTAAATCTTATTAACATATGTTATTTGCAGCATGGCCTAGTGTTTATTCATAATAATTTATTTTTATTAGCTTGGAAAAACAAAAAAACCTCCTACCTCAAAAATCTTGACAAGTTAGATTAATTCCTTTGATTTTTGGTCAAATCCCCAATCTCAATTTCAAGTATTGAAATGCCAATTTCTGAAAGCAAATA
>VRYO01001463.1:73344326-73394064 GCA_009812075.1 Sialia sialis | reverse complement strand
TGCACCTTATAGTCGTGAAATTACTGTAATTTTAAAAATGCCTTTGCCAGATATTCAACTTTCAAATTTTTGTTGAGACAGAGATGAAAGGTATTGTTTATCTCTGTGGGTAGTCAACTTTTATACTATAACAAAATGCAGAGATAGTATGCGAATCCTGTCAGCTACACTTTAGAAATGCAGTTTTACCTGGTAAGGAAATTTTAAAGTTCAGGTTAAAAATCTTGCCATAGCATATTTTGCTTAATCTCCTTTAATCTACTCCTTAATCTATTTTACTTCATAATAATTTTGTAACCATTACAGTATTTAACCAAGATGATGATGAATTACAAAATAATCCCTCTAAGGTTGCTAAAAGCAGAAACAATCTCCAAATACTACTTCACTGTTTCTGAAATACAGAATGTACTCGTGCATAAAGAGGGAAGGGTAGGGCTACATTTGGCAGAAAGACTGTTATGCATACACACTGAAGAGTACACTGTATTTGGAGATATCATGAGCATCTTCAGGTGCTACCATTGTAAAACTCTGTGTAATTACCAGCTTTAAAGTTTTTGATTCTCAGTCAGTCCTATCACAGCTGAAAAAGATCTATACAGACTCTATCACTTAGGCAATATCTAATGCTAGCTTTATCTTCAGTCAGTCAACTTCAAAACTTTGAACATCAGCAACAAATTCTCATCTTCACCTTCTTTTCATGGAAAGAAGACAGTCAACAGAATGAACTAAAGTAGCCACATTCACCAAGTAGATTCTACTCTCTTAAAGGTATATGAGGTTGAAGGCACATTTAGTTTGACTTAAACTAATAAAAGCAGTGGGTATGTAAATAAAGTGCTGATAACAGTTTTATTTTCCATGGTAACAGCAAAATGTATCTTCTGAGAATATAATGCTGGAGGAAGAACAAAACCTAAAAACGATAAAAACTGAGCAGTCACGCTGAAGGTAGTGGTGTAGTACTAACTCCTTGACATTTTTATTAGTCTTGTAGGTTTGAATCATGGAATTATAATTGTATAATTCTAAAGTGATAATTAAAATAAAAAGGTATTTTTGTTTGAACTTTGCAAACGGTTACAAGAATGACTGTAATTAAAAAATATAACAGTGAGTGTTTGAGTGTTCATCTGTCACTGCTTCACAGCATACAGTGGCAAAACATATTTTTTAGAAATACACAGGATCTTTGTCTAAGAACCCCTCAAATTCTTAAGTCTGATGATGCAATCACACAGGATCTTATATTGGATAAAGAATCAGAAGACTCAAAAAGTGTTTTTACTTCTCACTTTTTTTTTCGAATACAGATAAAATGTCCTCAGAAATGTTTTAATAAATGTAAATAGTGTTTAAATTCCCACAAAACAGGACAACTGTTAGGTTTCACTAAAGTTTGTTGGCACAAGCAAAGTGCTGTGATTGAAGAGGAGGCTCTGACTCAGGAGGCCCTGGTAAGTTATATCTCCCCTTTTATCTATTATCTTATCTCACTAATTTACAATTGGCTTAAGTCATAATGGAAACACCATTTTCCTTCATCCCCATCACCTTCAGATACACAGATATTCTTCCCGTGTTCACCTTTGCCAACTCCCCATAACTTTTCCAGAGGTTTAATACTTTCTTATGGAAGCTTTGTATGTGTTATTTTGGCTTCAGCAGTGCATTGTTGAGAGGACCAGGTCACGTAAAATTTTTCTGATGCACAAAAAAATTTTGGACATGTTTTTCAAGTTTATCAGGATGTGCAAATCTGTCAAAACTACAAGCAACTGAAGACTGACACCTGTCTTAACAATACCATATTTCACTTTTGGCCAAAAAACTATGAGTTTCTGCACTGTGTTTCATATGTAAAATGTACTGTATTTCATCTGTAAAAATATAGTTAACTCTATAGCTCAAGCTCACCAACTGGCATCCCTAAGTTATACTCAAATGCTTCCTTAAATGAATTATTGTACCTGAGAAGTAGACTTCTATTTTTGTGGATGTGGGAGGGAGACTTTCCCCAGATAAATCAGTCTTTACCACCAAAGAGGAGATCAAAGGGCAAATGCGTGGTTAGGGCATTTCTGTCATACTGAAATGCTGGGTATTGCTACTGGTTTTAGTTTCACTGTCTGCAGCACATTTTTTATTCACCTGTGACACAGTAAATGACCAAGTAGCTACTAATAAATTATTAAATCAATGACCTACAATGAGATAAACCTAACAGCATGTTTGTTATGAAAGGTCACCCAGTCTGTTATGAGGAGTTGTCTGGAAATAATAACTTCCTTAGTTATAGCCGTTTTGACTTTTCAATTTTTCTCTTCATAGCTATAGTTGCAAATAAATAAAACTTTAGACAAAGGACATTCAGGTGCTAATCCCGCTTATGATGAAGCCAATATTCTTAGGAAATACAACACTGATAGTTTTCCACAGCTGATTTCATTCTAACAGTGCAGGATTTAGCGGAGGGTGAAAGAATAGCCTGAGGGTTCCTAGAGGAGAACCTACTGTCCTTTTCTAAGTATTATTATCATGTTAACCTTAAGACTGCTTTGTAATACTATGTCCACCTATAACACATCACTTAGAAATTTTTTCTGGAAAAGTCTGTGAGGCAGTGAGCTACTGGGTGCCTTTGAAAGAATTGCTTCCTGAATGCAGGCTCATTCTTGACCCAATTATCTGAGAATCAGAGGTGGAGATGTTTTCCACAGTGCTGTGGTAACCTAGAGACACAGGTTCTGTTAGGATTGAAGGAAACCTGTTCACATTTTCATGCAAAAATACTTTTGGTTCTGGTCCTACATCTGTGCCTCTGGTCAGTTTTATCTGGGTTTTGTTTATTGTTACACTACTGCTGACTAAAAAAAATAATGATGCTTCCCTGTTTCCTAAATGTAATGGCTCATAAGCCTTTTCGTTTTTATTACTGTAATTATTTGTGTTTTAAATAATTCTATAATGATAGCTGACTTTGTGTCTCATGTGTGATATATTTTAACAAAAGTTAAAAGATTAAGAGATAAAATGAATTGCAATGGCTAGCAGTAGTTTGAAATTAAAAATTATGAGAAATTGTGACAAATGCTTATAGTAATATCTTCTTATAATTGAAACATTTATGGATGATGCCTCTGTTATGAGTGCTGAAGTGCATTGCAGGTGAATTTATTATCTTTTTCTTGAGTATCTAGTATTATAACTTAATGTAATTTAATAGAAAAAGATTAAGACATTAGAGCTACTGAAACTAGTTTGATTTTAAAACTTCAAGACCATTAAGAAAAAAAATTGTAGTCATTCTTTCTTGGAACCATTATTTGAAGAAGTAATTCTCTCTCCTTCTTTTTAATTTTTTCCCCACTCATATATTAACTTCACTTACAAACAGAAACTATATGGTGAACATATTTTTCTGGCTCTGAAATATCTTTCTCCAGCATGGAAAAAAGCTGAATTGCTGTTACCTCGATTGTATTCCTAACAGTATTTGATCTCAGATGATTCTTTAAGCACTTTGTAAATGAGATTCCTAGGGATGGTGTCCTCAACTGTATTTCAAGCAGTGGGATGTGTAGGTGGAAATAGGTAACAGTTTTGCAAAAAAAAGAAATGATGAAGAAGACTTTGTACAAGCATTGACAATGAAAGGGATTTATTAGTGATCATTACTGACTGGGCCTGCTGAGATAAAAAGTGTGGAAAACCTTTATTATCTGCTAATTGACTCACTTGGTTTTACACTGTAGAAATGTCATTTTGCTTTTACATTGCATAAGATCAAATTCTAGGCATTCAATTTCAAAATGTCTGGGCACTGTGTACATCAAAACAGAGCTCTTCAACTTCCAATGGAACAACAGGGCTTTATTAAGTTTTTCTTCAATATACAGAAATAGCAGAGAAAGGAAAAAAGAAACTAATTTGCCTGGTCAAAAAGAAGGCAAGACTCCCTGAATCAAGAGCTTTATGGCTCTCCACATTTACTTAATAGCAATATTTTATGATTGTTTGAAGATAGGAGGAGGCTTTTCGGAATAATGAGTCTAGCTTAGGGTTGCTATTGAATTGATTAGAGTTATATGAAAAAATAATAGATTATGATCCTGTAAGTTTTAATATTTTGAAGTTCAATAAATGCACAGTCCAGTTTAGCATATGCAAAAAAATATTTTCTACAGGCTTAAAACCACTGATCATATAAATTCAGAAAAATTAAAAATGGATCTAATCTGGAAAAATGTCTGTATAATGCAATGTACAAAAGCCGTCATCTGGTCTACTTAAGATGCATGTGGTCAGAACTTCTTTTTAGGCCTTTGCTGGAAAAAACCCGATAGGTAAGTACTTAGTTGCAGTGAAGAACAATAGGATGTTTTTGTATAAGCCAGTGTTTTAATTTGCTTATTTATTTCTTTGTTTCTGTGTGATATCAAAGAGTTAATGAATAGTCAGTTTATAATTAGAAAACGGTAAATGTCGATTTAATATACTATTTTAAACTAAGAATTTATTTTAAAAACTTCCTTTACAATGATGTGGGTACTTCAGTGATGTCCATTTGGCCTCCAAGGCCTGAAAGGTGGGCTTTGTTCCTGTAGTGCTGACTCAGGGTTTTACGACAAAAATCGAATAGCTTGTAGCTAGCAAGTTCTGCAGATATAATCTGAAATAATAATAGAGAGTTTTTAAGGATGAATGTTGCTTGTTTTTGCCACAGGTCACACTCTGCCTCTTCAGTGAGGCAATGATGGGGGTCTCATTCAGTGTGTAGAGGTTTTCCTCTACTGCTCCTTCTCTGACGCCTTTTTCCTATGTGCTGGTGTGAATTCGTCATAGGTTACAGAGCCCATGGGTCTGTGCAGCAGAAGGAAGAGGAGAAGGCATACACATTGTGTGTGTGTGGGTGTGTGACTGTGGTGGTCACCAGTGAGCATCAGGCTAGGCTAGCTGGTATGTAGTGTTGATTTCGCAGTCCTAACAATTTGTGGATGTTTTGAAGTCTTTTTTTTGGAACTATTTTGTGGATCCTCCATGTTACATGGGTAGTAGGATCTCAGTCAGTAGTTCCAGTACATTCATGTTATAGTAAAGAAGGTATATTTGTAACAGATTCTATATAGTTTAAACATTTAATTTTTAGAGGTGAATTTTTTTTAATTCAAAGTTTATCTCACAACTCTATCCTCTATGATACTTGTGCTTTCCTGAGATGTTTATTTCTTTTTAAAAGGGAAGTTTAATACATGGACCATCCTTTCACAATACTTGTTAAACTTTTCCATGGGCATTTACTCATCTCTGCCCTGATCAAATTTCTGCTTCAAACATAAAATGTTAAACTTCTTGCATTTTCATTTCACACATTTAGAAACACACTAAGCCAATTTTAAGTGTCTGTGCAATATCTGTCAAATGTTTAAGCCATCTAATTGCTAGCTGATGAGGAAAGTGGTTCTCCCCTTAAGTGAGAAAGAGAAAGGAATTACTTTCCTCTTTTAAGGTTCAGATAAACAGCCAGGGTGTCATGATTTAATCTTAGTTAGCAACCGGTACTGTACAGATATTTGCTCACTCCCCTGCCCCCCGGAGAGTGGTATGTGGAATAGAATCAACTCAGAACCAGGTAATACCCATGGGTTGAGATAAAAACAGTTTAATAATTGCAATAAAATAAATACTACTACTAACAACAGAATAGCAGCGATGTAATTACAATGCAATAAGAGATAACAAAAAGAGGGAGTAATAAAACCCCAAAAAGACAAGTGCTGCAAAAGACCATTGCTCACCACCCACTGACTGATGCCCAGCCTGTCCCTGAGTAATGATTGATCCCTCTTGGCCAACACCCTTGTTTATATACTAGGAATGATGTTCTATGTTGTGGAATATCCCTTTGGCTAGTTTGGATCAGCTGTCCTGGCCGTGCTCCCTCCTGGCATCTTGTGCATCTGCTCACCAGCAGAAAACTGAAAAATGGAAAATTGAAAACCCTTGACTTATGGTGAACACTGCTCAGCAACAACTGAAACATCAGTATGTTATCAATATTATTCTCATATCAAATCCAAAACACAGCACAGTACCAACTACTTGGAAGAAAATTGACTCTATCCCAGCTGAAACCAGGACACAAGGAAAGAAGTAACTGGTTTAGAGTGAATTTTTGTGTGTAGTTCTTGGTGAGATAAAATTGTTATGGACATAACCAATGCATGACTGAACTTTACACACACAACTCTAACAATTAATATTGGGCAAATGAGTGGGCATGCTTCCTTAATAACACAGATAATTTTAATTGAATTGCTGCCTTTTGCACTCTTTTTTCCTGAGATCGCTGAATAATTGAGTGGCTAAAACAAAGGTTTACTGTGGAGCAGAAATGTGGTGGCGGCTGAATGATACCTAGGAGTTATGGAATTTTTCTTTAATTACTAGTGACCATGCGAAGTCAGCAGAATTGAACTCTGCTGATGGTGTGGCTTAATTCTTGTTGCCTCTGAGAAATGATATTGTAATGATCATTACCAGATAGAAAAAAATTATCTGAGTGACTTCAATGGGTTGTCCTACAGCTACAAACTATTGATCATTTATGTGCTTGGAATGAGAATGACAACGGGATTTTACCCTTTATGCCTTTATATTTTGTAACTGTTTCAGTCTTTCAAATTACAAACAGTTTCAGGTTGTTTTTTTTATTTGTTTTGGGTTTTTTGTATTGTTTGGTTTTGTTTGTTTTGTTTTTGTTATTGCTGATTTTTTTTTCCCCAAGTACCACAGCCTATGAGCTGTTGGGATAATCATACTCTTAATATGCACTTGTGACTGTTGAAGAGAGAAGAGAAATTTCTAGTGAAGAAAAGCAAAGAATAAGAAATTATATATTAACCAAGAGGAGGGTAGAAATGAAATATGTTTTTTTCTTGCAGGGAATCAGAGAAAATGATATAACTGAATGCATATTTTGACAAGTTTATATAAATCAGAGTGAATTTAGAAATATATTTTAATTAATGATCTGGGTATCTGGAATCCACTCCTGACGCCTAAATGTGCTGAAAGAAATTTTAAGTCTAAATCTTTAGCTACTCCACCTTGACTTTGTGGACAGTTACATTGTATTGGGTAAGTTATATAAAGGGTTTTCCTGCCCATTTTTAAGTTTGTTTGCAGTGTAGTATTTATAAACTTTGCTTTAAAGAGTGAAATTTTAATTGGCCTTTCTATGGCACTAATTCTAATAGTAATCAATGGTTCAGAAATATCAGCAAACATATTTAAAGCAGCTCACTTTGTGAGGTGGCATCTCATTTTTCCCCTTCCCAATTTACTAGGACATGAATTAATGTTAAAATTATTGCAGCTTCTTGGAATTCTCAGAAGACATGCCTGGAACCTGATTTGGCAAAGCATTTAGTGTTCTGTGACACTTCACATTGAAAGTACACCCCAAATGCCCTTCTGCAGACTACATCTCTCTAACAAGCACCCAGATAAGCTGCCAGTCATCTGTGGAAAACCTAATTAAGGTCTTGATGGCAAAAGTCAGAACAGCCCAATCCTGACTGCTTCTTACTGTAAAAAATTTGTTTATTCCTCAAATGTACCTCTCTGTCAGGGTGACTGCACAACTCCCTCAGCTAAGGAAATAGAGATTTTGGTAAGAAGCAAGTTCTGTCATTATCACCCTTGTGTCACTATCTTGTGACTTGTTTCTCTCTTTTGCACTGAATCCTTTGACTAAATTAAGTCACTTTTCTAGGAAATCACAGAGTTTATCCTCTTTGCTGAAGCAATAATATTCTGTATTATATTTACATATATTTTTTCCCACCTGTCTCTTGCCATTTCATTGGAAAAACCTCTCTGATCTATTTTTAACTTGCTTTTGGACTGCACTCAATTCTGTTCCCTTTTTCTCCCTTTTAATTTTTCAAGATTATTGTCTGTCTACCTAGCTGCAGGATCCTTCCTTTGTCATATCCTTTTTTTTGTGAATTAAGTTAATCCATTTTTGAAGTGTAATGAACACATTTGGAATAGAGTTTATGCACAGGGAGCTGATCAAAGACAAAATTAGCTGCCACTGAAGGACAATCCTTATTAAAGTCCTTAACCAATTTTCAGATTTTTAAGTCTGCATGTAAAGCCTGGCTTTAGCTATTTAATACCAACTTCACTTCTGGCATGCTCAAAAAGTAGCATTATGGTGAACTGCAATATGCTGTGGACTAAAACTTTTGTTAGTAGGTCCTTCCAGTTAGTACATAGGGAAGAAGAAACATGAAAATAAACCTCAGCAAACAACTCAGTATGGAATTCTCCCCAGAGAGGTTGATTCAGCTGTTCCTATAGACTGAAAAATCCTATGGTGATATGAGGAGAGGAGGTGAGTGAATACTCTGAGCATGAGCTTATGGTTTGTAATTTTGCCTTGTTCTTTTGAAAAGAAAAGATAGGTGGCAGAGAGTAACACTATGTAGTGGTGAATAAATGAGAAAGGAGCAGTTTATAAGATTTGCCAGAAGTTATTTGGTTTATCAGACAGCAGATTTCCTTTAATCTCTGTTAGACTAAAAAACCTTGGTATATGGTAGCTTTTTTTCACAACCCAAAGCTCCCCTCATTTCCCCAAAGCCAAATGACCAGCTAAAGTCTCTGTAAGATTACTGTAGTTCCCCAGAGGTTACTTCTGGTGCAACTTACTCAGTATAACCACCAATGAGCAGGTTAAAAATTTCTATGTGGCTTAAGAGAAATTGAGTAGATACAGTTGTATTTAACTTGAAAGTGGCAAAATTACAGTAATTTCACACCCATAAGCCGCACCTGGTTATAAGTCACACTTCCGGGTAGCTGGGAAGACCACGGAATTTATCCATAAATCAGCTGCACTGGGTTATAAGCCGCATTTTTTTTTAAAAAAAGGTGAGGATCCATGTGCAACAAAGTAACGAGTTAGTAACAGAATCGCGGGGTTTGCTCTCAGGTGCTCAATTTGCAAACAGTTTTCACAGACCAGGCGCCCTCCCCGTGCTGCTGGCCCCAGCACTCCCGCCCCCGGAGGTGGCTGCCGTGGCTCCCCGCCTGCTAGGCAGTGGCGGTGGCTCCCCATGCTATGCGAAGCCGGCCACTGGCTGCCCCCTTGCCACGTGCTTGACGCCGGCCGTCCACCCCTGACTCGCCTCATGCTCCAAGCCGGTGGCCCGCTGCCTCCTCGCTGCATGAAACGAGTGGCGGCTTGCCGCACGCTCGCCAGTGGCTCCAGCTCGCCACCCACACGGCAGCAGCTCCGTGGCAGCTCCCCACCCGGCCAGCTCACACTTCTGGGTTGGCATTTCACCAGAATTTGTCCATAAATAAGCCGCACCTGGTGATTAGCTGCACTTCTAGGATCGGCTCAATTCTTCAGTGAAATAGGTGCAGCTTATCAGTGTGAAATTACTGCACTTTGGAGATGTCATCCTCTCCAGGGCTGCTCTTGTATGTCTTATGAAGTTACAGAAAAAACTGGGAAGGTGTCAGATAAGGGCTATAATTGTTTCAGAGTCCTCTTATCTTGGGCGATCATAAAGTTTTTGTGTAGAGATTTTTTTTAAAATCACTTCTCTGACTTCTAATTTTTGGAGAACCCTGTAATTTTTGCCTTGGTTTGTTTCCCATTTAAGACTGTGAATCATAAGAGTAGCACTAATTGATATTGACTTTGATACCTGGAGATTATTAATGCAAAGTATATGACTTAGGTGTCAAGACTCTAATGGAGCTGTGTGTGCGAGGCTGTATTTCATAGAATCAGAGAATTGCTGTGGTTGGAAGGGCCTTCTGGGAATCATCTTGCCCACCTCCCCTGCCAAGGTAGGCCACGTAGAACTGGTAACACAGGAACATACCCAGGTGAATTTTGAGTATCTCCAGAAAAGGAGACTCTAGGGCCTCCTGGGCAGACTCTTCCAGTGTTTTGCCACCTTCAATACAAAGAAGTTCTTCCTTATTTTGAGATGGAACTTCTTGTTTTAATTATGGGCATTTTTCCTTATCCTGTACGTGGGCATCACCAAAAAGAGTCTGGAAACATTCTCTTGGCACCAGATTTTGGGATATTCATATGCATTAATGGGATCTTCTCCTAGTCTTCTCTTCTCCAGATTAAACTGGCCCAGCTCCCTCAGTCCTCACAGGAGAGATTCTCCAGACCCCAACACATCTTTTTGGCCTCTGCTGGACCCTCTCCAGTAACTCCTTGTCTTCTTGTGCTGAGGAGCCCAGAGCTGGACACCGTATTCCAGATGTGGACTCACTAAGGCTGAGCAGAGGAACAGGATCACCTCCCTCCTCCTGCTGACCACACTCTTCCCAATGCACCCCAGGACAGCATTGGCCACAAGGGCACTGCCAGCTCGTGGTCAGCTTGTCATTCACCAGGACTTCCAGGTCCTTCCCAGAGCTGCTCGCCAGTAGGTCAGACTCCACCTGTGCTGGTGCCTGGGGTTATTCTTCCCCAGATGCAGGACCCTGCACTGTTGAACTTCATTGGGTTTCTCTGTGTGCTGTTCTCCAGAATATTCTGTCTGTCTCCATCCTATTTCTGCCTGTTTTTTCATGGATAGTATCAAACAGCAGTCTCCCTGGCTACCAACACAGTTTACAGTTCTGGAATTTTTCCCTTTCTTTCAAACAGCTTCATGCTTTAGATTTGCAGAAATTTATAACCTAAGGGAACAATACTTCAAGGTTAATTCATTCAGCCTTGACAATCCTCCTCCAGAAAAATTGCACATTACCCTACATAGGAACAGCTGTGATATGGCAGAGACATTAAATGAAATGTTGCAAGTATTTCAGATGCTGCATGAAACACTCGTATTTTTATTTTCTCTCCACACTTCCACATTCTTGGGAGAACTGGTTCCCTTTGATTTTTTTTTTCTTTTTTTTTTTTACTACAATGAAATATAACACATGTAGGTAAGGCATGATAGTGTAAAAGCAAATTATTTAACATACTTGGAATTACACACATACAAGGAGAAATTAACTTCTGTCAAATGACACTGACAGGATCCTGTGCTTTTTGGTTTGGACTTTTTTTTTTTTTCCCAAAACTGGAAGAAAAATATTTATGACTCTTGGCCATAAAAAAAAATGAGGGTGAGATTGTATTTGGCTTCCACAGAAGCTGGGAAGTTAACTTCTGTATTTAAAATGTACTTGAACAGACTGTATTGTTATCTGAGTCAATTGATAACACAAACAGGAAAGAATATTATCAACTCATAATTAATTTGTCTTCTAGGACAGATGGAGAACAAAAATGATGCCAGGTACAGGAGCTAGCTCTGCTCCTTATTCTGGGACTTGCTAAATTAACAGAATTGTAAAGAGTTTGGAGTGCAGTGCCCAAAAATATTTTCTTATGGCAATTTTAAGACAAGGATGGAAAAAATATTAATACAGGTGCCTATTTATGCCTATGGGTGCAGAAAGTAGAGATGGAAAAAGCCTCAGAATACAGCCTCTTGATGTAAAATCTACTTTCTAAAAATTCTTTCTCCAAGTTGTTACATGAAAAAATTGGGTTTTAGGTATAGGAATTTGCAGCTCTTTGAAATGTGGCAAAAGTAATCTTGTTATTCAAAAGAGAAGACACCCACTGAAATGCCAGCAGCATTCAGAAGTAGAATTATATTAATCCTTAAAGTTCTGATTAACATCTCTGTAGCACTCTGTTTGTCCAAATGGTAACTAGTGCAGTAGAGAATGTCTTTAGTCCTTGAACAAAAATATAGCAATTTCTCTGCGTAACCTGTGCTTTTAAAATAAGACTTATTTTGTTTTACTTTGCTGCTATAAGCACTCAAACTATGGCAAGGTAGTAATGATAATTTTTCAAAACACCTAAATTTTTCATATGTTCTCATCTGATTACATGCTAGAATCATGTATTAAATGAAGCAGATAAACTCTAGCATAAATGTGGAATAGACTCTCCTTGACATCTAGTCTTGCTTTTGTTTGGCCTGGGTATCTACAGTGTTATTGCACAATATAATGTATGAATCATTAAAACAGTGTATATTATGAAAAAAAAATAATATTTGTGTGATATTTCTCACCACAGTACTTCAGCCCGTCTTAAGAATTTGTTCAGAACCTTGGTTGAGAAAATATATCAGAGATTGCTACAGATGATGACGTTCTTATTGGTCAGTTACAGTTTCTTTGACCAATTAGCATAGATACTAATATGCCTTTCCTTTTGTCTTTATTCTGTTCTGCATATGAAGTGAAAAAAAAACCAAAAAAACAAACAAAAAAAAACCTTAAAAATTTTATTTAATGAATATTTCATTTTGGTTATGGATAATTTTCATGAACCTTATTCTGCATGCAGGATAAATTTAAATGTTATTTACCTAGGTCAAAAACCTTGCTGTGCATGAACATTTTCCACTCAGTGAAGGGGTTAAGTTGTCAGCCAGATGTGTGTTTTGGATGGTTCCAGATTCAGCTAAATTGGAGACCTAAATAAATCCAGCAGGCTTCACTTACAAAAATGCATTAGTGAGATGCAGAACTACTGACCTAAGTGGTCTTGAAATCAGACATCACAGAGTGCAGTAACTGAGGAATTATGGAAGAGAGTGTTGATTAGGGTGAAATGAAGTTAGGCATGGAGATTAAAACTGGTCAAAAAATGTTAGAATCTCAGAGACTCTGTGATAAGATGAAATGCAGTTTCTAAGACATGCACATTCATGCCTCTGAGTTCCTGATTTTCTGTGACAAGGCCTCCCAGACCTGAATTTCCACCACTACTCATTTAAATTTCATAGCTCAATCCCACCTACTGAGAGAGCCAGCCCTACAACTCCATCCAATCCACAGTTTCAAAAGCTCAGGCTGTCAACCCTACCATATCCCCATAGTTTTTCCTTCTCCTCCCTTGATACATCAGAAAGTGCATAGCTGGATGCTTCAGGCTCTCGATGTCATACATGTTTTCCACCTTCCATTTTTCTATTTGTACAGCCTGTCAGCTTTTTTCACTATTTCAGTAAAGTTAAGTCCCTGTTGATAGCTTTGGGACTCTCCAGCATACACCCAAATTTTGTGCTTTTTTTGGCTGGTATCTGTCTTTGGATATTGAAACCAACCTCAGAATGCTTTGCATTCTGTTTTACTAAGGCTGTTGGTAGTTGGAATTTCTAGTTCAATCTATTTTGGGAATGTGTGACTGGCTTGATGTAATTTAAAGCTTAGAAATAGTATCCTACTCATTGAGAGTTCTGTCTGAAATTAAATATTCATGTGCACTTGAAAACTATTGAAATCTGGCGGGAGATTGTCCTCTAGCACGACTCCCTGCTGATTGGACTTTGAACTGGTTCTCTTTCCTTCATGTATTTTTTACTTGTTGCAATGGTTGCTCCTGTTGCAGACAAGCTGTGTTTTTAGATATGATGCCCTCTTGATGTTTCATGCTGAGTCTAAGAAACAGCAGCTCCACGAATTGTAGTTTCTCTTTTTCCCCTACTGACTTCTCCTGATTGTAAAAAAAACTGTTTCTTGGAGGTAGGCCAGTAGTGAAGCTGACAGTCCCAGAAGCCTCTTAGCATTACTCTTTCAATGAATTTCCAGGCGCAGTGACCGCAGTGCAGTGGAGCAGATTCTTTAGACAAGGTCAGACTGGTATTCAGCAGAATGCAAATAGAAATTGTAAGTCAGCACAGACCTATCTCACTCTGTCACATGTGCTGCCTGCTGACAAATTAATAACTCTTTCAGGACTTAAATGCAGATGTTTTTCAAGGCTGTTCACTACTTTAGTGGCAACTATAATGTTCTTGGATATACCTACTGTATACATTTCTTTATCATTATGAGGTGAATCACTGAGTGGGGAGCAATTACTGCTCATATCCCACTGAGTGTTACAGTGGGTTGGTGTTAGTTCACAGCACTGTCTGCAAGCTGTCCATATATCAGTGGTTTTTATATCAGTGGTTTGAAAGGGAGTTCACAAGCTGCTGCATGATTTGGGCAAAAGCTATGTTTTCTTTCTATCTGTCTTACAAAGATGAGGTCACCATACCAGTGCCTGCCCCAGAAGAGTGATACTACAGTGCTCCATGCTGCTGCCAGTTATCACTTCTGTCGGTTTTAGGAAGTCATGCTGGTGTTGCGTTTATCTCTCTGTGCTTTACTTCTATGAATCACCACAATACCCCATACAGGTGCATCATTTATGTTTTTCAGGAGGTGGCATCTGAACTCCCGGAATGTGTCAGGTGCTGACTTAGAAATATTCTTACAATATTTACTGTAAAAAAAAAACCTTCTTCAAGCAGATCTGGATGAGGTGGAAACAAGGAAGATTTCCCAGTATTTCTTGTCCCTCGCTTTATCTGTGACAAAGATCTGCCTTCAGGGGCAAAAAGAGTGTTTAGAGGGGCTTGTTCAAGATCTGTCAAGTGCAGGCATGTGCTTTGCAGCATCTACAACTGTATGTTGCAGTAGAGAGGTTTTTGCAGTAAAATACTGTAATGGGGGCCAGGGCCTTGTCTAGGACAACGATTGGAAAGGAGACTCTTCCCCCAGGTAGTTGCAGACACAGTTCTTTCTCTGGTGGTAGTGGTGGTTGGAGCTACTCAAGAAGAATAGGAATAAGAATAAGAATAGGAATAAGAAAAGGCCTGAACATGTCTGAAAATAACTTGCTCTGGTGGTTGGCCCAGTGCTAGATTTCATTTTCCTTAATGTGTAAAGTTTTTCAAGGCTTGCAGAGCAAAATGTGAGTAGTTACTTCATGGTGTTGTCAACTACATAATTTACCCAGGTGCAAAACAGGGTCCTCTGACTGAGCACCATCTGACCTGTACAAGAGCTTATTGCAGTGCTCAGGGACAGGGCCAGGCACTCTTTGTGCCCCAAAGAAGGGAGAATGAGGAAAGAAAATGTTGAGAAGACAAAGGATGTGTGGAAAGAAGAGAAAGCGGCAAAAGAATGAAGAAGCGCCTGAAGAGGAGAAAGATCTGAAAAGGTAAAAATGACAATCAGCCACTACCATGGTAAAAATTTAAATGAAACAGCAGAAAGAGGCACATGAGACTTGGGCTTGGAAGCATGCCACTGAATGTCACGATTCTTGACATTTCTGTTAGTTTCTTTTTACACTAGATAAGGATGGGAAGGTTTCCGCCTGGTACAATGGGGTAAGTGAATTTAGGCAGGATTGGAAGGCAATGGATTGTTCTAGCTCGCTCTTCTCTTATCTGGGGAAATCTGACACTGAAATTTCTTATTTTCCATATGACAGCTTTATCTATTATGGGTTTTTTAAAATTTAAATTTCACCTATGTTCCAAAGAGTGATGTAGCATGTGTAAAGTGAGGAAATTCTGAAATTAATCAGGTCTAATACTGTAAGGGTAAATACATATCTGTTAAACATGCTCTCCAAGAGATGAGACACAGATATATGGCTGTGTCATAATTTTCACATGTTGCAAATGTGCAAAAAAATTACATTCCTGCTTCAAAATGATCTGAACTGATATTTATACTGTTGCAGTAGTAATGTTTTAATTGACTGTTAAGTTATATTACCAGAGGAAGTAGAAGCATATTTCAGCAAACAATAACGTATAATAAATTGAAGATTATAGGATAGACATGACCTGCCTTGCTCAACTTCAAGTCAAAAATCAAGCAGCTATGTATTGAGAATATGGATTAATATTTTTTTTATGACTACAGAAGTAATGTTGGATGAGTGAGAAGTCTACATGTACAAGAGGTTCTATGCAAACATTTCTCAGAAGAATCACAGAATATTTTGCTTTAGAAGGGTACCAGCAAAGATCCTCTAGACCAACCACCTCCTGCAAGGAGCAGGGACATCTTCAACTGGGTCAGGTTGTTCAGAACCCTGTCCAGCCTGACCTTAAATTTTTCCAGGGATGGGACATCCATCAGTTCCCTGGGCTACATTTTCCAGTACCTCACCTCCCTCAACACAACAGATTATAAGACTGCTTTCTTATATCTAGTCTGAAATGACACCAATGTTCATGATAAAACTCGACATTTTCAAGAAATGAAAAATGATTATAAAATATGATTTATTGTGTAAATATAATATATGATGTAAGTTAATAGGCTAGAGTGCACTTCAGTTTCTTCAGCTATGAAAAAAACAAAAAAAACCCTCCAAAATTTCTAAAATGTGCTTCTAGTTTTTGAGAAGAATGTTTGTCTGCAAGTCACATTCGGAGTACATCTCATGTTCAAGGCAAGTATTAGAAAAATGGGGAGGTAAATTCTTAGTGAAAGAATACAAAAGTCAGAATGCTCCTCAATTCTCATGTTAATAGTTTTAGAATCGAATTGAAACAAGCTTAATGACACTGATGTATTTTTCTTGAATTAGAATGTAAGAGTAAGCAAGGAGAAATAATTTTCTGACTCCAGGATATTCTGTTCAGTTTGAAAATGACAGTAATAAAATGAAAGTCTACATAAATATAATTTACATTAAAAAGGCAAAGTACTGTCTTTTCTTAAAATGTATGCATTTAAGTGCATTTTTCAGGGACTATGTCTTATCTTGCTTTTACTGCTTTAGACCAGCATTGTTATTTAGGCCTATCAGTAATAAGTTTTGACAATGAATGTAACTGTTGTCTTCTAAGTTTTGAAAAACTGTCAAATCCTTATTTTTTTATTTTAAGAAACTAGGTCTTTATCAGTTATCAGAGAATACCAAAGACAGTAACAATTTTTTGGTGTAGATTTCTACCTCTCCTACAAGTTATAGAGATTGAAATGAAGTAACCTGATTCATTCTACTGAAGTAACACAGCATGAAATAATGTCTTTTAATTTTTTTTCCTCACTGTCATGAAGAATGGTAGGAGGAAGGTATAAATAAATAAAAAAAATCAATAAATAAACAAAACAAAACCCAAAGCCTTGATTACTAATCACTCTTGCAATCATTGTAAAAAGGTGCTATATTGAGAAACACAGAGCTTGACAGTGTTGATTAATTTTGTGACTCCAACTAAACACTATATAATATTTGCACTACAAAATCACATTAGCAGTTCACTTTCCATAAATTTAACTTTTCTTTCCAGCTAACTAATTATATATATTTTTGCATCTTCGTAAGAAAGGAAATGGAATATATGATGCTTCAAAAAATTTCCTACTGAGTAATTTTGTGCCAAAACTAACACAACCATTCTTCTGAAAGTAAATTAGATGTGCTATAATAAGAGAAAAATTCAGATAGGTCAATAATTATGGTCATATTGCTAGACATTTTGTGAGTTTGCTTGTCTAGAAAAGATATTGAAATTACAGGCTCAGTGGGAGGGAATGGGAATGGATCCTTCTTTTTCCTTGAACAGCAAAAGAGATTCTGCGCAAACTTTAAATTAAATTGCATCCCACATGTTTTGGGGATGGGATGCATAAATGTGAGTGAAGGGAGAGAAAGCAGTAGTGCATAGTCTAGTGTAGAAAAAAATAGGACACATTTTCATTTCTAAATTATTTTAAAATTATTTTTGAATTAATTTTGCATTCTTTTTGAATTAGCTCAGCTAATATGATGGCAATCAGAAAGATGTATTTTTTCTAGAATATGTTCACAGTGGCTGTAAAGTATATGGTATATGGTCACACTTATGGTTGGTCTCCATAGGCTAAATTAACCCCTTTCCTCACAATAAAATAGGTCAGAGGAATTCCATTAGGAATATATTACATGCTGCTTTTCTTCATCTTTCCATCTCTTCAGATGTGATGCAGGGTGTTCAGCACTAGTAGTAAGCCTAAATTGTCCTTACTGTGCACTTAAAATTTGTATAGCAATTCGCTTAATTGTTTTCTTTCCTTAATAAATGAAAACAGATATTTGAAGGGGACTCTCTGCTGTGAGTAATGTATATTAGAACAAGATTTTGCTTTGTCATTGTATACATCTGACATTTAAAACGGAACTTTTTTTAGAGATTTTTAGAATGTTTAATAGAAATCAAGGTTTTAAATACATTAAGTGTCTTTCGAATTCATGATCCAGTACATAATTTAATTTTGGGGAGAAAAGAAGAGAAACACCTTTGTATCTTGGTCGGCACTATGTCAATAAAATCTTGGGAGATGTCAGAACCATATTGGAAATTTGAAGAAAAAAACTATTTAGTTATGTGGTGTATGTTTTTGCCTCTTTTCACTCACTAATTGATTTTCATGACCTGCTAAGTGATTCTGTTAAAAATTTCTGTTAAATATTTTTTCAAGCATTAATATTTATTTTTGTTTTAAAATATTATGTGAATTGGTAGATTTGCAGAACTCTTGCTTGTAAGGTACTTTTTAACCAAAATGTATACTAAAAAGAAGAAAGACTTGCAAAAATGTACCACATAAGAATCTTGGCATTATTTTTGACTGAGTTCACGTATGTTTTTCACTGTTTAGTAGTTGCACCTGACAATAGCAGTTTGCTTTATTTGCTTCTACCAATTATTTCAAATATTCATCACTTTCTCTTTGCTTGGAATTGGTGAAGACTAGATATGCTCTTCCTGGCCAGGAGAATTCTCTTCTCAGGGGACATATGTCAGTTGTCCTTGGATTAGTGGACATGTTCCAGGCTCAGTTAAACTGTGGTACAAGTGAGACTGTAACTGATTTGCTTACTCCTGGTTAATTCCTTATTAGCATTCCAATGCTTTTTTTTAAAAAAGGAAATTCACCACTTTAATTCACCACTCTTTCATTAACCAATTATCACGGTCTGGTTCTGGCTTTGAATATTGAGGTTATGTTCTTATTGAACCTGTATCTTGTGAGAAAAGCAAAAGTACTTTTTTTCACTTAACCAAAGGGCATCTTTTACAAAATTGAGAGTATGTAATGTGAATTTTTTTTTCTTTATTCAGGTCATGAGATGTCATTTTCAAAACCTATACTATTTGTGAGAATTTGATGTTCAAGAACAATGAAAATTTATGAGTCCGTGGTGTGATTCACTATGCAGTCCTTGTTTGACTCCTGTGAGGTAATTAAAAAGAAAAGGTTTTTCACATTTTCCATAGATTGCAGGTTCTCATTGTAGAATCTGACGTTGTTGTCTCTTTTTTTTTGGTCTTTTGGACCTGCTAACACTTAAAATCTTGTGATGCTGTTCTGTCTTCACAAGACAGAACCTTCAGTTTCCCAATAAGTATCTTTCAATAAGTAGTAATGACCTCTAATTTACTCCCAAATTTATTTTTTTTGTCATGGGCCTAGGTGATTGACTCAAACACATGTTCAGTTTTCCAGTTTTTGTCTTTCCATTCATGAAACTCATCTCTTTGATCCTGAAATCAATGAAGGACAATAGCACTTAATGGCTATTAGATTTTAAAAATTATTACTATTTTATTTTGTTTTGTTTTTCCATGTATCATGCACATATGCACTGTCTCTGGAATTAGCATTCTTTTGCTGAAGGGCCAGCTGGAATCAGAGCATCACCACCCACTTCTAGATTGTTTCTGTCTGTTTTTTTCTTAGGTGAAGGTTTCTTTTAATTTTAATACTATATGGCAAAATTCTACCTTGACTACTGGTGCCCGTCAATGTAGAACTTGATATCCTGATTTATACTTGAAGACAAGTATATGTCTTCCTCATCTACCTTGGAAAGTGACATCTGCTCCTGAGATGTTGTTCTGGAGTATTAATAAGTGAGAGAAAAAGCAAGTCTATTTATCAGGTGAGATATTAGAGAGGGGGTGAAGCAGCCTGCTGACCAATCTGACCTATATTCCTCTGAAGAGAGTTTTCTCAAAGGTCTGCTTTTCTGGGCTTCGTTTATCTCATTCAAACAACAAAAGTTGATTTATAGTACTTAAAAATTTTATTATCATTTAGAGCTGGAGCTGATGTGCTTTATAGACTCATAAAATAAGCAAGGCCAGGACAATTACTGGAAGTAATGCAGCTATAAATTGACTTATTTGGGACTGGTGTAATAGCGGATTACTTTAATGTCACTGTTTTACAGTTAGGACACCATGATAGACTTAACTACTTCTAAGCATATGTGGTGAGGCAGAAGGTGAATGTTATGAGATTTTGTACTTTATATTTGCGACTTCAGTAATTCTCTTTACATTAAACTTGATTGCTGCATTTCTTGTTGCACAATATCAAGTCCAGGAAGCCAGTGTAGGGTATTTTTTTTTGTTTTGTTTTGTGTTTTTTTGATGTGGGCCAAAGTAAAAACGTACCTAGACATTTTCTTTTTAAAAGGTTGTATTAAATGAAAGTGGCAGAATAAAATTTCCTCCTCAGAATTTACCAAACACTAAGTCTAAAAAATTGCAATTAATTTCAATCCCAAATTTACTTACTAAAGTGCTAGAAAAAGATGTACAACTTTTGAGCCTCATTCAATTCTAGCCAATATTTTTTTGTAATGACACACTTTAATTTATAATTTTCCCCTGAAAAGAGTTTTTATTTTATTATTTTGTATGATTTTGAAACTATCTGAGAGTGAGAAAATGTAGAATCTCATCCCTCAGCACTAGGGTTACTGAATAGTTTATTTTTCTGAAACATGATTGGACAGTTTGGTTGGTTTTCTAGAAAACCTGAGGAAATTTGTTACTTAAGCTTCTTTGTGCATATGTGGGTATGAACATATTAGCACATGTAAGACAATATGTTAATAAATACAACTCCCTGTTTTTTACATAAAGTAATAATAATAAACCGTACTGCTTGTGTCAGACTCAAATAATAATAAATTTGAACACTCAGATAAAATTTACTGAAGATCACTTGCTAGTCACCCATTTGTAAGTCTGAGTTTTCATGACAGCTTTTTTGTGTTTTGATGCTAATAAAATACATATGATGCCCTCAAGTGAGAGGCCACCCAAGTGAGAGGTCATAAAAGATTCATCTCTACTGCAGAGTGAATATAATTAAACATTGTCAGTACTTCCAAATATTTCTGTATGCATGTTTCTAATCTTCTTTTGGAAAAATATAATATCTTCTTCAATGTTTTTTACTACTACATTGAAGCAATCCCTCTTCAAGTATGTGTAAATATTTGACTACACATTTATATTGAATTTAAAATTAGACAATAAATAACAGTTGATGCTTATCCTTTAAAGTATTACAGGTCTAAATGCTTTTCTTAAAACCTTAAATACTTGAAATATTTTAAATTTTATCTATTAGGTGAAAACCATATAGCATTTAGATAACATTTATTTTTATTATTTTGGTAATGTAAATTTTACATTCCCTGATGAGGGAAGACAGCAGAAATCAAAGTAACATAAATTTACCTTAGGTGTTTGAAGGGAAATATACACTATACAGACTTTAAATAGGAATATCTGTGAAGGTGTGTGTGCTCAGTTAACAGAGGTTTATGAATGAAAAGGAGTAAGATTTATTCCAAGATCAAAATGTCTTGGAAGTCTAATCTACTATTATGAAATGTAATGCACTACTTAGAAGTTAGGCACTCACAATACAGTGCCATGAATTAGAAAAGCTGATTGCATGACTCTATGGCGCGTATTCTGAGATGACAGGTAATCACTTATCTCACAATAAAGCAGATTGGTTTTAACAATGTTCTGCTGTAAGCTTCTTCTATTCCATGTTGTAATGAGTCCCTAGGAATTCTGGGTCTTGAGTGGCAAGTTACTCCTTGGAGAGCTGTTTTCCAAGGTCTCTGAGAAAGAAGTAGCAGCTGTCAAGCAGCTCATTTGCCGTTGTGCTAGGTACAGGTGCCAAGGTTTCAGTAGCACTGGGAGCCTGTAGGAGCAGTGCATTGTTTCCCCTCCACTGAACTGGAAGGGGTTCTTTTCTCTAACCTTTGAGGCTCCCCTGAATGGCTACAAAACCATTTGATGTGTTGGCAACTCCTCCCAGTTGCGTCACCTGCAAAGGTGCTGCGAGTGAACTCTCTTTGTGTCCGTGGGTCACTGGTGAGGAGGACAAACTGCACTGGTCCCATAAGGACTCCTGAAGCACATGGCCAGTGACTGGCCTCCAGCTGGAATTTATGCCACTGATAATCACCTTCTAGGCCTGGCAATTCAGCCAGTTCCCAGCTCACCTCACCATTCGCTGAACTAATTTAATAGTTTTTTCAGTGAGCACTTTATAAAAGAGAATGCTACATGCCTTCCTGAAGTCAGGATAAACCATAGAAACTACTCTTCCCTCTCTCAGCAGGCCAGGCCACCACTTGTTACATTGAAGAAGGCTTTGAAATATTGCCTTCAGTTTTATTATTAATCTGTTGTTTCTGCTGGTGCAATTTCCTTCAGTTTATTTATTCAGTTTTTTTTTTTCTTTTATTGGCAATATAAGAAGCCTTGGCTGAAACAGTAGTTTTCATTTTAAAAATAAAAATATTGAAAATATAAAGGTTAACATAATTTCACTTTCCTAAAGCTAATGGAAATCAATGAAATGATGTAAATACCACTAAACAGAGTTGTAAATACCATCTAGTACAAGCATGAATTAATAGATTTAACGGTGAATGGATGGCAGCTTTAGTATTCTCCTGATAAAGCAGGGAATGGAGACAGAGATGCTTTGAAATTAAATTTTCTAGCTATTTTGGTGGAATGTGGAGGTTGCTTTATTTACTCTGTGTTCTTCTTTAAAATAAAGTAAGATCACTAAAATAGTAAATGCGTGAATAGCAAAATAGGAGATAATATTGTTCTCTTAGACTAAGACTTATCTGAACTTTGCTTTAACAAGGAAATTGTTCAGAAAGACATGAAAAAATATTATTCTAATCAATCTAGTGATCCAGTCATAGATTTAAATTTAAAAAAATGTTTGGTAAGTAAATGTTGCCTGTTGTATAAATATAGAAATGTTTTGTCATACTGAAATATTTGTTATGATAGTCAGCTTTCCTATTTCAAAATCTCTGCTTCTATTAGAACAAAATGGACAGGAATTGAATACAATGAATCTTCCTCCTTCATTGTGTGTGGAAAATAACAAAAATAGATAGGGAATAAAGAATCAGTCTTTTAATATTATCACGATTCTGGATTTCGTGGTTGTTACGTGTCTGATAAAAATATAGAAAAGCAAACAATTATCAATTTCTGCATTTTCTGTGGTGAACTGTAAGGCTTTTTATTTTGATAGGTTCTATAATAATATATACAAGGTAAAATTACTTTGAGTATTATTTCTTTCAAAGTGGTGATGGGTCATTTGAAATAATCACATATTAAAAAATGCATAGACATACATTGTCTTATTAAGATGACTGTAGACTGAATGAAAAGTTTAGAATGAGAATAAACACAATCATCTGCTCCAGCAGTGAAATCACCTTGCAATCAGTAAGTTACTTCTATGCCAGTTTGAAACTAATCTTAAGGTGTAATAGATTTTTGCTTACTATGAACTTGAGTGACAAAATTATTTTCTAAATTTTTTTCATTATCTTTGTTTTTTGTTTGTTTTTTCTTTATTTTGTTTGGGGTTTTTTTGGTGCAGTGTAAGTAGAATTTAGTAAATATATTTGAAAACAAAATTCTTCAGATTTAAAATTGTCCTTTTGTCACCTTCCCAACTGCTGGTGGGTTCTGCGTTACTTGCTGCTCCCTCAAAAGGGTTTATTCACTGTTAGCAGCCCAAATACCAAGAGTTCACTCACCTGATCATAAGTATATTGTGAAGCTCTTTAAAGGAGATGCATCCACCCAACAATGCTTCATTTATGTATTTATTTTTAATACAGAACACAGAAAAACCATGTGTAATACATAAAATCAATACATCACATTAAAATATGGTAATCTAGGTACAATTAAATTTTAGGGTTGTCTTTCAATGTTTCAATGTACAAGTGTTATAAAATCAAAGGGCCCCACACGTAGCTCTGAAACTTTTGGAAATCATTTACTCTCATGGAAGAAAAAGAGGCTATATTAATAAACTAGGATTTCATAGAAAAGGAAGTAGATTTTATGAAGTACTGGAATAAGAAGGAATGGAACTGAACAGTATAAAAAGTAAATTTTAAGCTCTAAAGGTGCACATTACTAAGTGTGGAAGCTCATCAATTTTTAATAAGATAAATTAATTGAACTGTAGGTGTAATATTAAATCCTATGGTGGTGTCTGATTAGTTTTTGATGGTGATTATTTGATTTTCTCACCTGGAATCACAAAGGACTAAGATTGAAGTTCTTAGACTGTTACTTATCTGCTTTTTCAAAAATGAGAGATCATTCGATGATTTTGATGATAGTCTTTCTACTATGTCCTAACACTTTAAATTGGTCACCTTAGGAGCACTGAGCTTTTTTGAAATCCAGATAAAATGATTGTGTAGGGATTTAATATTTTTTCTTTTAAAATTTATTTATTTTTATATTTAGATGGTTTTGAAGTCACAATGTAATCTCTGAGGGGAACTGAGAGATCAGTTGAGTATGAAAGTGAAAACCCCATGAAAGAGTTTCTTGTTCTTTCAAGCAGCTTAATACCTCTACCTAGTGGGATGCTAAAGACATGTCAGCTACATCAACACTCATGGCAGAATTATCTATTATGTTCACAAAGCCGTAGCATTTGGAGATATTACTATCTGATACTTGGCAATGTCTTTCAGTGTTTCATATACTTTAGAGCTGTTAATGTATATATATATATATATATATTTATATATATATGTGTACATTTATTTATTTATTTATTTATTTATAAAATTTATGCAAAATCCCAAAGAACTAACATCTAATCTTGATGCACCTTTGTCTTCTTGAGTAAAGAAGATACTCAAGTAATTTTTGGCTTTTTCTGATAGTTTAAAAATTCTGAATATTTGCTTACATACCCATCTTTTTCATATAATGCACAGAGCTAAACACAGTAATTCAGCTGGAAACTTTTCAATAGTATGCAGTATGGAAGATTATGCAAAAATTGAGGCATTCCTACTCTTATCTATAGATTTTTCTTATTGATGGAAAAGTATGGTACTCTGTGTCAGTGTCAAACAGGTTGGTTTAAGGGAAAATCACCTTTAAATGGTCATTAATGAAAATGTTATGTTTTAAAATGAGACAATTCAGTGTTAAAAAGAAAACCATTTTCAAAAGTTCCTGTTCTATGTGCTTTAGGAATTGGAGTTTTTTAGTTACTGGGAAAAAAACTAAAAGAGTTTGAATTATTGAGTAATGAAAATGTAGTCTTTAAGTAAGAGTAGGCACGCAGATTTTGGCAGCTTAAGCAGTAGTTTTTCATGATGCCCTAGTATAAGAATAGAGGATTAAACCATCCAGATTCTTTTGTCATTCATACTTGTCATGAAATTGAAAGCCTAGGAAATCCTTAAACTGTGGTTGGAAAGCAATTTTTCTGAATGAATGCACAAGACCTTTGTTTGGCAATGAAGTACAAAAAAGGTTAGTATGATTAGAGCACACATTTCTGAGATGGAAGCCACAGGCCTGTGCAGGTACACCTTTCAGTTGGTTCAAAGAATTTATGGTATGGCAGTAGTTCTTCTGAACTATCAGATAAAATAATTACTCCTGACAATTGTACTTGAGCTCCCTCACAGCAGGGGATTTGGAACTTGGCAATATTTAAGGTTCTTCCCAACTCAAGTCATTCTATAATCAATGCAGGAATTTGTTCAATGTAATTTAAACGGTGGCGATACAAAGATATACCTTCTTATGTGTTGTGGTCATGTGTAAATCATGATAGAACAAATGTGGTTGAAAGAATGGTAATTTGCATGATGGCATCTAGAAAATAAAGCACATTTCTCTTCCAGAAAACTCATAGAAAGTCCCTTTTTCCAAAGTTTCTTAAAAGGAAATACACTTATCCCATTAAAAAGTACAGAGGGATATATATATTTTTTTTGGAGAGGATAGTTTTGAGGAGAGGAGATTTAGGTGTGGAGAGGGGATCTTGTTGCAGTCATCTGGTGGAAAAAATGTCCAAATTCACACTTTAGTAAGTAGTCTTGTTCAGACTACCTATCCATTTGCTTCTGCATTAAAAAAGTTGAATTAGAAGTACTTATTTGAATAGAGTAATTTGTATATTTGATTGCTAGAAAATTTAGCAGACTATCGCTGATGAGTCATGTAAATGGTGGCAATTACATTAAATATGTGTGCTAAAATCAGTAAAGCAACTGTTTGTATCATTATTGTCTAAATTTGTAAACATTGTTATCATCGCAATTGAATTTTTAATAGTAATTTCTGTTATCTTTCTGATTTCCTAGTGTAATTTGGAGTCTCTGCTAAAGGTAAAAAATGTAAATTTAAATGTCTAACACTTGTCAGACTAGCGATTGATAGGAGTTTTATTCCTGACTGATCACTACTTTAGTGATCAGAGATCACTACTTCAGTGATCTGCATGGTAGGATGTACCTAATTTCATTTCTCTTCTTCAGAAGGAGCTGCAGCATACAGCTAAAGAGACTTCTTTCTACCAACAAACAATGAAAATTTCCTATCCCCCCTCTACTCTTTCACTAGACTTTTATTTACTTCCTTATCTTTAGAAAGAACTAATATTTGAAAGGTCTTTTCCAACTCTGGACCATATTTTTCCCTCAGACCTTTTCATCACATCATACTTGTTTTAGTTGTCATTCTTCATCCCTCTGCTCCTCTTACACCTCATTGCCCCCGCCCCCCCCTCTTTTTTGCCAGTTTGTTCACAGGAACATCTTGTAGCATCACTGTGACTGGAATGCCAAAGATTTGTTCAGTGAAACTGTATGTTTAAATATTTAGAGATAGTGATTAGAAAAATGAACTAACTCCTTGATTTCTTAAAAAAATTCCACCCCAAACTATCACATTTCGACATGTAGAACTTTCCTCTTAAAGGAATATAACCCTAGAAGATAAAGGTTATGCAATACTACATTTTAGAAGGTAAAATGTACAAAATCTTCTGAAACGCAATATTTTCCTGCTTCCCTAAACTTCCAGAATTTATTTTGCAAAGTTTTCTTTCAGTGCTAGGAATTTCTTTGGTCAAAAATGTTCTCTCCTTTGCTAACCAAGAAAAAAATTGGTAATTCTTAAAATTATTCAGGAAAAATATTAGCAAAAAACTCCAAGGATCTTGCATAAGGCCTTCACCTATCCAAGTGTTACCAAATCTCCTTCTGACACTCAGTGTGCTGCTGTTCTGCTGCTGCTTCCACTGTTGTTTGCATTGACCTGGTTGGCCTTGCCATATAGTCACTTGAACTCATATTGATAATCTCTGAAGATTTAGTGATTCTAAATCTTCTATAAGTTTGATATGTGATTGTTATCTTCCACATCTACTCACAGTGTGGTGAATCTCTTGTTATTCTGTAATGAGAAAAATTTATCTTTCATTTCAATAGTTGTTTTTTTTCCTGTAGAAAAGGCAGGTATCAGTTCTGTATAAATGTAGTTTTCCTGCTCTGCAGTCCTTTGTTCTATTATTTTGCACTTTACTTCATGTTTCTGTTCTGAAAGAACAGAACCCTTACTTCAAAGTGATCATCCCAAATGTTGGCCAATCCTACCACTTATCAGGACATTAACTCCTCTTTGAGGTGCCAGAGAGTTATACCAATGGTGTGTAGAGAAGTGTGCACATAACCAGAATAGCTAAGTTATTGGTAAAATAACTCATAAATGCAGTTATGAGGGAGATTGCCTTGTTCTCTGATATAATCCTGGCCATATGCAGTCTCTCTTGTGTAGCCCTGCAAAGAAATTAAGACGTTTCAGGTGAAATCAGGTGAAATGCTTCACTGTGAAATCGGAGTAACATTTCTGGAATGGTCTATGGAGCTGCATAAGTGAGCAAGTTTTGTCTTCATAGTCAGGAAACTTAGTAAAGCTATACTTGAACACCTGCTTTCTAATTGTTGCTCATAAACTTCACTGCTGTAGGAGAAATGGTAGCCTTGCCAGGTAGACCATCTAGTTTAAGATGGAGATGAATATGAATGCAATCATATGACACAACTTGATCTGGGAGCAGCAGCTATGGCATTTGAAAAAGTTTCCGTGTATACAGCTGTATGTGTTAAACTAGGTTTTAAATGAGAGTTTTAGGTTGAACAGAATAATTTGAGCTTATAATTAATGCTAGCAGTAAATGGTTCTGATTTTAAGCTGAATGATGGAGTTAGTGTAAGTGCCTGTATTAGCAAATGCTCGTCTTTCTTCTAACTGAGCTATGAGTCATTAGAATTATGGTGTGCCATAAAACTTCATTAGCATTAAAGTATTCTCTCAGGTGATATACATTTTAACAATCCCGTATTAATAGTCACATCTCACAAGTCAATTACACATTTCATGATTTAATTATCTCTTCTCAGCGTTTGGAACCTGTCTGGATTTGTCCATTCTTTGTTAATGAGTGGCAAATTGATCCAAGTTTTAGTAAGTTTCTGCATGAAGTAGTTTTGTATCCTGTTAATATCTGTCTAAATTTTGGCTGTCTGGGCAAACAGATAGTAAGAAATAGCCAGCATGGACTTATGAAGGCTAAATCATGCTTGACATAATTACTTTCTACATTGAAATGAGGAAGAGGAAGCAAAAAGAGTGGTGCATGCAATATACCTTAATTTTAGTTAAATTTCTTACGCCATCTGCCACAGTATTTTCAGTTGGAAGCTCATGAAGTATGTACTGGAAATAAGGATAATTAAGTGGACTGAACATTGGCTGGATTTTTATATCTGAAATGTAACAATCATTGGCTGAACATCTATTTGGTTTCTGGTAAGAAGCAGTGTGCTCTTGGGGTCAGTATTGAATTCCTGGTAATTTAATATCTTTATCACTGGCCTGTATCATGACACAGACCGCACTTTTATCAGACCTGTTGATGGCAGCAAATGGGGTGAAATGACTGACATACTAAATACTGAACTCTAAAACTTCAACCAAGAAAGAACTTGGGAAACTTGAGGCTTGGAAGAACAGAAACAAATTAATTTCAGCACAAAAGAAAGGCAAAGGTACCTGCAGTAGAATAATCCATGCATTAGAGGCTTATGACTGACTGTTGGAGGAACAGGGCTGATGGGAAGGGACTGGATATGCTTGTAGGTGTCCAACTGAATATCAGCAAACCTTTCTCATCCTAAAGAAGGCAAACCATGCACTCCAGCTCCTTAGGGTGAGTGTGGTTAGTGCCTTTGAAGAAAGTTACTCTCTGCCTGACATTGAAGAAGACACATGGGACTTCTGTGTCCAGATGCTGCTCTCTACTTGAAGTATGGCATTGAGTAGCTGGAGCAGGTCCATTGGAGGGCTACTACTGTAATTTGGGGTACAAATGTCCCATGAGGAGAGGTTAAGGAAAGTGGGCTTGTTTGTTCTACTGAAGAGGAGCCTACAAGTGTGGCCTATAGCTATCTGGAAGTGCCACAAAGGTGATGGACACAAACTCTCCTCTTCAGTGGCAAATGATAATCAAGAGACAATTAGATTGCATCTTGGGAGGTTCATGCTGGACATCAGGAGAAAACATTTGCATAGTAGACCAGTGCTACAGTGGAACAGGTAGTAGTATCTTGATTCTAGAACTTTTCAAGACTTTGATAGACAAAGCACCAGTTGACTTGATTTTTTGTTTACTGACTAACTGAGCAGAACGGACTAAAGGTGCCTTCAAAATGATACTTCTATGATTATGGGATTTTTATTTCCATTACTACTAATTCACCCAATGACAAAAAATGTTTTAAAATTTTGTGATCAGCGATAATTCTGCGCATGGTATTGCTAGGCAAAGCTATGTCTGTTAATGAGCTGTTGATTCAACAAATGAAGAAGTCTGAAAACATCGGTCATAGTTATGTTTTGAGATCTCCTACATCAGTTATATTTTTAAAGACTTTATCAAAACCAGAGTTGTTATTGGTAGAACAGAGCTCTGAAATCAGGGGAATCCTTTCCCATTTTACTTTTCTTTCCCCTCCTTCTACCTCTGACAGTTTATTAATCTGAAAGATTTATTAATGCCATAATTTTGGCAGAAGCTCCTCAACATATAATGAAAAAAAGTAAAAAGTAAACATTTGAAAGGTTATATATGTTTATTTTTAACTGAAATTTTGATGCAGAGAATGAAATATCAAAAACTGAGATAAAATACAAAACCATTCCACATGAATAAAGATTATTTTACCACACATGTCCAATTAAAAAAAAAAAAAAAGAAAAGAGAAAAGGAAGCAGAATCCTTCAGAATGCTTTAGGAAAGTTTCAATTCATGTGGGAGAAAGGTGGAGAGCTAGGTGACAATGTTAGATCCTAGGGCAATGTAGAAATTCTTGCATTGAGCTCTACTGATGCTACATTTTTTCCAGCTCCCCCACAGCAGAGTTTACTGAGATAAGACTGTAGCTTGACTACAACTGCTTCTTAGGACATTTATTGAGAGTCCAAATAAACAGCTGCTAAATTTCATTGCTGCTATGCTATTTTCTCTGTATCAAAGTTTTCCAATGAACCTCCTTCTGATCAGTCAGTAGAAGAATGGAGTGACACCTTTTGAACCTGGAATTCACTTTCTTACTCAAATATGCAGAGCATGTGAAAGTAAGTGCTGTTTGCTCCTGGATAGCTTGGAAAGTCTATGTGCTGAAAAAACAACTGCTTTTGTATTTGTATCAATCATAACACCTATGAGTATGAGTGAGCTGCTGTATTGATCAGTACAGACCACTTCCATCAATACAATATTAAAATGTATGGCAGGCACTCAATGTAATATTAATGACAATCAATTGCAAACAGGTTTCAGAATACACTTTCTGAGCTGTAATCACCGCTTTTGTGTGGTCAGCCACTGGAGGATATAGAAGAAATCTTTGGAAGGCCTTAAGGTATCTTTTTGCACATAGAAATTGTCAAGTTATATGAGATACATGTGTTACAACTATTGTATGCTTGCTGTCCAACAGTGGTTGCTAATTAATTTCCACTACAAAACACAGTTATAAAACATGTTATAATTTTCCCATAAATATCATATTCACTTGTAATTTTTGGTTTTCTTCAAGCCTCAGCAGCTTCTGCAATTCAGGTAATGATTCTTATGACATCATTTTCAGCTTCAGAAACCTTAGTTTTGCATTCGCAGAGACAATTCATTCATATCTTAATCTCATTTCAGAATAAATATGGGCAGAACGCAGTAAAAAATGCATTAAATAGTGATGGCCAAATTTCCCCATGTAACAGACATTTCCAAAACCAAAAAATCCAGTTTTCTTCAGAACAATTATTTCTGCTTTAAATACATTCTCATCACTAAACAGAGATAACTAGAATTAGCTGCTTTGATGGAAATAAAATATGATTTTTTTTCCAGTCATGTTTTATATGCTCCTGTTTAGAGGTGGAGGTGGTGAGAGGTAGGGAATAGGTATAATACATTTCTTCAAAATATCAGTAATCCAAATACTTTTTTTCCCTCAGAATAAGTTGTCTTGATTTTTTTTCCCCATAGTTCTTTATGATGTTAATTCCATTCAGTTATTCAGTGTTATGGTGTTTATTCAGGTGAAAAAAGAGATTAAAATGCAGATTTGCAATATGAATTGTTGTTTCATCAATACTGTGGTTTATTTTGCTTATTTTTCTGATTGACTGAAATCTGTTGAAACCTCTGAAAAATTATGGGTTGAGCTTCCTTCAACATAAGGTGAAATGAAACCTACAAAGTGAATTTTGGAATTGCCAACCCGGAAGTGCGAACCGCAGGGGGAAGCAGGTGTTCCCTGCCCCTCAGCAGGAGTGGGAACAGGTGGCCATGGCTGGCCCCCGATTGGCAGGAACTGTGTGAAGGGAGCGGGAACTCATGGCTGCAGCTGGCCCCCAGGTGGCTGGAGCCATGTCGGTGGAGCAAGCAGGCAGGATGGGGAACGCCCCCTCTGCCGCATGGGTGGAAAAAAAAAAAAAGTGTGGCTTATCACCCGGTGCGTCTTATTTATGGACAAATTCCGTGGACTTTCCAACGACCCAGAAGTGCGGCTTATAACCAGGTGTGGCTTATAAGTGTGAAATTACTGTACTGTAATTGCCCTTGAAGCAGGCAGCTTGGTAGACCTTAATAGCTGGAAACAGTCATGTGAATTTGAAATGTTGCTTAGAACATGTCTTGTTAAAGATGTTGAATGACAACTGTCCCTATGCTCTGCTACATGATCATCACTATTACATGTGATGACATGATTGGTCATGACCAACCACACTGACCATGGTATGATGTGATACAAAGCAAATGATAGTGCTGCTAAGACAATAGTTTTCTGTCAGCCTGTAAGTAAATGTATGCTAAGACTGAATTTTCCAAAGAATCTGATTTTTTAGAGATATTGTGCTATTTCTCACTTAAATTCTCAGAATTTTTAGCATTAATTCCAGGATATGGGAGTTTTTATTTCAATGTCATTCTCTTTCTTTAGGTAGCGTACCTCACTTTAAAAGTTTTTCTTGACTTTGGATCTATTGGCTGTGCAATGGAATTCTCTCAAGCTGTGCCATTAGATTTCTGCCTCTCTCACAAAATGCTTCTGTCTGAGCTATAAAAATGAATATGATCTAGTTTCATGGCTAGGGAATCATGTAGGGAAGTGTGAGATTTGGATATCAGTTACTTATTGATTAGACACTCATAGAAAATTGAACCACGCCAAAAGGAAAGATGAGATGAACAGTTTCCTGAGAGGGAGAAAAGGAAGACTCTAATAATTTTTGGCAGCGGAAGAAATCGGTGTGAACCATACATGCGTTTTATCGACCCTGTGCTATTAAGCTTTTATGTGAATCAAACCTTTCACTACCTGTTTGCTTTTTTTTTTTTCATGTTGAAAACTCAAAAAAAAAAATCTGTATACTTTTTCTTTAGTTTCAACCTATCTGCTAGAGAACTGAAACAAAATTAAAATAAATCCAGATCCATCAGGAAAGTTAAGGGTGTGTGTGCTATAGGGAAGTTCTGCTTAATCCTAATTTGCATGCTTTTTGAATCTAAATCTAACTTTCTGTAAAACTGATATTTGTTGTAGGTCTAAAACTGGCCAGAGTCCATTCTGCCTCTTTCCTACAAATTCTTATTATGTGTAGAAATTAAGCATGCTTGTGCCGAGATAGATTTGTAACTTGTGCAGGTGTACAAAATCTGTATCAAGCAAATCTCTTCTGCATGCCATGTATTCCCACCTGGGTAGTTGTAGCTTCTTTTGCCATACCTGCAGAGCAGAGGAAAACAACAAACCAAGATCCCTGTCCTGTGGAGGGTTGGCTAATGTTTGTTCTGCTTAATAACTTAGAGCTGTTTTCAGAAACCATTCTATCAAAGGGTTGTCAAAAAACTCTTCTCAAAAGAGCAATTATCCAGATGTAGTGCTGCAAATTCTCTCTAGGCATCTTCAGCCTTGTTTCCAGTCTAATAATTTGACATCAATATGTCCCACTGTGTCATTTAGTGTAATACTGCCACTAAACTAGTTACCAGCCTCAGGAAACAAATAAACTGTAAGTTATGCATGATGTACTTAAAAGATTTGTGAAAAAATGGAGAGCACATAAGAAATCAGCCACTAGGAAATACTGTTGTAAAACATATAAAATATTTAGGAATTGTAAAATAATTCTTGATGCTATGAAAATACTGTCTAGAAAAAATTAAATTTAAATAAAAATTACTGGCATTCATACAGATGTAAAAATAAGTCTTGAATATCTTGGATGACAAAAACTTTGGTTCACAATTTAAGACAGAGAGACCATGAATAAGACAAATTAATAAATGTTTGAACAGCTTTGCTGTATATAGTACTCATGTATTCATTTACTCATTCCTCCAATTCAGTTGACTATTCAGATTTCAGGTTTGCTTACTATATCAGTGACACTAAAAAATCCTATTTAAATACATTAAAATTCTTTTGATGGAAAGAATTAATAGGCAAATCCTTATAAAAGTGACATTGGAGAGAAGTCTAGTTTAGTTGTCATGAGTAAAAGTGGTTGAAGTGTCAGAGTTTATGGTCCCACTCATCTTTTTTGCTAAACAAAAGTCTATTCTTCCTAGAGAGATTTGTTAATGTGGTAAATGATTTAGCTCTGGGGTATATGTATATATGTAATATACCTATTTATAAAGACATGATTTTATTTGTGTACCAGACTTTTGGACTATGTTATCATTGAAATAATTCTCGGTGAAATAGAGGTTAATAAATAAAATATTTTGGTGTACTAGAATGCAATATAGGATTAATATATTTGACAGCAAAAAAATATTTTGACGAGTTGATAGAGATATTTGGATATCTGTGCAAATAAATGCCCTAGTTTATTTGGAAAATTGTGTGTATTTTATTTTTGCAACTTTTTAGACTGCTTTTTTATCTAGTCTAGAAGGTGGAGATACACATGGTTATATTAGAATCAGTAAATAGGCAGGTTTAGTATTTCACAAAGGAAGAGAAGGAAAATTCTCTTTTTGTGACTTTTAATTTTGAGAAGAAAGATCAGTTTGGTATCAGTAAGGGACCAGATATCATTTTCTTAAGTAAACTTCAAAGAATTTTAGATACAACACGGTGCTTTGAATTGCTCCATTAACTTCTTGCTTTCAGTTTATCATGATCTTTGTGTTGGTTCTTTCAAGTTATTCTTCATTACTGAAGCATGTTTTAGAACATAAGCACGCAGGAATTCACAGTTCGATCATGAAAGTAGCAAAATACAGCTCTTTTTTTTTTTTTTTTCCTATTTTTGTTTCTATGCATATTTTAATTTTTTCCTTCTAGTTTTAATGCCTCTCTTTCTGGGGAAGAAGACAATAGGACTGCTTCAAACTAGGTACCTGAGAGGGATTTAAGGTTCCAGATGTTATTTTATGTTATGCTTCTGCCAGTGTAGGTGGTATTCTCGTCCCGTTAGAAATGATCTCTGTAACTGTTGAAGCTAGTTTACAGATGGAGCTTTATTAAAATGATGAGAGAAAGACATACTCTTGGCTTTCTAATATAGTTCCTGCCTTTTTTTTCAGAGTTGTGTGCAGCTGGATTGAAGCTTGCAGTCTCTTTCCTCCCTCATCAGATGGCACTTACAGCCCATTGTTCTATGAAATATGTCTTCTGTTTATTTCAATGAAAAAACACACTGCTTTATTATCTTTGGATTCTGCTTTTTTTTTTATATAAGGATGCAATGAAATCAGCATGCACAGTGATGAATCACAAAATAAACCAGTTGGTCATCTAATTCCCTTCTCTAGGGATGGGATGCTACTGAGCCCCTAAAATCACTTAATTAGACAGTGATACACATTGTGTGTTGTCATTTGCAGTATTTGAAGCAAAAATTATGGCAGAGAAAAGAATTCACCTTTATTGACCCTTGTGTAATTGTACAGTGCAGTTCTTTCTACCTTGATTAATAACCTTGACAGCAACAATTTGGCAGATAGTAAAATCTAGTCATTATGGAACAATTTTTAAATTTACCATCTGCGTTCTTAAAAAGAGATGACATTTCAGGCTTTATAGGATGGAAGTATGTAGGTTCTTTTGAAATATTCTATTAATTATATTCAACATCTAAAATGCATACTCCAAACTGGCTTGTCTCTATAAGACTTGGGAAATGCTGATCAACAGAGCAGGTGAATGATTCTCTTCTGTGGTGGCAGAATAAGAATATGTGCAAAACAATACAAACATTAGATTTCATAAAAAGTATGAAATGCAACGTTGAAAGCAGTGTCAGAGGTCGTATTTCTGGGAATGCTGTGGTGAGGTACTAGCTCAGAAAACCAGCAATCTTTGGTTATGGATCTTCACTGTACCATAAAAAGTGTCATTTTGAACTAGAAGACACAAGAATTTATAGAAGTTGATAGTTACCAGATGTGACTCCATGCCTTTTTCTGAAGCTATAAAGCAAAATTCCACCCATCATGATAAATCTTCCAAAATGAAAAGTTTTGAGAAGCTTTTCATGCAGACCTCAAAGATAAAAATTTTAAAAGGCGGGCACAGAACAAAACTCTACTGACAGTATGGGTGATTGTCTGAGCACCCAGGATGATATTGTCAGCTTCCTTTTAGGTACTCATCAGCTCTGATAGAAATTTCCAGAATTAATATAGGCTTTTCTCAAGGACAATGCATGCTGCTAAGTCAAAGATATTATTAGATTGGAAAAATTAGTAAGAAGTTGCCTAGTCAGTCACTCTAGCATCTTTGAAATCACTTTCTGTAGAAACTGGAAGGGTATTTTTACATTCTTGTACACAAAAGTAATATGGAAGGAAAGTTACAGCAACTGAACAAACAAGTCTATATAAAGTATTTAAACCTCTGCTGGTGCTATGTAGCCTTCCTTACTTGGACTAACACCATCTGTCTGTTCTTCTCTCCCTGCTTCTTCAATCTGTTCTCTCAAAACACCTTGTAACTATCTGTGCTCAGCCATCTCAAGCAAGTTACTATCTTCTCCTTTTACAGAAGTTTAAACCCAATTCAGAGCACAGCAGCTAGAGCAAAGTTAACAGGCAGTTTCCCTCCTGCTGCCAAGCTACAGCCTTCTAACATCACATAAACAGTTTTACAGTACACTAAAACAAAGCAAATGTTTGTATAATTCATATTATCACATTAGCAAAATTGAAAGTATTTATCAAGGTAAGAATAGGTAGCAGAAATGTGTGTATGATGTGTGATCAACCGAATCCTAGGGGTGTATCTTAAAATAACAAAGCATCTAAAAGAACCTGATCAGAGAAAACTGGACTATGATGGTAGGTGAGGGTAGAGGGAAAGGCATCTAATAAAGCTGTACTAAAATATCCAACCAAGAAAAGAGCCTATTAGAAGAGTAATTTGGCAACCTGAGCTGCACTTTTCCAACATGAATAAATAAGTGGATATTTCCCCCCTATTATGCATGTGTATTTTGAAAAAATTGTATGCAGTAATGTGAGTGTTCTAGACTTGATATTTTTGGTGACTAAGATGTCAGATACTGTCCCTTTGAGAATTCAAGAACTTATAGATGTCTTTAACATCAATGTTTTTTTCTGGACATATCTTTGGTAGACTTCACTTGCTTCACCTTCAGTCTACCTGAACATGAAGAACTAGAGTGATTTGCCAAAGTCAAGGACCTTGTGTTATCCCATGTCTCAGACCTTGAAACTTAAGCAAAATGTATATTGAAGGAACTAAAGATATACTTGAAGAAATTAAACTATTCCATCTCTCTGCAACAATAATAGCTGTTACGACAGCTTGCATAGAATTTGACAGGTATGGTGCATGTATGCAGATAATTCTTCCTCTTCTGGCCCAGGGAGACAACAGCAGTTGACTGATACCTTCTGCCATGTCCATTCATTTTATTTTGGTTGGTTGTTACCAAATTTGTTGACTGTGCTGATTCTAACTTCAGATTGAGGCTTTTGTCCACACATTGGTAGAGAGTGACGCTAGATGATTAAAACAGTGACTAAAAAGCAGCTATGAAAATCAGAACTGTAGTTAAACTCTGCTCTCTAAATAATGAGAAGACCTTCTCAGCACGTAATAAAAAAATGTCATTAACAGTTCAATGAAATAGGTTGAAGAAATTCTAAATTTCTGCAGATTGCAGTCACCAAAATGTTAGAAACCACCCCCAAATTTAAATCCAAAGGCTGCAAAACAGCACTGTTTTTTTGGCATTTTCAATACTCAGCATGATGTGGACAGATCTTGGCATTAGCTGGATCTTTGCACTTGGTATAACTAAAGGAAGTTGTGTTTAAGCAGGAAACTGGAAAGCAGTTTTTTGCAAGATCAAGACAAATCTGCTGGAAGACAAACAATTGTAGGAATGACTACACTGAGGTGTTGAATTTTTCATATTACATGCATAAGGCTACTAATTATCAGAAAATTTATCAAAAAGTAAGCATTTGTCACTAGCACTTCATCCATTGCTAACCCTGAAGTCCCAAATTTCAGGAGACACATACAAAGCTTGACTTTATTTGCTTCTAAAATTCAGGAACTTGTTTGAGTTAAGGATTAGGGTTTGCTTGCAGACAGTTAACCCTGACCTGTGGCACCACTAACAAGGTAACAACCTGAGGAGTTTCAGGTAGCTGCATAATATAAAGGCAGATTCATGTTTGTGCAGATGACCCACCTTGACCTGTGACATTACTAACAAGATGGTGACACAGAAATGTCAGGATACTGCAGACAACAAAAGTTATCTAGAGCAGAATTAATATCCAGCACAGAAATTCATGTGGTATCTATATCATAAATAGCAGATCACACTAGAAAATCAACATAAATAGGAGAAAGGAGAAGTGGGCATATTCTGTATTTGGGAAGGGATGAAGATGATACACTGAAATTATTTGAAAGCTGAGAAGAAAATTACTATGAACAAACCTTTTGATTAAGGTGGTTTAAGAGTCCCTTGTTGAAAGTCCTATATCTGATAAATGTATTCTGGAGTACTACATCTTGGTTTTTTCCAGCCACACTCGTGCATGACTTTCTTCCAATGTTGGAGGGGCCTGGGATACTTTCCCCAGTGCTGGCAAGGAAACACCTAGAGGGTGCTTTTTGCCATCCTTATTCACTTAGCACTTATTCATTTTATAATACCTTATAGTTTTCCTGAACTTCAGTTTCAACTTCAGTGTTCCCCAGGCCAATATGTGCCCATCTGTCTAATGTGCCAAGAATCTTATATGTTCCCTTACCAGTACTCGTCTTCCTCTTTCCTGCTGGTAAAAATGATATTTTCTCTCAGCTTAATTAATATAATCAAATTAATCTCTGAGCACTTATTTGCAATGTATATATTGATATATATTTTATATATATGATAAAAATATTGCATTACATCAATATAGAAACAAATGGTTAATAACATGATTTTGCTTTTTATAGTATAGATGTCTAATAATACAAAAATATACAAGATACTATAAGTATACTATATGCATTAATTTATTCAGTGCTGGATGTCCCTGCTTTTATTTGAGACTTTCTAAAGGGTTTGTGTGTTGAAAAGCAATGTTTAAAAATTTTTTTTATTCTTAGAAGAGTACCTCTTTTCGTGAGTCCTGAGACACATATCCTGATTTAGACGTAATATTTGAACTATTCATATACTCAGTCCAAGCTGATAGAACTTTTTATGCAGCTCCTGGTTGGCAGAGCATGAGAAACAGAAAAGTCCTTGACTTAAGGTGAGCACTACTCAGCAACAACTAAATCTTCAGCTTGTTATCAACATCATGATCATACTACATCCGAAACAGCACTGTACCAGTTGCTAGGAAGAAAATTAACTTTATCCCAGCTGGAATGAGGACAGTGAACTATTTTCTTCTTTTTAAATTGCTAAATACGTTAAGACAACATAACAGTCTTCCTGTTCCTTAAGGGGATTCCTATTAAGAATCTTTTTTTCCTCAAGTTTGCCTAAACTTTTGGGCAGTATAGTTGAGAACTGAGATTTACAAAGATGGGAAATAAGGAGCAGAGGTATTAAGTTTTTGCTGTTGATTGAATTTGTGTTTTCATAGCTTATGAAATTTTATGTAAATGCCATGTAGCTAAGAGGGCTCAGTGTGAGAGGTTAAAAACTTTTTGGGTCAGGCTTGCCTAGAAATTTTTGATTTAGATGGTTTTCTTCACACATTGATATGAGTTACACTGGTCTATGAAACTAATTCTGCAGATTCAAGTCCTGAGAATATACAGCAAAGTTTGGTGTATAATGTGAAGCACTTGAATTTTGAAAATATTTGTTCTGTTGTACAAAAAAAGACATTTTTATTTGGTTCTATCAGCACTGATGTGTAGTCTGTATAATATGAAGCTATATTTCTCATTGTAAGTCTATTATTTGTATTTATGTCCACAGAAAGAAAAACCATTTCATATTCACCTTCAGGTGGATAAACTTTGGGCTCTGTGTGCAAGGCTCCACTTGTATTTGCTGCATGAAAAGAAGCTCAGTGTTCAGTTTTAATGTGTTCCATCATGTAGAGTGGTAAGTGGTAATTCACCTGGTACTGATGATTAAAGTTTGAATGCATTTCTTACTCTGAAAAGTCTGAAATTTTTAGTAGGTGAAAACTTGACGGTATGCTATTACTTGAGTCAAATTCAAAATAATGTTAAATCAGGCTGTAAATCTATGAGGATTTTTGGGGGATGGGGTCGGTGGTGTTTCTCTTTTGGTTTGGTAGAGTGCATTGAAGACTGTGTATGTTACAAAACTTGCTGCTGAAATTGCACAGGTGCAATCATGAATATTTTTACCTCAATTTTCAAAAATTCTTAGTAAAATAGGACTTAAAGAAGTCAAAGAAATTAAAAAGCAAACCTTGATGGTTTTTAGGGATACTAGTCTTCACAAGACAGTTTCTTTGGATAATTCTGGTTATATATACAAAAACTTACTGCACATTTCTAAGCATTAGAAATCTACAAAACGGTGTTCAGAAAGAAGGAGAACACAGTAGGGAAAGGAGTAATACTGAAGGTGATTTTTCCATTCATTTTGCCTCATGAAAGAATATGAAATGATTTTGAAAGCAACCAACCAACTCACAACTTCTTAAAAAATTGTTTTCTTCACAAAATTCATTAATTATAATAAACTTAATTATGAAAAAAAGATCCGATAACTTCAGCTGATATAATGTAGGACTGTCTGAGAGAGTCAATTATGTTGAATACAGGTGTTGAAAATTCATTTACTTCTCAGACATACTTGTCACAGCCTAGCTGAGGTAATTCGCCTGTAGATGTTGGGCTGAACAAAATAAGCCTGCTGGTGTGACAGCATCCATAAAAAAATAATTTGCATACAGCAAACACTGAGTATTTGCAGAAAAGACATCAGGGAATAAAGGCATCCTGCTGCAGCAATTCCCTCCATCTATGCCAGCTGAGTTGTAGCTTTGAAGATGTTGAGAATTAAATAAAATTTTACATGAAATGAATTTTTTTTTGCTCCTGTCATTCTTGAAAATAGCCAGCAGAAGTGCCTGCTCTCCTGATCACTGTCTAATGTGCAATATTTCCTCCTTTCTTTGGCTTATACACTGTTTTAACAGAAACGAATGCTTGCAATCTCCTTAAAAAAATAGTCCACTAATCCATGTTAGTACAAAACTGGAGAGCATCTGCATGGTTTTCTTGCAGCTGTTGCTCCTGTCAAGGTAAGTAGGGAAAAGGCTGGATGCTTAATCAGGGTATGAATACTGGTGTCCTCAGATATTCTGGGTGGTCCATGACAATGAACAACAGAAGACTTATTTTCATCACTGCACAAAATTAGCTATGTAATGTCTATTGTTCTCTAATTTCTCAATCATCACTCTAGAAATGTAATCCCAAGTGTCTCATTCCTATACAAGCAGATGTGGAAGCTCATAATCAGAATTGCAACCTGAAGGAATGAGTTCTCAGATCTTTTGGTTGCCAGGGAAACTACATTCTCAGTCTGTGTATGTTTACAATGGCTTCCTTTCCAAAGCTGTCTAAATTTCACGTTGTGGCACTTGGGACCAGACTATGATAGAGAAATAGTAATATATGTCTACTAAATGTTATAATTGATTTTTTAAATAATATTTACAAAAACAGGTCACACAATCTGTCCCCAAGTATGTATGATTTTAGGAGATATGTGACAAACCTAGGAAGTATTTCATATATATTTTGATCCTTCTGGCTACTTTTCTGTTCTCCCCTTATAAATCAGTCACCATCAGAGTGCAGTGAGGTATGGTCTGTGTGTCTAAAGAGATACTTCTCAACAAAAAGTTCTTTCAGCAGAAAATATATTTTTTTTCTTTAACACATAGTATTTTTATTCTGATTACTTTTTGGCACAAAAGCAGGATAGAGGCTATTGAATCATGCTACACTAATAGGGACTCTTTAGATCTAAGGAACTGTCTTTTGTATGAGAGAATTTGGCAATTTCTTTATAATAATCAAAATCCTGGTGGCATTCCTAAATTCACCTACTCTGACTAGCATTTGGAGCTTTCTTTAATGTACTTGTCCTAATGCCCTATTTTTTCCTTCAGGATCATAAAGTTAGATTCCAGACAGTGAGAATGTCCAATTTCCAGACAAAAGTATCAGACATATTTTTTTTTCTCTTTTAATTAGTCAATGAATTAATTTTCATCTCTAAAATGTACATAGATAGTGACATAGTATTAAATTTGTGCTTGCTCTCCATGAAGGCAGTTTGTGTGACCTGCTGTCTTTCTTCTGCACCTTTTGTGAATCAATGCAGATCCCCAGGTTCAATACAGTAAAAGCACCTGTCCTGTGCTGGTACATCGTGTGCATGCAGCCTGTTTCCAGCTAATTTTCATCACAGCAGCAGCAATCTCACATTATTTCCTGCAGGGCAATGAAATACAGAAGCATTTACTTTTTGATCTGCTGTGAAAGCCTATCATCACTAACAGTTATCTTTTTTAGGTTAATTTAAAAAAACCATAACAATTGGGCATTTTATCTATAAAGGCGGCTTGTAGGAAGTTATCTGAAAGATTCTGTTGTGCAGAGGCTCACAATGACCAGTCAAATCCAGACAGCATAGAAGATCCATCAGATTTCTTGGTCCTGAATTATTTCTCAACAGAATATGCTATCAATAATAACACAAATGAAATAAATAGCTGAAGCAAAAGGATATAATTTTTAAAGTCCCACAAGAGCATTCATTCTCTTTAAATGTGAATCAAAACTGACGTAAGGTTTAAAACCAACAGGCGCCAGCGGGAAGGAAAAGTCATCATGTGAATTAGAGACAACAGCTAGGGTTTGGAGCATTTCAGTTTGAATAATGTTCATATAGCTGAGCGAGAGAAACTATTACTGAATGGAACATAATTGCTATAGGTATTGCAAAAATGTAACATGTATTCCATATTTGTAGGATTAATTAAAAAACCACAAAACATATATATAAAAAGACTGAAAACTGAAGGGTTTTAAAAGCCTGGATACCAACTGGAGTTAAAGTTATTTTAGCCTCTTGTATAAAATTCTGAGGACATTAAAAAGACTATAATTAATCAGTGACAAAATATATGAAATTGCTAATAGCTGGTTCTTCCATTAGTAAAGCAAATCCAAAATGTTTCAGTAAAATATTATGAAATGAGAGATTCAAAGCAAAATACAGCAGTTCAGAGTCTGGATGAAAAGATTGTATGTGGAGATGTATGTAGTGTTTGTCATGCTTTACGTTTCCTAGTGTTTGATGGGAAAATAAAAAAAACCAAAATGTAATTATTCTTCAAGAGCTTGTTTGTATTGCATGAGCTGGTATAACTGTCACACTGCTCTGTTAGCACAGAGGAAGACCTTGGGTGGGTAAATCAGTAAACCTGTGCATCAGGAAATTAATGAATTATAAACTTACCAAGTGATCTGAATCTGCCATTTGTTCATTTGAATTTGGATCTCCGTATCCAGTAAACTGATTAATTTGAAAAAAAATCATTAATCATCAATTAGATGAATAACTATTCTGAGATTAATAGCATAATAAATCTGATTATTTACTATTTTTTATGACAGCATTAAAATATTTATATATATTATTATACTATATAATATAATTATATAATATATAATATCTAATATATAATATATAATATATAATATATATAATTATATATATATTAATTTGATATAGTGTTCTCAGAATTTGTAATATGTGCCAAGTCAGTGACCCTGGAGGACTCTTAAACAAATACAGTAATTTCACGACTATAAGGTGCACCTTTTTGACTAAAATTTGGATCGAAACCCAGAAGTGCGCCTTATATATGTGGACAAAGTTTGGAAATTTGCCAGCCTGGAAATGCAAGCTGCGAGAGCTGGTGGCTGCGGCAGCCACTGCAAGAGCCGGGGGTCCCGAGAGCTGCTGTGAGAGCTAGCAGCCATGGGCACCATGGTAGCTGGTGCTGGGTGCGGGTGGGAATGCTGGGGCCCGCTTCACGGGGAGAGTGCCTGAGGCTACACCAATCCGTGAAAAATGTTAGCAAATTGAGCACCTGCCAGTAAACCCCATGATCCTGCGATTCTGTTACTAATTTGTTACTTTGTTGCACGTGTATCCTCGCTGCAAAAAAAAGTGCGCCTTATAATCCGGTGTGCCTTATAGTCATGAAATTACTGTACGTCGTACTAAAATGTTGTGCTAATGTCTTTTGAGACATTTGAGAAACTCAGACAGCTTATGGAGGAGTTCTGTAACGTGGGAAGTATGTTAATACATATTTAAAGCTTTACGTTATGTGAATATTGACTTGGATGGGTGAAGAGGCTCACACAGGAGCTGAGAACGGCAGCTGGGATGCCGTGCAGGAGCTGCTGACAAACAGAGTCATATCTGTGCCATTAGACTGGCTCTGTGCGGGCTATAAGAATTCTGCAGCGAGTCACAGATGAATGTAACATTATTGCATATTTTAGCTCATATTTTAAGGGAATTAACAAGGTGATTTGAGAGAAGACAAACATAGGTCTGTTGACTATCTAATATATCAGTATTGTAAACCTGCTCTTGTGGCTTGTGCTGATGAAGAGACAGGGTATTTATATTTCTGTTATCTAAGCTAATAGTGAGAAAGAAAATCTTCATACACCAAATAGTTGATACCGAGCAATATTCATTTAGTACTCTGGCTGTTGAGTACTTGAGTCCATGCCACTCCCTACGTTTGTGTCCTGTGTTGCAGCCTGTGCATCCAGATAAGAGACTTAATTTGCTGAATTTCAAGTTGACTAACTCCCTGAATATCTGGCCTGTTTGAAGTAAAAAATCTCTATTCCAGTTTTACATTATATTTATCCATTTTTTAAAGACTAATTTTCAGAATTTTATTACACTTCTCAATAGTGTCTCCCTACAACACCCCTCAATTTAAAAAGGTGTAGTGCACCAATAAATTTGCTGTCCTTTGTTGAAAGCAATCTTTTCAAATCAGTTGTTGTACTGCTCTTCCATCATCCCCCTTCTCACTTTCAAAATGGTCGTGATACAATTATTTGAGATAAGTAAAGCTCTTTACTAAAGGGAACATTTATTTCAAGTCCCTCCTGTAAAAAACATGATGCATTAGCAGCTTAAAATCTGCCATAGCTTTCTTCAGTTTGTAGGTCCATATTTGCCATACTGTTTTCAATCACCATGTAAGTTTTCTTGAACTGCTTAATGTATTCTACACAGGAGATGAGTGATGAGAGCTTGAAAGAGAAGAGAGGGAAATGCCTTTGGGAATATTGATTTAGTAAAAAAAAATTAAATAAATAAAATTAAACATTTCAAGTTTACAGCACTTGAGTGCACCTAGTTCCTAGCCAAAATACACTTTTATTTGGAGAGGAATTGCGCAGACCAGCTGTTGGTTTTCTCAGCACCTCTTCTGCTTAAATGAAATATATTCCCTGCATGCATCCTGCTGCTGGCAACATAGGTACCAGTGACTACCATATTCAATAGTGAATCTCCGTGGGCTTCTTTAGTTTCTTTGACTGAGGCTAGAGGGATATTTTTGTTGTTTGGGACTTTCAAAAGGCAAATTGTCATTATTTTAGAGTGAACTACCCTCTTGCAGTAAGAAAACTACTGTACACAGGTCTATGTCACTGAGGTCTCTTGAGACAGAACTTCATATGGCTTGTATTATTTGGCAACAAGTCTTATTTATTTCAGATCAATCAACTAATTAGTCATCTTCTCACATTATGTTTTATTAGAAGCAATCTGAGTTTGTTACTAGAATTAGATGTTCCCCCATTAATTCAATGTCCCCCCACCTGAAATTCAGAAGGATTCTGAGTCTTATTCATTCTTAAATGAATTTCTGGGTGTGAACTTTGGAAAGGAAAATATTTTTTCCAGAGAAAATGAGAATGAAAAGGACAATGAACAAAGTTTCTCATAAACTTTACTTAATGGAATATTAGAAACAAGGTGAGGTATCAATATTGTGTTCTGCCCCTTAGCTATAGTGTAGCACTGTCCTTGTAGATTTTTTATACCATTCAGTAACTGCAAGGCTATTTGCCTTTCAAACTAATGACAGATAACCTACTGCACACTTTCAGCAGGACAAGTGTGCTTCAATGCTAAATCACCACTTAAAGGTTAAAACTATTAACTATCACACCAATCCTTCCCTTCAGAACTGCAGTTGGCAATCAGAGTAAAATTATTGAGAAACTGGTCGTGTTGGAAAACTCCAACTTCTGGTCTGTTATTTTCTGCTGTTTCAATAGCAGATGTTGCAGTGTTTGCTATTATTAGCAGAGTCAGTCTTAGATATCTTGGTTTCGATTTGATCTTACAAATAAAAAGCTTTTCAAGTAGGGCTTTATATCAAAATATTGCTTTAAGTAGATAAGAAGCAAAAAAAAAATGCTGTATCTGCTCTCTGGTTACAAAGGTTTGAAACTTCTTGAAAAGCATGAGAAGTTATTAGCTGTTCTTAGCACTGCAGAATATTCTTCTGTGGAAAGGGTACAGATATATTTGGGTATTTTAAAACCAATTTCAGTGGGATGTCAAATGGTGTTTTACAGTTGAGTCAGACAGAAAAATGTTGACATAGTGAACATGCCCTTTGCACTGCAAGGACTCCTTTTACTAATACTTCATTCTTTATGGAAACTGCAATGCAAGGTCATGGGTTGAAAAAGGAAAATAGAGTAAGATATTGCCTTGTTGCAGTTGTATTGTGATCATAGAGTAAATGTACACTTTATAGTGGTTCTTTCTGTCTCATCCTGTTACATTTGAGTGAAAGGTAACCATGGAGATACTGAAATAGAAAGTTTTTGTAGCAGTGAAACCCAAAGATGCATGAGAGCTCCAAAATTTTATTGGTTCAAAGTGATTCTAAAGCTAAATCTAAAATTATGGTGGGAGTTTTTCTGCTTGAGGTGAGTTCTTCTGTAAAGTTGTTTTGTTTTGTAATTTTTTTTTTTAGCATTCATTTCTATTCTTCTGGCATATTGTCAAGACTAAAGAGAATACTTGCAACAATTCTACTGGTCAGCTTATGGAAAAAGAATTCAGCCCTAGTGAGAATTGACAGAATGAAACTGGAACCAAGAGCTCAATCCCTGAAATTCTGGTAGGTTAAGATGGTCTAAGTAAACTGATAGTTTCAATCTTCACACTGCATTCAATACATGAAAAAAAAACCAAAAAACCAAACATGTCCATTGTTTCTATAAGATTGAACTGTATTTTTCTCAGATCCCAAATTCTAAGAAAATCATATTAACAGTTCTCATGTTCAGAATAATACTGAATAATGTTTGCCTTCTTACCTTTTGTGTAGGCCAGCTTAAATACAAAAAGATGTCCAGTGCAAATAGGCTTTTTTTTCCCCATGTTTTTTTTTATTCCCCGAACCTGCTGGATTGTTTAGTGGATAGGTATTAAGAAATCCACAAGTGATGGAACTAGAACTGTCATAATAAAATGATGTTGGTAGTGCATTTGTTTTCTGTTATATCTTGTCGCAATAAGATGGAAAAATTACACTTCTGTATCAGGGTGGTTTATTTTCCAATGTACGTTTAAAGCCCAGCAGCAGCATTGTCTGGGAACAGTGGGATTTTGACATAGACCAGGAGTGGGTAGTTTTGAGAGTCAGTTTGAATTCTCCTTAAATATTAAAACTCCTTGATGCATTTGGGTAAAAAATGTCATTGAAGGTAAGGTGCTAAAAGCAAAAGTCTTTGTAACTGCTGACATAAGAATATCTACATTGAGGACTAATTATTCTAAAATCTATCTGCTTAATTCCAATTTATTCTCTGAATAATAAGAAGTACTGTATGCAAAACACAAATAGTCCTTGCATGCTATGTCCAAGTTGTTATATTTTCAAAAATATAGAATTTCTGTGGTCAGAAGAAACCATTAAAAAAGTTCTATCCTTAGGTCATCCCAATTCTGTCATCCTATTCTAAAGTCAGATTAGCAGCTTTTGAACTTGAATTAACTGATTTGAGTTGAGATACCCTGGTTTGAACTGACTGCATTTGTACTCTCCCCATGTATCAGATTTTAACAGATGAAAAAGGATTTTATAAGATGACTTTGCAATGTTGAAATTGCTGGAAGATAATTTTTAGTTATTAAATTTGGAAAACTAACAAGGAAACAAGCAAACTATGTAAGTGTGAAGTCCTTTCTTTGGAAAATGATGTAAGACATAGGAATCACATTTGAGCTTTGAAAATGTAGCTTAGGAAAGAAGAAAAGGAGTCTAATCTCTGTGGAAATGCAAACTGAGAGCGTAGATAACATGTGCTGTTGCAGAGCAACTGGATTTTGAGCCTGAATGCTTGAGAGTTGTCTGTTTACAGTAGCATAAAAAACTGTCAGTTGTCCAGTTATTTTTTTCCCTTAAAATCATCCATGCATTTCTTTCTTTCTTTCTCTTTACCTCAGTGCTTTTGGTTTTTTTTTTGGTTGGATTTTTTTTTCCTTTCTACCATGTATCCTAATATCGTATCTTCTTCACCCTTCCTTACCTTACAGTATTTTCCGTCAGCACACAATGACATTGTAAATCATGGGTAGATATTTCTACCAGAAACACTTCTTACTTTCCAGTCTGGAAATTAATATCATGCCATGTACAAATAGAAGAGTTTCCTAAGTTTATCTTTGTTTACTTCCGAGACAAACTGCAGAAACAGACCTCTTTCAGGATGACTGATATACCATGCTCTTTCTTTAGCTGTGCCTCATAGCATGCATTCTCTGCAAATTAATTTCCCAATGCAAACAGGGTTTTGCATTGGGCAGTGTAAATGAGCATAATCTTCTGTGTACAGGAGCAAAAAAGATGTCTGCTCTATAGGACTGCAGTATTTTTCTGAGGATGAGGAGAGTGAGTACTTGCTACCTGTAGCTGTGGCCTGGCTTGATGGACCAGAATTTGAGTGATAATGGTGTTTAATGAGCTGTGGTTTAGCAATTTTCCATTACTACTGAAGATTTATAAAATAGCACTAATAAAAAAGAAAAGGAAAATAGAATATTGTATTTCTTCCGCTGCTTTGTTTTATAGGCTTTCTTATCCTGTTTTTCTTTTCTGGAATATTGATATTTCTTCTGATTGACTACATAGAAAGGAGTATAAATCCACAAGTTAATAGGAATAGGCTTTCTAACCAAAATGTCTGGTAGACCCTGCCAAATACCCTTTCAGTATTTTCCCAACTACTGGATATTGCATTTTCATGAGCATCTATTTTAAAATTTTGGTTCTCTTAGCAAAAAAACATGTCTTGGTATTAAGAGATCATTTTTCCTGGTATAAGTTTTCATGCTGTATTAAAAAACTGCAAATACGACACATTTTGACATTATTTTATTATTGCTACAATACTTATGAAAATTAATTTTAACAACTTATAAAAATAAAGTAATGAAATAATTTAATTTCCCATAAAATAGATCCTTCTCTAATCAGTCATTAACTGTGTTCTCCTTCCCCATGTTGTACTAGTTTGAAAGCAAAACCAGTGAGACTCCAAGCCAGAAATACAATTTAA
>VRYO01001463.1:73312615-73328346 GCA_009812075.1 Sialia sialis | reverse complement strand
AAGAAAAAAAAGAAAAGAGAAAAGAGAACTCTGATTTGTAAATGCAGTTGCAAATCATCGTGAGTTTCCTTCATATATACATACATTCAGAAACTTGCATAAAATGGAAAGGTATTTCTTAAAGATGTTTAGTCATTCTCAATTTTTGTTCTTCTACTGACAAGCAATGATTTATTATTCTCCCAGACCTGTTTTTAACTCTTTTATTTTCCCACTTGACTAACAGCCTTGTAGTAATATAAATATTGCAAGACTGTTTCATAACTACCAAGCTTTTGAATGACAAGAGCTCTTTAATTGCCCAGGACTAAATGGTAGACTGGTAATCTTTATTCAAATTTTATTCTAGTGGCTCCCAAGGAAGTTTTTACATGAAAACATTTGTCTCTCTGCTTAGAGCGAGTACAAAACTGGGCAAAGTGTCCAAATATTCCAGTGGTGGAATACCAGAGGTGGCATTCTAATACCAGAGGATTGTGTAGATGTGCTTTGCACACATTTTGACATGACTTGTCATGGGGTTGGGGTTTTTCATTTGTTTATTTATTTATTTTTATTTATTTGTTTGTGCCATACTATTTTAAAATTTCTAGTAGCAGTTTAAGAGATAACGAAATGCTTAATCTTGGTCTTTTCTCTAAGGACTTACTTTCTTACTGTTGTAAAAGCCATTGGCATGTAAAGGTACAGCCTGTGATGTGGAGACAGGTATATTCTTTCCATTGGCAGAAGAAGCATATACTTTCAAAGGAAATTGCTTTCAGTAAGAGTGCTGTAGTTCTTTAATAACTCAGACATGAACCATAAACAATAACATTATAATGCTTATATCTCGGTACATTGCAAAAACATTGACATTTAAAAGTAATTTCTTTTAGGAAAATACAAGGGACTATGTATTGCACAGTAGTTTCCCTGAAATGTGAGGAATAAAAAGTACAATTTCACAGATGAGATTTAGTTCTTTGGTTACATGGATCTGAGACAGACATAGTCAAAGTAATTTCTGTTCTTTCCTCTCCCATGTCCTCCTGTTTTTCTCTGCGCTACACTGAAGACAATATCCTTTCTATATGTTTTGGCTTTTCTGTCTTTAACCTTTGTCTACCAGTTCTCAGTTTCATTTCTCTGAAACAAACTGATTTTAAGAAAAAAAGAAACGAAACAAAACAAACTGTAAGAGAGCCCTCTCTCAAGAGAATGGTGGAACTGATATGATGGAGCAGCCACCACCAGCGTTGTGGAGAGATAGCCAGGGTGATAATAGTTTAACAAGATTTGCTGTAACCAAACTCCAGGCAACCATACCCTTGGGCAGGATTATCCATATAGCTTCAAGTGGCTGGAAGGTAGCTTTCCAGAGATACTTCAGTAGCATCACTCTTGCTGTGAGGCCCTTTGCTCCTCAGTAGTGTCATCTGCTTCCTAAATGTCAGTGCAGTGTTTGACTGCTGCCTGTACTTTGATTCTGTACAGCATTTCTCTATAAAAGCTAAAGGTTAGTGTTCTGCTGGTGGAAAGTGTGGAAATGATTTGCAAGAGCAAAGCTGAAATCGTAAAAGAAAGGAACTCAATAGATCAGGGCATGCCCTAAGACATGCTGGTATAAAATTAATCAAAAAAACCATTCCAGCTCCTGCTCCCTCTCTCCAGCAACTTAAATGTTGGGGAAAATAGAGGAAACAATAAAGAAACCATTTCTATTGGAAACAGATGGCACCTTAATTGTTTTGAAGACACAATTAAACATTCTTATGGCAGGATATCACTTTCTGCAACTCTTCCAGCTCTTATAGTTAAATTACTGAATATTAGGTTTGTGTATATCAATAAAGATTTTTGGGGTGTGTGTGTGAGTGTTTGTTTATTAGAATGAATCCTTTGGGTTACAGCACAGGAAATGCTAGTCCTTTGTATCTGGTCAGCTACAATTTATAGGAATGAACAGCAAACTTTTTTGCAAAAATTTGCTGAGGCACTGAAAACAGTTTTAACAGTAATTTTAGTGCATGCATGTCTGATTAGGGAACAAGCAACCATATGAAATAATAGCTGTAGGGGTCTGCAAGAGAAATGGTGTAACGTATCTGAAGTTTTCTTTTAAGATTTTCGGCTCATTTAAGCTGCAATTCCTTAAGGAGCTGGGAACTAGAGCAGGGATGTCTGGTATAGAACTGAGGCAAAGCTGCTGGAGGCCTCAGGGAAGAACAGTTGCTCCTTGTGAAAGGTAGTCAAGTATCAATATTGAATATTCAAATTTCAATATTGGATGAATAGAAAGAAGTTGGCTTCCTTGCCTCTGGTCATCTGTGTCAGTAGCAGTTAAGATATTATACTAACTTGTATTAATATATTCATAAATACTGGCTTAAAAGCTTTCCTTAAAAGCCATTTTTTAACCTACAAATTATTGAAAGAATAATAAAAGAAATCCTTTAACTACTTGAATTTAGAGCAATTTAATTGGCAGCTTCAAACCCATGAGATATATTCTGCATATACTATTGCGATTAAATACAAAAAGAACTAAAATAGTGATGTCCTTTGAATTGCCTCATTATCTGCCACTGATTTAATTTTTATGCAAATATTTACAGCATACAAAAGTGTTATGTCACCTTTCATTCTATAAATGTATAAATGAATGTGGACTGTCAGGCATTGGGATCACTAATACAAGAAGTTACGTATAAGCAAAAATTTTTTTATTCCAAGTTCTGTATTCTATGGAGGATTTAGGTAGCATTACTTTTCAGGTTTTGTGTGCAGATTGTCTGTCCAACTGAGTTTCCTTTCACCAAGTCCCCCCCCACACTTTAATGAATACTTTATAAGGCAAATCATCCTGTGTCTGACAGGTTACTTGTGCTGTGGTAATCTGTGCAAGCCAGTTCCATGCTTCTCTTTTGCTCATTTACTATTCTGTCTCAGTGGCTGAAAAGAAACCTCCTCTATCACTGCAGCTTAGATGGTCACTTTGATGATCTGACCAATGTTCAGGTACAACAAACATGAAGATGAATGTCTTCTGCCAAGAGAATCTCCAGCAGCAGCTATTGTGCAGGGATGTGTGGGCTAAGCAGTAGCTGATTTCCCTGTTGCCCAGCACTCTGCACCAGCAGAATCATACCTGTGACAGTTAATGTGTGCCCTATGACTTCTAAGGCCATGCTAAAATCAAAGGCAAGACCATTTAGATTAAACAATATCTGACTATCACAGTCTTTCTGTATTTTAAGATGGTTTCACCCTTTCCCTCCCTTTTGAATTGTATACTTCTAGAAATATCTTTGCAGCAGAAGCAGTACCAGGCTGACAGCTAAAGATGAAATGTAGTGTTTGATTTCTCCCAACATCTGACATTCTGTGCAAATGCCAGTGTGTCAGTTTTTCACTTTAGAATGTACATTCGCTTTCCCCCTTCCCCCACAGAATATGGAGGATGATATTTAAGAAAGCATCGTTCTGATATTAAATGAAGTACAGGTGATTAAGAGCAAACAGAATGTCAAGAAAAGGTTATGAGTTAAAATGTTCCTCATTGTAATTCCAAATCTTTTCACTAAACTCCTCCACCATACTCTAACAAAAACATCCTACTGCATAAAATTTGATTTTTGAAAATCTTTGTGCCAGTTCTTTCCTGAAAACAATAAAAGTATTTATTCTTGGTTCATATGGAGTGTGCTATTATTTCTTTTTAGATAAATGAATAGCATTTTGCCCTAGATCTTGAACCTCAGCATCAGTTAGAGCAATGTGTGTCAACTTCAGTTTCTGTCACCAAGCTGAAAATCTCTACTAGAGCCATAGAATATCTTGGATTGGAAGAGACTCACAAAAACTTGTTGAATTCACCTTGGGGACATGCATTGGACATCCCCAAGAGTCACACCATGTCCCTAAGAGCATTGTTCAAATTCTTGAACTCTGTCAGGCTTGGTGCTGCGACCACTTCCCTGGATAGCCTGTTCGAGTGCCAAACCACCCTCTGGGAGAAGACTTTTTTCCTAACGCTCATAAATTTCCCCTAACACAGCTTCATTCTGTTCCCTCAGGTCCTGTCACTGGTCACTACAGAGGAGAGATCAGTGCCTGCCCCTCCTCATCACCTCCTGAGGAAGTTGCAAGTGCAGTGAGGTGTTCCCTCAGCCTCCTATTCTCCCGGCTGAACAGACTGAGTGCCCTCAGACACTCCTCATGCAGCTTCCCCGAAAGGTCCTTCACCATCTTTGTTGCCCTCCTTTGGTTGCTCTATAAGAGCTCAATGTAATTTTTATATTTTGGCACCCCAAACTGCCCCAGCACTGGAGGTGAGTCTGCCCCAGCTCAGAGCAGAGCAGGACAATCCCCTCCTTTTCCTGACTGAGATGCTGTGCCTGATGCCCCCCAGGACAGGGTTGGCCCCTCTGGCTGCCAGGGCACTGCTGGCTCATGGTCAACTTGCCATGGACCAGGACCCCAGGGCCCTTTCTATGGCACTGCTTTCCAGCTTCTTGTTCTCCAGTCTGCCCATATATCCAGTGCTGCCCCATGCCAGATGCAGAATCTGGCACTTTATTAAACTTCTTATAGTTGATGATTGCCCATCTCTCTAATTTGTTGAGGTCTATCTGCAGGGCTTCCCTGCCTGCAAGGGAGTCAACAGCTCCTTCCAATTAGTATTGTTGGTCAGCTTTGCATTGTGACCAATTACTGTGTTTACCTTCAGGTGTTTTTCAATGACTCCCAGATTAATCTTCTCCACAATCTTACGAGGCACTGAAGTGAGACTGACACAGGCTCGTATTTTCCAGGGTCATCTTTCTTGATTTTCTTGAAAACTGTGGCATTTTCTATCTTCTAGTCAACTGAGACCTGTCCATACTCCCAAGCCCATTGAAAAATTATGTGATCACCTGGAACAATCTTTCCAGTAGTTACAAAGGCAATATGTGGAATTTAAACATTATTTTTCGGAAGAGATTATTTCTCAGATTTTCTTTTTGGTTTTGTTTGTTTGTTTTTTTCTCTTAAGGTTAGTTTTAGCTAACTGACATTATTTAGCTCCCAGGATTATCCTGCCATAAAACCATATGCGAATATGAAGAAAATGAGGTGATCTCCTGGTGGGAGTGTGGGACAGTGAGGGGGCAGGACCACCACTTCATACAGCAGTGGTCTGCTAGATTGATTTAATTGTCCTGTGAGACAGCACCTCTACGTAGAGCCTTTCTCCTGGCCTTTTTGGATGACAATAACTTTCAGCATAAACTTCCTTTGATTAATCCACAAATTATGCTTGTTTTTTTCTCAATGTTTTGCTATTGCTGGACTCATAAATTGTTAATTTAATCTGGATCAATCAACACAGTTATCTGGGTTAATACATGAAGATGTTTCCCCAGCAGTGAAATTTAAGAATTTACAGTAATTTGACACTTATAAGCTGCACCGAGTGAGTAGCTGCACATCCGGGTAGTAGGGAAATCCACAGAATTTGTCAATAAATAAGCCAACCAGGTGAAAAGCTGCACTTTTTTTTTTTTTTTTTTTCCGTGTGGCAGAGTGGGGGTGCTGCTGAATGGCCAGGAAATGACAGTGCCAGGGGGCTGCGGGAGCCGGGCAGCACCAGGGGAGCGCGGGGGCCCGGGGCTTGTACTTCTGGGTTGGCAATTCTCTGGAATTTGTCCATAAATAAGCTCACCTGATGATTAGCTGCACTTCCGGGATCGGCTTGATTCTTCAGTGAAATAGGTGCGGCTTATCAGTGTGAAATTACTGTACATCTCCTGAAATCAGACTGCTAAGCAGAAGAGTAGCAGCATTTCTGTTTCATTTTCTTCTCTAGCTAAACCGATGCAACTTGAGTTTTGTTTTAGAAATGAAAAAAAAATCCTTTTAGCAGTGGTGCTGTGTCTTGTCTGCATCACTTTAGGAATTCAAACAGATGAGGCTAATAGCCTGGAAGCCTGGAAGAAAAAACAAGAAACAAATGAAACTGCAGAGTAATACTATGGAAAATTGTGAATTTTAATAAATCATATTTGGAGACTAAAACTTTAAAAATAAAGCATTTCCTACTTATTGTCAGAAAAGAACAATAGATACAAAGGTTGCACTAGAGAGGGAATGTAATCACCTGATGATCCCATATTGGTCTGTCATAGAGGGGAATTTGCATGAGTATCTCACTAGTTGACATGGAAATAACAGGATGCACAGGCTTAGAGATTGTAATGAACTCCTCTGTCATGTTCATAGACCTAAACTCCCATGTGTTATGCTGCTGACATTAGAGCACAGTGTATTATTCTGAGTGCTGCTCTACCAATGGCCCTTTTATAGTATATTTGGAAGGGACTGCCCAGGGAAGTGCTTGAGTCACCATCCCTGGAGGCATTTAAAAGAGGTATTTAAGAGATGTGTAGATAAATTAGAGTCATAGTTTAGTTTGGCAGTATTAGCTTTGTAGTTGGACTTGATCTTAGAGGTTCCTTCCAAGATAAATAATTCTATGATCTCTGTGAAATTTGTTGTCTCTGCTGTCAGAGCAGTGATTCTCTTCTATATTCATATAACTTTTGACTTAAAAGGCAGAGAATTTTATACATCCAGGAAGTAATTGCTGATTAAGGGGTTTAGGTATGGAATTGGATGCTCGGACTTTCAAAGGATCCTGCTGTTGAACATGATGATTCTGGGAAGATCATAGCAACAAAAACTGTAGGCAGTTGTCCAGACCTTGATGTCTGCACACATTATATATGTGAACACATGCTGGATAATGGCTTCTATATCAGCTCAGAAAAAGAACTTTCCAGAACCTCAGTAGAGAGACATATTTTTTTCTCTATTAGATACAAAAAGACTTACTAAAACTTGACATAAGGTACTAGATTTTTGTTTTATTGAAAAATCTCAGCACTTGTTCCAGCTTCCCTATTTTACCAGATATCTAGCTTACTTCTTGGCAAACAATAATTACCCAAGCAAAAACGCTATGAGCTACTCTAAAGAAAAAAGAAACCTTAAAAATCCCACTCAAATATCAGCTCCTAATGAACTACAAATCACAGAGATTTTTGTCTCTTGCTATTTGTTTTTAAAATAATTAAAACATGTATTTGCTTACTTAAACGTTTACTTTAAATTTTCTCTCAATAACGAAGGTAATGAAAGCAAGTCTGCATTTTCTTTTACTTTGATCAAGTGTTAGACTTAATTGCTTGCTGATATGACATAGCAGTCTAAAAGGAAGATGATAAATGTGGCTTTGCCTGGTGTCTTCTCAGAAACGCTCTCAAAAAAATAAGCCTCATAGTTTGTGTCAAACGCTAACGATTTGTTTTTAATAGCAACTTTTGTGAACACCTGTGATTAAAGTAGGGCTAGATAGAGGCAATGTCATTAATAGAGAGCAGCTGGGCTTACTATAAATGTGGCTTTCTTCCTGTGGATTGGTTATAAACTTTGCCCTGTGGCTGGTTCTGCTCTAGTAAATGCAGATACTTCAGTTAGAAATTGAGTTTTCATCTTCTCTTTAGATACCAGCTGAAGCCCATATATTCTGATGAGAGAAGGAGCTTGTTTTGTTGCTGTATATTGCACAAAACAGTTGGAGTTTTATGCAAAAGATAATGGTAAATTTTCCCAAGGGGAGAGAAGGAAGAAGAAGTATGGGGAAGGAGAGGAGATGCTCCTTTATGGCTGTCTGGCATTGCTTGGTTTGCTCAATGATGCAATTATTCCATCCTGTGCTGTTTTCCAATATTGCAGGTGCGTGATGTCGCAGAATCCTGTGACACGCATGCTGCAATAAAACTTCATGTCCCCACTGCTTTGTTCAGCACTTGTTGGCTCTCAAACTTTTTATGGCAGCATATGGCTGTCTGATGCTAGCATTTCACTGTGGACAACATAATGAAGTTCCAACAATCTAATGCTCCCCTAAGCCTTGTGCCAGCTAAGTGGTGGTGAACTTGTCTGGCAGACATAGTGCTGTTTCAGAAGAGCTTGACAGGAAAGTCTGAGACATGAACAAGGACCCTCTCCACCTTCCCATCCCTAATTAAAATTGCAAAATCTTATGTTTTGCTCCAACTCTACTTACATTCTGCCTTCTTTTGATTTTAGAATTGTATTACTTTTAGATATGTAGACTTTGATTGTTTTTTGTCTCCATGGACTTCATTCTTATTATCTCAGTTGGTGAGGAATAGGATCACAAATGGAAAGTTTGAAATTGTGGTCCAACGTCTTAATAATAAATAATTACCTTTTTATTTAGTTTAATGTTAGTTTATATGTTACTGTAATTTTTTTCCTAGCTTTTGTGTGAAATGTTAAACTGTTCTTATTTTTTTCTCTTCTGCTTTCCGCTTCCAATATTTATAGTCTAAATATTTGACAAATTGATAATGTTTGAAATTGGTGACGGAAGTAGGCAAATACTAAATATTTTAAAGGTTTAATAAAATACCTTGCAACCTGCATAGCTACAAGGGGAAAATACTGAATTGTTTAGAAGCATAATTTTTGAACTTCATCATATATTCTTGTCAAAAGGAGCAGAAATTTCAATGGAGGGATCTCCATGGCTAAGTAGAAATGTTCCTATAGATTTTGTAAAAATATATATCCTTATGGAAATAAACTGGAACATACACATTGGTTATCCCATTTGAGCAACAGGTGATTTGGAGGAAGGTTATTACTTACAGTACAGGGTTAGGAAACTAGCCTGCCTGAAATGTTCATGTTTTCAGAGTTGCTGTCATACATTAATGCCAATAGTGCTGTGGTAATATGTGTCTTGATAGTATTAAAGTCAAGGGTAATTCACAGTTGCTTTCACATTGAGCTACAACTTTCAGCCATTTGTTTAAAACTACAGAAATTTAAAAATTAGGATATCAGAAGCATTCTAACGCATTCAAGAGGAAGGGTCAACATTAGCCACTAAGATGAAATATTTAGAGGACAAGCCCCCTGACTCTTTGCCTGGAATTTTCTTAGGACTCAATCTTCCAGTGCAATTGCCAGAAATTCGGAAGAGAATTTTGCAATATTTTAGTCAGATAGGACTCAAAAGTGCACCTGACAGTTAAGTCTAGTATTTATTATTCAGCCATCATGTTTTACATGTTTGTTTAAATATATGATGTTCTTCTCAAAAGCATTGGGGTATTTCTGTATTGCCTCCTCCCCTGCAAGTTTGTTCTGAGTGTTCTGATGGTATGACATGTTCTATATTAAATTAACTTTTGGCTGGTTTTGTTTGCTTGTTTATTGTTTGATGGGGTAGATTCATTTCTAAGTGCATTTAGGGACAATATTTACATACTATTTCAGTTCATCATTTGTAGTGCTTATAAAGCTTATATGGCATTGAGATTTCTACTGGGGTGAAAATTTAAACTCAGGAAAAAAATTGTGTCTGTTCAGACCTTAAAGATGGAATTAAATCAAATTCTTGATAATTGGTTTCAGCTGAATTAATGAAAATCACTAAGTGCCATATGAATGCCGGAGGAAATCTAAGGCTATGTCAAAATTTTTAGCATAACAGCCTGAGTAGCTGCTATGAAAAGGTCAGAGAGAAGCAAGCAGTATGAGTGAACAGATTACCTGGACCACTCTGGACAATTTATACTGTGTAGGTAATAAGAAGACAGTGAAAACTACTGCTTTTGAGGAACTTCTTAGGTTGACTGAATCCCTACTCAAGGGACAACATTAATATTGATTCCAGAGGCAGAGAAGAAAAATCAAATTAAGTGTTTTGTCATCTTGTTATCTTGTAGTATGTATGAGTTTTAGGGAATGATTTCTACTGTAATAAAAATTATTTGGTTTTCTGTTAATTGCATGCTGATACTATTAATAGTGCTGGTCTGAGGAACAATTGAGAAACCACAGTTGCTGGTTGTGTTTTCTAGTGTCTTGAAGTGCTGAATAGAATATTTGAATCAACTGAAGCTGTTATGTTTCTTGTTTCTCTTAGGTAAACACTCACTAGAATGACTAGGAAATATTGTGTTCTGCCAAATCTGAGCCAGATACAGCACATGTTTCTCAACAGATAGTCTAGGATTGTTTAAGAAAGAGCAGAGTGATTCAAATGCTTTGTTGTCACCTCTGCCCTATAGCAAAAGCAGTTTATAAAAGACAAAAATATTGTAAATGGATAATGTACTATAGTTTTTAGACTATTGTCAAAGTCTGATTAGCTTGAAAGAGAGACAGCTGGGAAAATAATGGCATTATGTTACTATTGACTGTACCTGTCAGGACAGTGAACACCCTTCTTCCATATCCTTCTGTTCTGACTGCCAGATCTACAGACAAAAAAATGATGTGGCATCTGTTTGGCCTGGAGTTAGCTACAAATCTAAGCAAGAGGTTTCCAAAGCTTTGATAGGTGTGTGTGTCCTTCACTCAGGTGATGCTTATAAATGCAGGCTGTCCCCACTGGGATCTCTCTGAGCAATTCTGCAGCTGTGCCTTTGCCTGCCCTTGTGTCTTGCAGCTCCTTTGCTTCCTGGCTGGCCTTAGACTTGCCTCATTACCATGGGCTTCTCTAGACATCACTGGTTTTCAGCTGAACTTTGTCACCGTCCTCAAGCTCACTCTGCTCAGCTTTTGTGGCTATCACGTGGTGCCATTTTTCTGTCCCTATGCTGGTGAAGGTACTGTTCTTTCAGACTTGCTGGCACTCTCAGATGCCAGGCCACCTCTGTTTACTTAGCAGCCCACTCCTGCTACTCCCTTCTGATAGCTGCCAATATATTTTTTAGCATAAAGATTCCCAGATAGTGATCAATTTGGGTGGGAAAAATTAAGGATTTTTATATAGCATAGCTTTTTTTTCAGGGTTTTGCAGTTCCATGAAAGAATTTTTGTGATAAATCTCTTCCATCCCTGATATTCAAGGTCAAAGTGTATGATGTTTGACCCTCTTCCAGTTTTTGAATCAGGGTGTTTGATGGATACAGCACTGCTCTTATTTCCTTAAATGTTCTGAAGAGTATTTCTATAGTGCAGGAATGCACTCTAGAATATGAATGTGCTTCCAATTATCCTGATGGACTACAGTGCTCCACAGAATCATTGAGGCAATCATGCATGCTGATGATTGTGCCCTTGAAATGGACATAGCAAAACATGCATCTGATTAGGCATAAATTGGCATAACCTGGACATAGCCAGCAATCAATTTACACACTAGCCTTTGTGAAATACATTATGTATAGATCCATAATTGTAGCTGGATCACAGAGGGTTAAAGGCACCTGCAGATTAGCCCATTTTTTTCTACCTTATTCAGTACTACCCTCTCAAATAGGGTCTTGGCAAATTCAGGACCAATGTCCCTTTAGTTAATGGTCAGACAAAATTTGAACTCGGAGTTAACTCAAAATGAGTCCTGTGTTTGGGTGCCTATATTGCCTTTAGTGTTGATGGATGTGTGTGGCTTCTGGCTTTGTTTGGATGCACACTGTCTTCTGTGTAATGCAGCAAGGTATGATCTGTTACAATAACATTTTGGAGTGCTGCAGGATCCTCAGGATTGAAATACTGACAGTCACAGGGTATTTTTATTGTGCTAGGAATGTATTGGGAATGAAAGACATTAAAGTGCTGAAGCAACTTTTCTCATGCTGAGGCTGAGGTATTGCACTGAGTAGCATGAGACTGCGATCAATAGCCAGGAAACTGCAGAGAGCAAAGGAGCACACAGTCGTTTTCGTTAGTGGGCTCAGCTGAGGAAGTAGAAAATGGGTAAGGTTATACTGTGGAAATCAGAGCTTTCTGGGTGTGGGATTAGGATCAGTGATTTCACATTTAGTTGCTAAAAGCTCTCCTTTACTTGTTTGCAAACTGGATATGAGATTGGGTTAGTCACATTTCTTATATGACAGATAGAGTATTCTGAGTATAATAGTTATTAGCCCTTGCCTAAGACAAATGTTATTGCTTTGTACTATCTCCATGTCTTGTTTCACATCCTTGTACAAAACTCCTTTCTAGTGCTATAGCATTGTAAGTCAGTGTGCCATATCAAATCACAGACTTTGGGTTCACAAAGGCCCAGGAAAACTTCATGGCATCTGTCAACAGACCTAGAATGGGTATTTATAGATTATGTATCAAACTTGAGATGTCACCAGAGTGAGAGATGTTAGCAAAGGTTGCTTGGTGTTGTACATTTTTTGGGTGACACTAGGAAGCTTATGGATATGCAGAATACAAGGGACATGTAGATACTTGGAATGTGAGGCTGTCTGGTTTATGGGCACATATGATTAATAGATAGTCAAGATTAAAAAAAAAATGTGACAGAAGGAGTAACAGACCCCACCTAGATACACAAACATTAGGGCACAGGATAACAGCAGATAAGGGAGACCAATGAGCATATTTCAGATAGGAGATTGAGGAAATACAACTGAGGGAACAACTCAACATCTTGGAGATGAATATTTTGCAAATAATAAGTGGGGGAAATTTATATCTGAGATATTTGAGAAGGTTTGTGGGATTATGGGAAATTTATAGTGGGAGGTTATAGGGGCAATGTGGGAATGTACAAAATTATTCTATTATATTAGGGGTGGAGCCAAAGGCAGAGAAAGGGTGAGATCAAGGTGGGTTGGAGGAGGAGCAAGCATGGGAAAATGGAAATAAACAGGGCAAAATTAGACAGTACCATTTTAACTTGCTTGTTGGTTGCCATGTATGTTTGCCTGAACTCTGTTCGTGATCACTGTAGTCTGTCCTACGTTCTTAAACTCTATTCCTAACTCTCTTCAGTGTGGTATTGCTGACTGTGTAGTGGTGCCTCCCTAGCATACCTTGAAGTGGACTAGCTGATAAGTGGGAGAGAACCGGAACCTTGAAAGGTCCAAGGTTAGGCTTGGTCAGGGACCAGGTCTGTGACCAAATTTAAACAAGGCCATGGTCCTTGGCTCAGGCTCTGATTGTTACCCTTCTCCCAAACTTCCATTTGTCTTTAGCACAGCAGAAGCTTTAAAGGGGAGAAGAAACCTCTAAGGCCCAGAAAGCACTTAAAAAAAGTCTAGATATATGGTGTGAGGTACAAATGGCTCCAAACATTCAGGATTGATGGTAACACATGAGAGAGCTATCAAATGCCTTCAAAAGTAAGGAAAACTTGGTAATACTGCATTTGTAACTGCCTGTCGCAATATTATTGACAGGTAACACTTGTCATTAGCACTTGTCATTGGCAGTAGTCTTAAACATTGGCTGCCCTCACAAATTCAGGCACAGGGAAAAAAACCTCAAATAAACAATAAACAAAAAAAAACCCCGAAACTACTTCCCTACCCCCACAATCATCACGAAGAGAGAAATAAATAGGCTTGAATTTATCTATGCAGTCTCAGTATGCTTTCTCCTCCTTACTGTAGGCACATTCAAGGAATTCTAAAGTTTTGTAAACTAGTCAAGGCTTCCCGGGGATCAACTAGCATTTAATGAGCTCCACAAACTTTTGCAGTTATTCTTTTTTCTAAAGAACAGGTAATTAACCCATTTTCTTGTACTATCAGTGATACAAGACACTGGAGAGTCCAGATTTTCTTTTATACTGTCAAAACATGACTTGTGCCATTAGCTTCTGTCACTTTGTGTTTACTAGTAGATTCTCATCAGCATACTCATGTTGATTACTAAGTCTCTTCTCCTGGTCACTCTCATATATTCATAGATGTAGTTTTTGTTCTGAGAGCAATCTGCTTTCTTTCCATTATTAAAGATGGGGAAGAAAAGCACCTTGTAGATGAATTGGCTAGCAAAAATAGGATAAAAAAAAAAAATCCTTTGAACTGTCAAGGAGCTCTGTGCCTCCTGACCCCTAAGTAAAGCTCTTTTGGTGCCTTGCTGTGTTGAGAACCAAGGTCCTTTTCCTTTCTGCAAGTTGAAGTGCTGTAACTCTCTATTGTTAAATGATCCATGTCAATTACATTTTGTCTGAGTACATATTTTCCCTCAGTTCAGTTGCAGGATACTGTAGCTTTTATTGTTTGAAATTAAGCTTTTGTCTGGGCAAATAAGTCTGACTTACTTGCAGTCAATATTGCCAATAAGTAACAGCTGTCTTCCATGCTGTACTTGACAGAGTTTTCTCCATTATTTCCCTTTCATGGAATATTCTTGTGGAATAAAACTAATGTTAAATGAAGAAGACGTAAATATTTTTAAGTTGCTTATACATGCAGACCGAAGTAACAATATGGCCTTCTGTTTTTTAATGCAAGTGTTTTGAAAACAAATTTTCTAGTGCCACTGACAGTATATTCAAATAATCTAAAAGCATTAGGGTCACAGTTTTTATGCTAAAGAACTTCACTGTGGTTCTAATCCACCTATTGACTAACATACTATATGTATAGTGTAGGTACAAATGCAAATGGTAATGTTGGGAAAATTCCTTTCCCCTTTGAGATATTATTTCTTGCAACTAAAAAGCAGAACTGTAAGGTGCTCTGACTATGTCACTTCACTATATCTAGATCACATTACAGATCAGATTAAAAAATATAACCTGTGAGTGATGCAGCAGTTGGTGAAATTTTGAAGGAAGTAGAAGTTCTGCTTAATACATGTTGTTCATAGTAGTCTGAAGTTTAGAGATTTAGGCACAGTAGATTTTTCCATCATAATTTCCCTAGGATTTCTGAAAAAAAATTCTAAATTTTTTTTTTCCTTTTGATATTATGTAGAACATACAAAATTCTAACTCTACATCCCAAGTTATTCCTATAATACAAATTATTTATGGATCAATATTTTTTGCATTCAAAGGCTGGCATTGGGAATTTTAATGATTTGTAAAGTTAGGGAACTTAGGAAATACAAATACCACAATGTTGCCTGTTTGTTTGTTTGATTTTAAATAATATTCTTATACTCTTATTATAGGAATAGAAAATAGATTAAATAAAAAATTTAAAGCTAGTTATTTGGGGTTTTTTTTGTTGTTTGTTTTTTGTTTTGCTTTGTTTTTTTGGTGTTTTTCTTTTGTTTTAATTTACCTGTATGTGCCCAGGTGGAGGTCTGATCATCAGTCTAAAAGCAACCAATCTTGCAGAAATGTCAGGCATTGCATAAATAACAGAATTATTTGCTTTCTTGAAAACTACAGTAAATGCTTTCTTGAGTCTTTGAATGTGTTTTCTGTGCAAGACAACCTCATAGACTGGGAATGGTTGTCTACCATACTCAAGAATATCTGTTTGAAAAACAGAGCAGATTGCATCTTTATGTCAGTATCTTTGATTTTTTCTCTTTTATTTTATGACTTTGTCATTTATTTCCTTAAAAATATTTAGTTTAAGGATTTTTAAAATCATCATTCTTCCCCATTAGTCTGACTCTGTCCTACTTGTTTGGACTAATGTTCTTCCTTTTCTGCATTGGGTAATCAGACATTGCCCAGCTGTTTACCTGCGTTAGCTAGCAATAAAGTAATGCTATTACTTTATACACTATCATTGAGCACATAGCAGCAGCAGTGTTACTGCAATGGGAATGCTAATAGGTAAAAGACTGTATAGAAAAGTGAAAAAACATTCTTCTGGTATTTGCCTCTTTCTTGAGACAAAACCAAGTTAGTGGTAGTAGTTTCTTAAACTACGAAGTGGCAAAATCAAAATTTTTCAGCCCATCAGACTGACAGGAAGAGTTTCATGCTTCAGAAAAGTACAGTAATTTCACGAATATAA
>VRYO01001463.1:73292819-73306290 GCA_009812075.1 Sialia sialis | reverse complement strand
CAGGATCCTCCTTCCTACATTTTTTGTAAATGGGCATCACATTGGCCAGTTTCCAATCATCTGGAACCTCACCAGTGAGCCATGACTCATAATAAATGATGGAGAGGGGCTTCGCAAGCTCATCTGCCAGCTCCCTCATCACCCTGGGATGGATCCCATCTGGTCCCATTGATTTATAAATATCCAATCATCCCAGCAATTCTCTGACAAGATGACCATTCTGCCCCCTGGCACCATTTACCAACCCCTGAGGACAGTGGTCTTGAGGACAAGCTGTCTTACCACTAAAGACTGAGGCAAAGAAGGCATTAAGCATTTCTGCCTTTTCCTCATCTTTAGTTACTAGGTTGCCTGCCTCATCCAATAAGGAGCAGAGGTTGGTTATACCCTTGACGTACCAAAAGGTTCAAGGGTTTGCTAGATGAGTAACTGGTATCCATATTAATTTAATTGAGTTCTTCTTCAGAAAGTCCTTAGCAGTTTTATGTAAGTGAATTTAACATCTGTCAAATTTCTAATGTGGCATACACAAAGCCTATGCTTTTATTGGGTTGATTTTCTCAAACAATAATATGCAGATATTAACGTCAGTGAGAAGATGAAGATGTGTTACAAATGAATGAATTCTGAATGATGGAAGGCTGTCATTTGCACATGAATCAAGACTGATCAAAGAGACTCTAAGTTTTTCCTAGTCTTAAGAGAAACAAAAAAATGAAAAATGCTGCATATCACCACCCACTCTCATGCTAAACAATCTCCCAACAGAGCTGTAATAGGAGAAAACTGTGTAGAACAGTATGAATGAGTTACTGAGGCAGAGTCCTCACTAGGGAAGGTTTAAGAAACGCTTCCCCCTTTTTTTTTCTATTTAAAAATTTTTTATTATTCCTATTTTTATTTCTTATTAACTATTAACTTATTAACTTACTAACTTATTATTGAGTAGCAAACCTGCTAATCAAAGCCAAATTATGTCAACTTTGCCTTTAAGTTTCTGTTGGAAGAGATAGATACTAAATTCAATTGCAGTTATTCATAAGAACATTACTTTTTGAATGTTTGATATTTGATTTTTTTACATGTGGATCAATTTTTATTTGCTTTTTAAATATAAATAGCTTGTTAGATAATCTAATATATAATTTAGCAGATAACTCAGATAAACACAATTTACAAGAGCTTATGATTACTGCTGCAGTTGTGACTAAAATGACAACTTTCTGCAACCGGACAAAATAACTGGTGCAATTTTTGCCATCTTCATGATGAACAAATGAGTCTACCCTTGAAGAGGTCATCGCTCTTGGGGTGTATTGCATTTTCTTTTCTTTGCAGAGAAGGATTGTGTCTGAGCAAATGCTACCTCAGGCTACTTTGCAAAGCCAACACCAATGGGGATCCGAGTCACAGAATTTTCTTCACTGTTTTTATAAAGTCTCTAATGATGATGACACAACAAGCCATCAATGGAGCTAAAGGAGCTTTAATTGCTAGCTCTATTTTGGGCTCATTTCTCCTTTTGTAAATAGCTATCTGAGCCCCACTTACTAGTGGATTCTTTTCTGTGAAAATTCATCTCCAGAAATCCAGAATAATTTGGGGATCACACCTGAGCTTTGTGACTCCAGCATTGAAACACACTAACTCCAGAAATGAAAATGAATACATAATTTCTTCCAGATATCTAGAATCCTGAAAATACTATTAAAGGTGAATTCAGAATACTAAAAGTATTTTTACAGGTAATATATCAGTTTTACTAGTCCATGAGATTTATTCTTATATAAAGCCACTGTAGTAAGTGCTGTTAATTTGTATTAAAGAAATGATATTTTATTATATGAGATTGTTTTCTTAGAAGATAAAAAACATAATTTTGATATAAATATATATATGCGCATGAAATACAGTTAGCGAGTGGTGGTAATTAGCTGGCTTTTTAGATTTATGAAAGAAATAAAGAAAACTATTTGTATATAAAATTAAACAGTATGAAGAGTTTTAACTCAAATTATTTGTGTATGAATTTAAAGTAGATTAGCTAAACAGCTAATTCATGGATGGAATCTTTCAAAGAATTAAAGAGGTTCAAATTTTTTCCCCACTGAGTGACATTGCATGTAAATCAACCTAAACACCATTTTAACTCTTAGCAGTAATTCAAAAAATATTTTAATGCAGTTTAGAGATTCAGTGGTATTATTTTTCCATGTAGCTAAAGTGCTTGGGTGGTTGGTTTCCAGTTCTTGACTACAGTAATTTCACAATTATAAGGTGCACCTGATTATAAGCCGCACATCCGGGTAGCCAGGTAGACCATGGGATTTGCCCATATATAACCCGCACCTGAATATAAGCCGCATTTTTTAAGCGAGGACCCATGTGCAACAAAGTAACGAGTTAGTAACAGAAGTGCACCAGAGCGGGGTTTGCTGTGAAGTTGCTCGATTTGGAAACAGTTTTCACAGACCGGCGAAGCCTTTAAAGGCAGCCCCAGGAGCCACCCTCATGTTTTGGGCCCCGGCACTCCTGCGGCTCCCCGCGCCGTGCGAAGCCGGCCGGCCAGCCAGCCACCCCCACCTCCCCGTGGGCTTGAAGCCGGCTCATGCCGGGAGCCCGCTCCCCCACCCTACGGGCTGTGAAGGTGGCAGCGGTGGCAGCGTGCTTGCCTCTGCGAAGGCGGCGAAGCCGGGCTGACCTTGCCAATCCAGCGGCAGCCTGCCACCTGCTCGCCAATGGCTCCAGCTCACTGCCCACCCAGCAGCGGCTCCGCGGCACCTCCCTCCTCGGCCAGCCCCCACTTCTGGGTTGGCATTTCGCTGGGATTTGTCCATAAATAAGCCACACCTGATGATTAACCGCACTACTGGGCTAGGGTGGATTCTTCAATGAAAAAGATGCGGCTTATAATCATGAAATTACTGTAAATTTCCTGGAGCTATGGGATTACACCTTTGAAAAATTATCAAATTAATCCAGCCTCAGAATGGAAGAATTTTACATCACAATTTGATTGTACTATGAACATAAACTGTCAAGTACAGTAAAAGGTTATACAGCTGTGTTTGTATGGTGCCATGCTAGTAAACCTCAAAGAAAAGGAGTTGAGCTTTTTGATGGGTCATCATGAATTTCCCGTAAATATGATGATATTTGTGTTAACCTGAGCCAAGAGTCATAGTTCTTCACCTTGAATTCAGTCCTAGAACATTTATGCACATTACATCTTTCTATGCCTTTAGAAATGGAGACCAGTAATTGCTGTGAAAGCACCGGAATGAAACTGAGTTCATTATTTCATAGAACTGCTGTAAAGAAGACAGTAAGAGCTCCCTGTGGCATGGACCTGATAAGCCAGTAGAAATTTCCAGAGCTTTATGTATGCCAACTGACTTAATAACTGTACTCTCATCATCAGCTGTCAAAGGGGTGACAGCTCCCAGTAGACATGTTGGCTGTAATGAGCTCTTGGCTAAAGTTTTATTTTTGAATTGGGAGTATAACTGTGCAGCTTGCTGCTCTGATGCTTGGACACCTTTTCATTTCTTCTCTACATACATTTTTCCCTCCACAAGCATTTGCTCACAAGCCAGCAAGGTCTTCTGTCTCAGTTCTTTTCTCTGTTTTATTTTAGATCCACACCTCTTTCAGCATTTGCACTGTCAGTCAGAGCAAGTTGTGCTGCTTTTGGCCATTCATCTGCGGTAACAAGGAGAAGCACAGAGTGGTGACATTCAAGCTGGTGCCAAGCAAGACACTCTGGCACAGTACATCATTGGCAGGAGGCTACTAGTACTAAACACTAGTAGGTACATCTTTGTGCTGCTGTGACTATTTTGTTTCTGGTTTGAGGTTTCATAATTTGAACTTCTGCACACTACAAGAAACTGAACATTTATGATTAATCTTATCTGCTTCTAAGCTTGCCCTGACTTCTTCTAACTAATGCTGCCTTATAATAATTTCTTTTGCCCAGGAAAAAAGAGGAATTTTGTCGTATGCTACACTGGCTAAAGTACAGACTGTTCATGCTTTCTCACCTACCTAAGTTCTGCTTTCAGTGAGGTCAAGCATTCTGGGAAGAACACAAAATTGATATTGCAAAATTGTTAGCTTTAAGTTGTAATGCAAAGCTTTCAAAAAATGAGTAAGCCAGTATTCTTTTAATGAATTTAGATTACCAATTTATGAAAGTGACAATAGCTGGTGTTAATTAACAAAATTCTGTTAAATTCTTCATAATGTAGGGAATGGACATTATATACCTTCATGGATCTCACCCTTTGAAAGGAAACAGTTTTTACTTTCTGAGGTTTCTCCTTTCATTCAAATGGAATATAAATGTGTTCCTTCATTTCCCAAGACTTAATAATTCATTGTATTTTTTGTACTTGCATGGTAATATTAAACACAGCCACTAATAACTTCTGAGGGTTATTACCGTTTCCTAGATAAAACAGGTTAATTAATTCCCTGAGGGGGCTAATGAGGATGTGCTTTTGGTATAATCATGTTAATTTTCTGATTGTGCAGGTACAAACAAGTGAACAAATAAAATAATAGATCTTAAAAAGCTGTTTGATTCTGTAAAATGCTATGTTTGTTAATTGCATAGTCAATTTCATGCTGGCAGTCTCTGTTCAGAAGGTAGCAAAATTAGTGTAAATTCATATCGGTACTGACTCCTGTTCAAAATAATCTGTTGACATTTCTTAATGACAAAGGAATACTCTATTCTCATGGAAAGTTTGTATCAATCAATTTTGTTTCCATGGACTATTAATTATCTTTTTCTGATGGACTAATAGATGTCATAGCAGAAATTCATTAGTTCAGACCAAGAGACCGAAAAAATATATCCTGACCGGTTTTACCTTCCAGTTGTCTTTCAAAGTTAACAGAGATTTAGTGGTATTGTGTAAAAGTTCTCTAACATTTAGGTTCTCATGCACCTATGACAACCAACCAAGTTAGATCTTTCTTCACAAGAGCTAAATCCTATCAAACACCAATCTTAGTCTTGGGATACATCTTGTAATTTTTTTTTCAGACTGGCTAGATCGCTAGGTACATTGAGTGCTTTGATGAAGAATTTAAAACAACCAGTATTTTAAGTGCTACCTGACTTGAGAAGCACACTACTGCATTTACAATTCTTCTAATTTTGAGTAAGATCATTATTTTCATTTATTCACATAGCATAAAATAAAAAAATAAAATTTCTACCTTAAGATCAATGCTGTAGAACAACTCATTTCTTAAAGAGTCAGTTTGTACTAAAAAACACATAATAAACATTAAAAGGAAATATATTCTGACCAAAATTCATGTTCTGTCCAGTAGAGAACAGATGTTTACAAGTTAATTTTGCTTCTAAAATATTCCTCGAAAGCAGGAGGATATTTTAGCATTTAAATTAAGAAATAAATGCTGCCTATATAATTGCTTTTGTTTTGTTACCCATCTAGACTAATTTTATTGCTTCTGGTGGCACCTTTTGTACTACAACCACACAGTTTAACACTATTGCATTTGTTGCTTCAATTTAAATGAAAATAAGTGGAAATATCATCATTTAAGAAGTTCTCCAGTCGTTAGAAAGAAAAGGCTGTTTTAATGTGGACAATTGTAATCCTGCTTAAAGCTAATATAAATTTAAATTAGGAAAAAAATCTTGAAACCTGAACTAAAAGAACATATCAAGTTTTAAACCATAAGTTTTATAATGCAGGTTTTCTTCCCTATTGTTTAAAGAATGAAACACTTATTGGTTTTCATGTCCCCTTACTTTGATATATCTCCTTGCAAAATGCATCACATAATATTATAAGGTTTTCCAATTGCAGGTATTTATATGTGTTCTGTTGATATCATAACCACTCTCGCATTCTCATTCTAGATGCTCTTTTCTTGAAAAATTGAACACAGTTCACATGCTCACTGTGTTCTTTGTGTTTTCTTGGAATGCAATTACGCAATGTAAGTCTTTGCTTCTTCTTCCCATTTTGTTTAGTGAAACTGATGTTTCACTAAAATCTTGTAGGATTAACTAAAAATCTAGTAGGATATTTTGCTTTGAAAAGAAAGTTATTGCATTATCTGCATTTTAAATAGAAATTCAGTGAAAACTCAACGTAAATAGTGTGAAAGTCTGACAAAATAGTACCCTACTGTTTTAGGGAGGCAGAAAATTAAACGAATCCTAAGTGAATCTCAAGAGGCAGAACCATGCAAGAAGTATTTGTCCATACTTACAAAAGCCCCAGTTAATATACTGAGGAGAAAGTTGAAGAAAAAGAAGCACTTTGTTCTAAGACAGTTGCTTACACTTTTACAAGGAAGGGCTCTGCAAGAGCTGACTGGGTTCCCACCCAGGGGGGACAGAGAGCTTTACCTCCCTGACTTCTTTGTGTTGCACCCTCTGGAGGTGACCCCTTAAAAGCTCAACCAGCTTTGGCTCATCTTTGTGAATACCAAGTTGCTCTATGAAGCTGAAGCCCTTCAAATCCCATGGTTTTCTTTTTCTGTGTCTTCTTGTGATCCATGGCTCTCTCTTTCAGTTCAGTATGAAATTCACATTTACTAAGCTTTGTTTACTTTGTGTCTCCAAAGAAGAATATTTAATTTTCTTAGTATGGGGATGATAGAATGGTCTACAAGTGTGCTCATATGCTCAACTTTTGATTCTTACCCATTTAAACTTAGACATGTAATATTATGTATTCTTTAAATTTAACTTACTTTAACCTACTGCTCCACCAATCTTTTAAATTTCATACTGTTCGTTCAAGTGAAAGATAAGAATCTGAACTTCTGATACTTATGGTATCAATTATATGTATGTGTTACAAAGTCTTTTTAGTTTCTTATTCTACTGCATCAATATTGATCCACTGCATCAATATTTCCCACAGCAATCAATTTTCATTTCCATATTTAATCTTTTATAATATTTTAATCTGTGACTGGCATTTCCTTTTATGATAAGGTACCTTCTCTTTGAATATTTCATATTTTATCTATATTACATGAATTAAATTATTATATGAATTAAATTGATTCCTGAGTAAATGTCTGAATTTCAAATATAATGCAAATAGAATGCATTTACTATGCTTTGTTGTCACGGCTTAATACCCTTACAGCCAGTTAAATCTTCTGTTAATTTGAAATGACAGGTGATCCTCATATTGAACAAATTAATAGGACCTGTATGATATAAGAAGACTTGTGAAAGTTCTTGCTTTTGGAAAATATTTATCATATGATTAGCTAATCATATGGTGCATATATTTACCTGGGTATTCTTCCAGTAAATTTTAGATTCTCTTGGAAATCCTGAAGCAAATACCTTTATGTCTGACAACAGCAAACTTTGATGTATTACATTTGGAGATGCAAGACTGGGATTTCACAATACTGTTTCATGTAATCTCTGCATTACTTGCCTGTTAACTTCCTAATCAGTAGTAGGTTTCATGTAAAAGGATAGAAAAAAAGAGACCAACAGGGATTTCAGTTTTAACTTGTGTACTTTTCAACATGCCATTCATTCTGATCTTAACCTCTTGGAATGTGGCTTTTGTAGTTGTATTTCATGACAGAGAAGAAAACTTTAGCTTTACCTCTTTCTTGAATTTTAATGGCAGATAAATAAATTCTGGAACAAGAAGAGATGTCAAATTGGAAATGTCAACACTCTAGGCTATGTCTTTAAATTTGATGTTTCCAGCAAATCTTCTTCAATCCCTTAGCAAAGAGAAAAGTTGCATATTTACACCAGAAAGAAAATAAAAGCAACAATGATTTCCGCCCTCAAGAAGCAATGTAATACTTTGTAAAAATTTAATTATGCTCTTGGCAATTTTTGTTAAAGTGCTACAGGACAGTTTTGAGGTTTTTGAGATATTGCAATGGGTCTGAACTTTCCAGCTGATTTTTATATGAAAAATAATGTTCCTTTTTCTACATGGATCACTTTATTCAACTTATCATTGTAGTGCTGTGAACTAAACACATCTTTATTGTTTGTATGGATCTTAAATTACTTGTTTGTTTCACTGTAGAAATACACATTATCTGCTCCTTGAAAAACAGAAAATTGGCAAATCCCAGAAGCTCATGGAAGCTTGATGCAAAACTCAGACTTAAATTATGTGACAATTTAAGGTCAATAATGCCTGAGTGTGGAATTACCCAGAGTGGTGACAGGAGTTACTCCAAGAACCAGGCAAAATAACAAAACTAGATTTGTGTCCTTGTTTTGTGAGCAAGGAAATCTATGCTTTCCTAAGTTTCTTTTGAAAATTTATTATGTAAGTGTAAAGCTAACAGTCTGGATGCTGAAATTTATCAACTAAAATTATGTGATTGTGTCAATACAAAGCTTCCTAAGTACAATTTGAACTTATGGGCTTTCATTAGTCAAGTGGAAGAATGTTGACATCTGCTGTTCTATGAATCAGTGGCAAATCTTCTGTTAAATATTATAGATTTAATTAAAAATTGCAGATTTTTAGTATCACTTCAGATTTTCTGACATTTACAAATGTACACAATGTCATGGCTTCTGTTCTTTAATCATTTGGGGAAAATAGTGATGTTGGTTAATAAAGTGGAAAGATATTTTGTTCTTAGGGGGAAATATTTTTTGGCTCAGAAAAGATAATTGTGAGTCATGCTATCAGGATTTATTGACTTGAAGTCCACAAAAACCACAGGTTTGAAATATCTCTGCTGGGAACTGCTTTAAAGGGATATTATAGTTATTAAAAGTTGACAGATTTAGTCTGAGAACTGTACCCAAACAGAAAATTGTAGAATTACATTGTTCAGACCTGCTGAGAGCTATTCGATTGTGATGACACTGATTATTAGATCTGTCTGTTCCTTTTTATGTGGTAAACTTCACACACTAAATTATACTGCAGGAAATTTTCAATGTTTTTCAAGATATCCAAATTACTGTTAAAATTATATATAATTTGCTGCATGTGTTGTGGAGTTATCTTCCAAGATTACTTGTTTCTACTGCAGAATGGAAGTGTCTTGTTCACTTTTACTCCTGAAATCCCAAATTTTAAACATTCATTTTTTTTTTTAGTATAAAATTGCAGGCCTAAATAATTTTTTTTTTTTTTAGAAAAGGAGAGTAGATACAGTAACTAGCGGCTGTATTTTGCTCTCAGTGTTGAATTCAGTTGAAAGTAATATATTTCTATGAAAAAGACAAAAATACAAAAAATAAATCCATCAGAATCCATCAGCATGTTCTATTGTGCTACAACAATACTACATCAAATTGCTTTGCAGACAAATGCAAAATAAGTATATCTGAAAAATGCTACAAAAATGGTTGACCTACAGAATTGCAAATATATGCACTTCAGTTGTTATTAGTGAAAAATGTGTCTCATTGCAAAGATAATAATTTGTCTGAACTCAGGATTCATTAAAAAGGAAAAAAAAAAGAGGATTGAGGATTTAGGCTATTTTTTTTCACTAATTAAGAGGGATACAGTTATAACTACTACTATGCTTCAAAAGTATCAGTACTTATAGACATTTCTCAGTTTATTGTGGTCAGGGAGAAAAAGAGCAGAAATTAAATGATTCCCAGAAAGGGGAAAAAAACCAACGCTACTGTGAGATTATTTGACGACTAATTGATGGAATGTGTTTTGTCAGAGACATGTTATCTTTTCCTGCAGCTTAGAAAATGAAATTTTGGATGAAAATGGTATGTCTGGGGCCTCCAATACCACAGAAGAACCAATGAAATAGAAGAATATAATGCCCCAATGTCCAGATGGAGATCAGTTACAAGTGCTGTCCCTCAGAGGTCCGTATTGGGACCAGTCCGGTTTAGTATCTTCATCAGTGACATAGGCAATAAGAGCAAGTGCACCCTCAGCAAGTTTGGAGGTGACAGCAAGCTGAGTAATACAGCTGACACACCTGAGGGACTGGATGCCATCTAAAGAGACCTTGGCAAATTCTAGAAAAGAGCTTATGTGAAATTCATGGGGCTCAACAACACCAACTCTCACAGCCTTTACTCACAGGAGAGGTGTTCCAGATCTCTGATCATCTTCATGGTCCTCCTCTGGACTCCTCCAACAGGTCATGTCCTTCTCGTGTTGGGGTTCCCAGAGCTGGATGCAGCACTGCAGCTGGGGTCTCACCCAAGCAGAGAGGCAGAATCCCCTCCCTCCCCTGCTGCCCATGCTGCTTTGGATGCAGACCAGGACAGGATTGGCTTCCTGGGCTGTGACTGCCCATGGCTGTGTCATGTCCAGCCTCTCATCCACCAGCACTCCCAGGTCCTTCTGGTTTTGATTTCTTACTTCCCCAGCCCCTCCTGTACCAATGGTTTTTCCCAACCAAGGTGTAGCACCTTGCACGTGGTCTGGTTAAACCTCATAAGATTCCTATGGACCCACACATCAAACTTATTGAGATGTGGTGGTTACTGATAGGTAGGAAAAGGAGAACAAAACATGCACTATTAAGGGAAATACTTAAAATTAAAAATGCCACACAGTTCCTTTTTAACATAAGTGTTGCATATATTGGGGATTTACCCAGGGAACAGAAGAGTCATTAATATATTAAATGAAAACTTAACCCCAGTATATTTCAGCTTAAAAAAATCAAGATTGCAGGTAATGCTCATGCTTCCCTTTTCTGGTCTGTTACCTGTGTAGTAGATTCAGGTCAGAACTCAAAGAGAATTGCAAGAACATGCTTTTGTTATGTGTTTGCTCTCAGTGGTCTATTTATGACTTATTAACATAGTATATTGAAATCACTTAAGAAAGAATCACAAGCACTGGAAATTACAAACAATAATCTGACATATTTGTCATCATAAAACTGGTTATGGAACACTATCTTCCATGACTGACTCATGTACATCACCTCAGATTTACCCTTGCTGGTACCCTTCAAGCAAATAGTCAGGCTAAAATCCTGAATTCCTGAAGCACATAACCCAGAAAGAGTAGCAATTTTTATTTTTTTTTTAGAAGGAACCAGTTATAATATTTATTTGTTATACTTCATGTAAGGCTCATTATCAAGATCAAATGCCTGTAAAAGCAAGACAAAAGGAATAGACAAACACTTTTCTTTTTTTCTATGAAAACCTGGTATTTAACTTTATGTACCAAATATTTATTGAAGAGCCCTATTACAGTGTGTTGAACTATATGCATTTCAACAATTAAAGCTTTGAGACCATATTCCATTACTCTGAATTAAATATTTTTGTCTTTCTCGCTTTAATTTCAGTTTCTTCTCTATTAATAATTTCTTCCAGGTGGAAAGCGTGCCAGTCCACAATCTGTTTTCTTTTAAATCTTCAGCTTCATTTTGATCTTTTATACCTTGCTAGAAACTTATTTATTTCATTGCAATGAAATAGCATCTTCAGGATTTCTCTTCCTCTAACTTTTAAAAGTAGTAATAAAGCCAGTTTCTTATAGTGTAGCTAGACATTTGTGTGTTTACTACTTAAAATTCTATTACACTCCCAAAATGTGATGTGCACATATTCTTCTCTAATTAGTAATCTACTTTTCTGTTACTACAGTCCTTGTTGCAGTCACTCATCCACAGTAGCTTTTTTTGGGTTGTTTTTTTTTTCTTTTGGTATTGCCAATACCAAACCCAAGAAAATGTGTAAGCTAAAACCACTAAGCAATGCATTAATTTGACATAGCTGTCTTTATTTATGTTTTTCAGCAATTTGGTGAGCAATCAGCTACTTAACCGTAAAACTCTAAGCACTTCTACATGCATATGACAGTTGTCTGATTAAAAATTTTAACGTGTCACTTTGAAATCAATTCTCTGCCTTGCTCAGATTTAAAAGTTTTTTAGAAGAGCAGATATAGGCTCAATAGATGTAATATGATGGTGAGTATTTAGCAAGATGCTGATGAGCCAAAATATGTTTTTACCTGCTGCAGCTTGTCCATTCCAAATTCTCTAGTTACACATACATTAAGGAGGGTCTTGTAAAGACTGGAAATTGTCCCCTGAATTTTTTTTTTCTGTCAATATTCTCATGCATAACTGATAGTGAGCTGTGGCATTTATTAAAATAAATTATTATCTCTTAAGAAGAGTAATATCCATTCCTAGAGTTTTGTGCATCTACCAGCAGACTTGATGATTTTTCTTTCCCTCACATAGAACCTTTAAAATGTAGATTGAGCTATAAAATGAAAATAGATTTTGTAACTATGCACAGAAGTGGACAAAAACCCCAAATAAAACCCAACACCTGCAGGATGTCTAATTTACCAATCCTTTTGTTGATGTCTATTTTAATTTCTGTGTCTGATGCAGAAAATGCCTATGTGCATTTTCTCTTAATCTAGACCTGGCACTTGCAATTTTTTAACTCATCATGGAAGAATAATTGCAGGAAAAAAAGTCCTTTGACTCAACTGAATTCATAAGACAGCTCAGAACGAAGTTCATCTGAAGTGAAAAACACAGTATTAATATCACTTCAGTTTTAATGCTGAGTACATCTCCGCCAGTTTACATGTTTTGTCTACTTCTGTGCTACTCTAAAAGATTAGTGGATATAGGGAAGAAGAGGATACATATTGGTCACATAATAACAAATGTCTTTGTGACTGATGAACAGTAATTCTAGAAGGTAAAAGGAAACTTATCCAGTGGCACGCCAGTGTAGCAGCTGATAATCTTGCTATCACTGGATGTTGTGCACCTTTGGAATGGGAATAGCACTGTAGTGTTGTCATATTTTGCTCCTACTTGAAGAAAGCAGGAAGGACTTGTCATATGTGTCTTGAAGTCTTGTCTCACGCAGAATTGAATTCTCAGTTGTAAACACTTTGATTTAATGCATCTACAGTGACAAATAAAAATGTTTGGGTTTTTTGGTTTCTTTGTTCTTGTTGTTGTCTGTTTTTTGTTGCCTTTTATTTTATTTTATTTTTTTTTAAGTAGAAAATACTAATTTGATTTAAACTAAAAAGTAGTCCACAAATAACTATTACATTATATCTGAAAAAAATCTTGGAAACTAATATGACCAAGTTGTCTATCTTCTTTCATATAAAGAGCATTGAGCCAGTAAAATCTAATCTTAAGAGAATTAAAAATGGCATAATATGTATACTGAATGCATACTTTTACCTGTGATTTTCAAGATTTGTATTCTGTTTTTATATATAAGAAGTAATCGGTTGATCTAAACTTGAATTAATATCCCTTGCAACAGTGAAGTAGATCTGAGCATGATAGCAAATAAGCTTAATTGATTTAGCAATTTTAAACCCAGAGAAAAAGCACTGCAATAATGTTCCTCTATTCAGATGCATGCAGTCAGGGAATAATACTAAGTTTTCACATCATGCTCATGTCCTTTCATCAGCCATTTTTGCACCTTTTAAAAAAATAAATACAGTAATTTCACAATTATAAGCTG
>VRYO01001463.1:73200905-73269816 GCA_009812075.1 Sialia sialis | reverse complement strand
CTTTTTACACACCACAATTTTATTAAAATTCAGAAGTATGTCTAAGAAGTATGTCTGTTTTTCACTAATGATGAACTTCAACTTTCAAGAATAAATAGAACTATTTAGCAAACACTTAATCCACTGTATCCCATTACTTTCAGTGAGACTGGGATCAAGATGAAAGCAAAGTACAGTAATTTCACGATTATAAGCTGCACCTTTTTCATTGAAGAATCCAGCCTACCCCAGAAGTGCGGATAATCATCAGGTGCGGCTTATTTATGGACAAATCCCAGCGAAATGCTAATCCAGAAGTGTGAGCCGGCTGGGCGGAGAGCTGCCGCGGAGCTGCGGCCGGGCGGGTGGGGAGCGGACTTTGTCAAGCAGGGTGGGCGTGCTGGCGGCAGGGCCACCGAGGAGCCAGGCAGGCTGGCAGCGTGGCTGCTGGGGAGTGGGATGGGCCGGCCAGCCATAGGGTCTCCAGAGAGTGGGACAGGCGGCAGGGACGGGAGTGCCGGGGACTGCAGCACCGGGAGGGCTCCTGGAGCTGTGTTTAAAGGCACATGAGGAGCAGCCTGTGCAGCCGTGTGCGCAGTGCCGGCGCCTGGCACCCCTGCACCACGGGTGCTCCCCTCCTCCTCCACCTCCTCCTCTGGGCCAGGCTCAGGGCGAGCAGTGCCGTGCCATTCCTGGGCCCCCACTGGCTGTGGCCGTGAGTGGCAGGGGCAGCGCCCGCGGGTGACCCATGGCCCCGAGCTGCGTGGCGGGCGGCAGTTCCGGCAGCGGGACATGCCAGGCCCAGGGCTGCCGGCGCTGCCTGCACCACCTGTCCCTCTCCCTGTCGCTGCCCCTGTCCCTGCCCGGCTGCACCACTCACATCCTGCGGTACTGCGCCTCACCCGACACCAACACCAACTGAGCTCCACCGCGACTCTGCTGGGCTCTGACCCCACGGACCCCAGGACCCTGGGGGGTTTACTCCGGGGATCAGTGCCGAGAATCACTCCCTCTGCCTCCCGAGTGCCAGGCGGCACCTCGAGAAGCTTCGTCTCGCTCTTCCTCCTCCTCGGCCTCCTCCTCCTCCTCCCCCCCCTTGTTATCCTCCAGCTGCTGCCGGCCCCGACCCCCCGCTGCCTCCTCCCTCCTCTGGCAGGAATTTGTTTTTCTGCTTTTCAGCAGCCCCGGGGGAGAACATAATATCAAGCAAAGCCTGGGGAAAAGCAGGCGGGGCAAGCTGGGTGGGCTGTCAGTGGGGGTGGGAGTGCTGGGGCCCGCAGCATGGGGAGGAGGCCTGCGTTTAAAGGCTTCGCCGGTCTGTGAAAACAGTTTGCAAATTGTGCACCTGATAACAAACCCCACGATAGTGTAATTCTGTTACTAACTCGTTACTTTGTTGCACATGGATCCTTGCTTTTAAAAAAAAATTACAGCTTATATTCGAGTGCGGATTGTATATGGACAAATCCTGTTGTCTTCCCGGCTACCAGGATGTACGGCTTATAATCAGGTGGGGCTTATAATCGTGAAATTACTGTACTACATAATGTGAGCATCAGAACCTGGAGTAAGTAATGATTTTCCTTGGGATATTGAAATACTGGTTTTTCTGTATTTTAATTTGTAAGTGAATAAATAGAAATAGTTTTTCATAGTGTTTGAAAGTGTTTTAACTCATCATATGAGTTAAAACATTTCAATCATGATAAAAGATGACAATTGAGATCATTCTAGTTGCATTCTATGATTACTCTTTCATTTATGTCAAAGGAAGTTCGTTCCAATACAGAAAAATTGATATACACTATTCAGGAGTAGACTTTTAAATTTTACATACAGGCAGGAAAGGAATCACATAGCATTTTTTCATATTTGCAAGGTATGTTTTAATCCTTAATGCATTACTGAAAGAAATGCGCACAGATACAGAACAGTTCAGTAAATGTTGTTTTGAGGCTGTACAGAAGACTAATTCCTTCACCTGTCATAGCCTTTCCATATATCATTAGAGATTAAAGCAAATATAATATCTCAAGTACCAAAGTCAACAGCAAACCATGGTAATGAACATAGCCCAATAAGTAAGTAATTTCTCATTTACAATGCTAATGCTAATCTTCATTATCATTTCCTACTTATTCTAAAACATGCTATGAGGCAATTCAATTTTTTGCATTAGAAAGTAACAATCTATCTATCTATCTATCTATCTGTATATCTATATATCTTCTTTCCTTCTTCCCCTAGTGAGGAAAATCAAACTTTTCAATCTTGAGAGACTGCACAAGACCTTCTGGCTATTTGCTGTTGCCATGTCAACTACTTTGCTCTTAGTTATTGCTATGTCCTTACATTCTTGGGCTGGAAATTTAGTCAGAGACATAAAGATAGTCTTTTCATAGGCTGTATTATCAGCAAAGAGAGGGACAGAGCTTGACTTCTTGTGCAAATGTGTATGATAGCAATAATTAAAGGGGAAGATGGGCTATAAATTGCTTGCATTTATATTTTATATTCAGTTATTTCTTTCCTGTTCACTTCTTTTCTCTCTTTTGAAGGCAAATACTTGCATCTTTCCTATAAAAGGTAAGAACCTAGAAAATAAGGCTTTTTGTGCTGGTTTGGCTGTGCTAGAAGTAGTTTTTTTCCATAGAACCTTGTATGGGGAAATATTTTGAATTTATGTTGAAAACAGCATCAAAATCACAGGGATGTTTGGGTCACTGCTAAAAAGCAGTTATGCAGAGAAAAGGCCTTTTCTGCTCCTCCACCCACTCCACCAACGAGGGGTCTGGTGCTGCACAAGGAGCTGGGAGGGGACACAGCTGGGACAGCTGGAACCAACTGACCACATTCCTCACCATATCATATCATGCTTGGCATTAAAACATGGGAGGGGAATTTTTCTGTGGCTGCCCTTGCTTGGAACTGGTTGGATCTCAGACAACTGATTGTAGTTTGACAATGGTAAGAAAGATTTTGAGCCTTCCCTTCCCTTCCCTTCCCTTCCCTTCCCTTCCCTTCCCTTCCCTTCCCTTCCCTTCCCTTCCCTTCCCTTCCCTTCCCTTCCCTTCCCTTCCCTTCCCTTCCCTTCCCTTCCCTTCCCTTCCCTTCCCTTTTTAATGTCTGTGATTTCCTAGAAACCTCCCAACTTGGGTGATTTATAATTATATCATAGCAACTGGTGTAATAACTGCTAGCATGCATCTGTTCTTACTTGTTTTTAGTCCATAAAAGTTGCTCAGATGCATTGAAGAAAATATTTCACTCATATTTTAATACTTATTTGTATATTGCTATGAATACACATTAATGTTATGCATATTAAGCATATTCTTATATTTTAGATTTCAAAGCAGCAGCCTAAGTTGACAAGCTTAAATTTTTTATTTTTTTTTTGCTCTTGCCATTAGTTCAAGACTTTGGCAAATTAGTTTCTGAAGATGCAAGTCTGGTGTACAATGCTTTCTCAGTATCTCAGGGGAAAAAGTATAAAATAAAGGGTAAAAATATGAAGAAAATTTCAACACATATTTTCTCAGTCTTTTACTGATAAAAGCTCTCTGGATGAGAACAGCACAAAAAAAGGGCTATGCTCCTGTGGTGCTGATAACTTTTTAGTCTTGCATCAATAATGAAGCAGAGGTTTCATTGTGCAGGCTGGGATCTGATGCAAGCTGTAAATCTAGAAACAAAATTATCAAGTCCAGGACTCTTCTGATCAGTAAATACCATGAATTTTCTAAATTTTACAAATGTTAGAAACCTCTTTATTCACTAAAAACATTTTCAACTAAAGAATAAAGGTGGGACAAAGCAAAAATAATCAGCACACTTTCTTTTTTATATCATCATTTTTTTAATGAGTAGGAACAGTGTGGAAATGAAATTCTAAAGAAGGCAGGAGAAAACCAATTTAATAAAAAAATAAATCACACTTTGGTGATAAACTATGGGTTCATTTAATTAATTGAACTTTCAAATCACTTTCTCTCCAGGATATCTAAATCCAATCCACAATAATCAATTCCATGGTGAACACCTCATATTTCAGACTATTAAAATGCAGCACAATGCCATGTTTCTTATCTTTTGAAGAAATAGAGCTGTTATAATCATCAATATGCATCTCCAAGGGCAAAGAGTTTTCATGTTGGTTTAAGCAATACGTTTCATAGCATTTTTTAGGTGAAGATGAAAAAGAATGTTTTATAGTCATTGGAAGACATGGTATTAAAACATAAATATCTGCATAAAGTGTTCCATTAGTTTGCTAGATCTGTATTTTCCTACTTAAAAAGCACTTTAAAACATATAAATTTTAAATTTTTCATTTAAAAAAATTCAACATTTCATAATATCATGACCATACCTAAAGTCTTGAATAATGACTGAGCTAGCAGCTGTTATAGCTCTCATTTGGTTAGACTGAGTCAAGGAGTCACTAATAAAGACGGGTTTGTGGTATATTGCTCAATGTTCTTTCTCTTAATCTTTCTCTAGATAATAAAAATAATTCGCTGTTACTAAGGTATATTTCCAGCCAGTAGGAGTTAATCTATTATAAGCTCTTTGTGAAACACTGGTTAAACATCTCTCTTTTTGCCAACTGTATATACATAAAGAGATGTGGCAAGGAATTTATTTTCTGGCCCTGGCTTCCTCCCTCTGCTGATACACCAAAGCAACATCTTCACAGATGCCTCAAGGCTATGTTCAAAGGTGCTGTACTGCAAACTACAGAAATAATTCAGAAATATTTCAGAGGTACTGCCTTTGTAGACAGAGTCAGAAATGACAGAGCTGACGGTGCCTTTCCCCCTTCCCTTACATGTGGATATCAGCTAAGTCATTCTGAAGACCGACTGCAAGTGTGCCTCAGGAGTTCAGTCCTACAACAAACTGAAGGATCACTTTCCTCACAGGGCAAAAAATAGTCTAAACACAAACTGTTGTGTCTGCTTCCCTTGGTCATAGACACTTCTTGAAAGGGCAGACATTGTCTTTTTTTTCTCATTTATTTCTCAATAATCTGAGAATCTGCTTTTCTGCATTTTACACCCCCAGTAGGATTTTCTTTTACTTTCTCAAAAGTTTTTTTTTTTTCTCACTAGGTAGAATCACAAGAATCTTTGTGTATGCAAAGCAGTTGCCAATGCAAGCCATCTTTTTTTGCAAAAAGCCATCTATTTGTTTAAATAATATATGTTTCCTTCTCAGAATGTCTCAATTTCTACTCCAAAAGTATTAACGATGAGTATGGCAGGTACAGTCCATCTTCAATGTAGATTTAGAAAAGGCAGAAATCCCTCCTTATGAGATCTTTTTCCTTCAGGGAACATCAACTGAGCTGTCTTCTGCAACTGTGGCAGGTCAAAGCAATGCAGTTTCTAGAAAGTAAGAAATTAATGCAGTTTGGAAGACAGAAAAGGCATTATACAAGCAGGAAGCTTCTTTTTACTCAAATGAATGCATACTACACTGCTTGGAGACCCCTGTTTTTTCAGGTTTAATACTTAATATTAAAAGGCAACTGTCATTCCAGAAAATCTGAAGTAGCAGGAGCAGGACACTCCCTTTCTGTCAAGAAATTAAGAAAATATTAAGGGGCTTCCTTTGAAGGTAAGAGCTCCTGAATGCAACTTTTTCACTTTCAGCTGTCTTATTGCTGTGATGCTGAGAAAGAAGATAGTCAGCAAGAGTGGGCTGTGAGAATATTAGGAGAGAATTTGGAAAAGTTTGGTAATTCTTTTTTCCACATATGCTCACATTCTGGACCCTCTAAAGTTCAAGTCCTCTCACAATCTTGTTTGTTGGTTTTTTGGTTTTTTTTTATCAGTCGCTACCTGCCATAGTTTCATTTTCTCTAGGAGCTAAGCTTTTTACTACTTCCCAAGTAGATCAATTAGATTTTTCTCATTTTTCAAGAGTCATCACCCTGCACTTTACAGCACAGCAAGGAGTCACTACAAGTGAAAAGTCAGACAACAAAACTTCCATAAAGGGCAGTCACTCAGTAGTGATGGTAACAAAAGAGCATGACACAAGATACATGATACAAATAAACTATAATAGCAAAAAACGCTCCTATACTTCTCCTCAGAATTATTCCTTCTTGTCCCTTCTGTTTGTATTCTGTCTTAAGAGCAGACTTGCTTAGCTTTTTGGCTAATCTTCAGTTTATTCTTTTCCCATATTATGCTCACAGTCACAGAACTGACTGCTATTTCAGCAGGGCATTTTGCTTTGCCTGGAGATGCCCACATAACCTGTTGACAGTGTTAATATCCATCCCTGCCAGCACTCTCTGCCTCTACATTTTGGGAGCCATCATAGCTTTTATCTGTATGATAATATTACACTGAGATTCACCTGACACTAGGGAAAATACTTGTGAAAATGTATCCAAACTTGCAAAGACTAATGAGATACTTTGATTTTGCAATTCCTTCAAACCTTACAAACTTTAGAAACAATGTTTGAACTACAGTAATCAAAAAAAGGGTTGCATTTGCTTTGAGTTAAGACTCTTTAAAACCAAAGTCTTTCCAAAATGCCAAGCTTAAAATTGCCAGTGTACAAGCTCATGGTGAGCTATCTTTTGTATTTGAAATGGTAGCGTAAAATATATTGAAATCTGCTACCACAAATTTAGGAAAAGACTGATTTTATTTTTTTGGCCTTAATTTATTTGATTGTCATTATTTACTATTTAACATAACATTTTATTTGCTAGTGTATAAAATGTCATCTGTCTCTGTAACAGAAAAAAAAAAGTTCGTATTAAATAATTTTATTTATGTTACAATAAATCACAGAATACTGTGATGCCAGTTTTTAACTAGATAAAATATATTAAGTAACCACAAGAACATTCAGTAGCCAATTAGAACAAATACTCAAATTTTGATAAATCATTTGCCAGCTTGTAAAATCCTACTGTTTTCCTCTATGTAGACTTCAATAGTTATTATTCTAACATCACATCTCACAAAGAAATTAAGTTCAGCTAAAAATACACACACAACAGGGTGAAAACCAACTACATATTCGACAGGTTGTTAAAAACGTCACTGCTGTCATTTATGTAAGATAATCAATAAGGAAAGCAGTTTGAACATAACATGAAAGCTTTGGGGAATGATTTAAAGAATCATTAGTCTTATTTTGTAGACAAATTAACTTGGAGCAGTGGCTTCCAAAAAAATCAATAAAAAATAAGGGGCAAAGCTATGTCTATAACCCAGCAATTCTGCTGTCATTATTCCATCCATTCCTTCCTGCTCTTCAGTAATCCATGTCTTTTCACCTTATATATTCAGGATTGTGCTGGCAAAGGATAAAGAAACAACAGGAATCACACAATTAGTACACTAGACATGTAGGTATTTCTCTTTCAGAACAGATAGAGCTAAAGAGGACACTTCTTTTCAGTGTCCATCAAATCAATTGATGCTAAGGTGTTAAAATCTATGTAAGGTCTAAACATACCAGTGTAATTTCCTGCTTCTTGTCATAATGACTGTTCATGTATAGTTTACAGTATTATGTAAGATTTGATCTATATCAAGTATCAGGTCAAAGTTTTCAGGGCTATCATCAGTAGCTGAAAAAAAGTATACCTCCTACTATAAACCAGATTTTAAATTTCCTCGTATTACTACGTCAAGGGTTTTTCTGCAAACATTTCCACAAGAAATCCTGATTTATGTTAAAAAGAAACTTCCAAGCAATGATGATTTTCAGATTTAAATATGATGCCAGAAATCTCTATCTATTTCACCTTTATCTTTCCTTAACTTGTGTTATGAGGAACACTTAATTTGCATTATAGATAAAAAAAGAGGTAGAATATCTATCGGAAATGTCTCAAATTATTTGACTGAAATTGACAATCCTTCTGAAGGAAAGATAAACTTACTGAGATGTTTAGGTCTGATAAATAAATTTTACAGGAAAATCATTATCTTCTCTCTTTCCTGAAGGGAAAATGCTTCCATCTGGGTTTCTTTGTGATTCGTTATTGATATATATGGATCTAAAGAGAGAGGAGGTCAATGTACAGCGAGTTGTTTTTCAGGGAACTTTTATTTGAAAATATGATCACTGCCAAAGGCAAAAGCAATCAAAAGTCCTTTCAAGTTCAATATTCACCAACCGATAAAGTGAAGGGAAAAGCACTTGTTTCTTATTTCCCCCCATCCCCACAAAGAGAAGAAAAGAAATACCATTTATTGGCCAATCTAATAGAGTGCGTAGAATGGGTATAAAATAAATATTGATGGGAAAATATATTAAAAATTAAGAAAAGGGAAGGAAAGAATGATGGAAGGGAAAGAGGGAATGAGAGTGGAGAAAAAGGGAGGAACTAAAGAAGGAAGAGAGGAGAAAGGAGAGAGAGAGAGAGAGGAAGGGAAGGGAAGGGAAGGGAAGGGAAGGGAAGGGAAGGGAAGGGAAGGGAAGGGAAGGGAAGGGAAGGGAAGGGAAGGGAAGGGAAGGGAAGGGAAGGGAAGGGAAGGGAAGGGAAGGGAAGGGAAGGGAAGGGAAGGGAAGGGAAGGGAAGGGAAATGGCTAAAGTTATAGAAAGTAATGATACAATGCAGAATAAGATATAGATTCTAGCAGTTAAAATATATCCCATGTATCTGTGAGCTGCAGTCAGAGCCTTTAAAGTCATTGTAGAAAAAAGAAAACATTGTTGACCCATATCTTGATCTTTCTAATTACCTGTCCAGAACACAAATAAGATTGTCTGTAATTGTTTTGTTTTCAGTAATTAATTTTAGTTCTATAGTGGATGCCTTCTGAGAAAAAGCTATCGATCTTTCTTCTTCTTGGACACATAAATAATAATGGAAATTGAAGAACTTGATATTTTCAGATATTGCAACAGCTCCACCTAACTTAAACAATGTCTACCACCTCAGAAGAAATTCTGTATCAGCCAGCATGACTACCCTTGTATGAAAGTTCAATTAAGAATTTATTCTTTCCAGATCTACCGAACAGAACATTTTCATTGTCTAACCTATTTTTGTGTAGCAAACATGCCCATCCAATATCACTGAAATAAGCCACAGATCCCCGCCCCCCTCAAGTCCCTACCACCACCTGCACCCCTTATTTCAGTTAGATTTGAGTAGCTTTCATACACAATTTTTTTGTTTCAATGGTGAAGTGAGGCTGAGGACAATGGAGATGATAAATTTGAAGGTGATGGATGGTGAATGACTGGGCTATTATGAACAACTCCAGAAAGAGTTTCAGCAACAGAGCAGAACATCAGAACATCGCCAGCTGCCAGAGGCATGAAGACACTGCACCTAAAAGTGACTATTTCTGTGTTCCTACTGGGTCAAACATGCTTCAGACCTATAGCTCAGTCCTCTACTCTTTCTACTCCATCAAATTCTCAGCACGGTTCTCAGTTTGGATGATACAGATCATGCTTGAGGTCACAAGGAAACAGAAAAGCTTGGCAACAGGGTCAAATACAGCACAGTATTTAACAGAAGTGAGACACAGGGCATGTGAAAAAGTAAAAAAAACCAGAAAATGGATGGTTAAAAAATCCATATGAAATATTGTTCTATGTAGATCATAAATGATATGTATATCTTAGTACAAAAGTAAATTTATGCAGGGAAATGTTCTACCAAGCTGTGCATAAATTTTGAATGAAAAAAGGTGTTAACAAGAGGAAAAATTTGGTGACATGAATTGAAAATGAGAGAAATGATGTGGTATGTATAGAAAGAAGAGATCAACTATGCACATTTCTCTCTTACCCATGAAAAGCAAAGGTAGAAATACAAAAAATAATGACTCTGGAAAATGTCACATATTCACAGCTACAAGAAGTAGCAAATTGCAAGAAAATGTATCCTAGATTTTGCTAGTTTCAACATACATGTTCTTTGGGGGTTTTTTTCTGCTTTCAGGATCTGGTACTGTCTGTAAGACACTAGAGCCTCAGTATGTATTCTATTTTCAGACCTCACTTCCAGCACCTCTTTTGTCTTTAAAGAACTAAAAATCACCTCTTTTGCAACTGAGACCTAAAATGAATCCATTTTCTATCTATGTCTAGCCTAATATTAAAACATTCAAAGTGAGTTAGCTTAAAAAAAGGTTAAAAATAATTAAATTTTGGAATTTATTTATAGTACTGTACTACCTTGAGCTAGAAAAGTTGTGAGTTCACTATGAATTGGACACAGAAGATATGCATGAACAGTCACATTTAGCTCATCATCTGTTGGCTAAATAGGAGATGTCACCTTTCAAGCTCTTCTCTTGCCAGATAGACACCAGTTTCATATGAGAGGGAGAATACATAACTTGGAAGCCTGGGGGTGGAATACTCTTATCACAATGGAGCGTAAACTGAGACATCTCTATTTAAGAGAAGTTAATGGCAGCTTTATAGTATAAACACATGTAAAGGAAACCAGTGGGTGGTGGAATGGCAGAAATCAGCATTACTGTGATTAATTCTTTTTTTGTTGTAGTATGTTATGAAAGCACTTCACTATACAGTTGCTTGGGTTTAGATTTTTTTATTTTTGATTTTCCAGAAAAAACAGATCAAAATCTTAATTCATTGTAGAAGGATTTTCTGTACAGCTCCTGATACAGTGGAGTAAACAAGAAGCCTCTTTTTAGCATTTTATTTATGATTAATCCAATATTCAATGGCAAAAGTAGCAGAGACAACTCCAGGCATTGCAAGCACCAACTTTTCTTTTTACTGCTCTCATGACAATTGCAATTCCCCACAGTCAGCAGACAGAAGCTCGTGTGCCAGCTCCAGGCAATCACAACCCAAGTGTGCAGCCGGTTCTGCTACATCAGGGCAATAGGCTGGGAGCTGCAGAGGCCATGGCTCAAGTCTCAGTTAAGTCTTGGCAACTCTGATAGAGAGCCAAATCAACCAGCTAGCAACACTAATATCTTAAATCACTACACATAGACTTGCCATATCACACCAGTAAATTATCTGCAAGGGTGACAAAATTAATTCCTTTAAAGGATTTGCTGGTAATTATGAGACTGCTACATACGTTTATTAAGCTCTACCAGACTAATACTAGTAATGCAGATTCATAAAAAGAAAGATATCCAAAGAAAAATATGTTTTCCTGGTGTGCTTTCAAATCAAAAGGGAAATTTATGGGGGGAAGGCCATTGGTTGAGGATGGCATTAGGACCAACTTCTCATTTTTAGACTATGACAGTACTTGAGCTGTATGTCTAAGCAAGGCAGAAGTATAGCTGCTTAGAAACAGAAAGTTTCAGCAGAATTAGAGACAGAATTAATTTACCTTGAGTGCAGTTAGGTGCTGAAAAGCACCTTACTCAAACACAGTTTAATGAGTAATGTCAAAGAGCACATTTTAGTCATGATGTCTATGAAATCCATTAAATGATCCATCTTGTGCATTGCACCCCAGCGCTGCTCTGTTGTGTTAGTGTTTAAATATAAGGGTATAAGACATTCTTTCATTCTATTTTGTGGCTCCTGTGGATGCCTAGCACAGATCACGTCAAAAAGAATTTGGTTTCTTTGTAATGTTCCTTAGCAGGGCATGTACACGTACGAGCTCAGGCGAAGTAGACCCCTGTGAGTGTATCCCAACCATGCATGACAAGCAAGCCTGAGCCTTTGAGAAATCTGAGATTAATAGCAGCGTGTAATTTCCAGGATCCAGCAAATCTAGAATGAATCATAACTTACAAATAGCTAGTGTAAGATTCTACAGATTACACATTTCTACAGTAGTTCTAGCTGTGTCTTGGTGCTTGAGAGAAGAAAAATTTCCCTGTAGATAAAATAGCCAAGTGTACTGTGTTCTTCTGCTCTGTGGGTATGTACATGGTTTAAATGGACAGTAATTTCTGTCTCCTAAAACAAAAATCAAATGTGTGAAGAACCACAAAAGAGAAGAAAGACTGGGCTGGAAGTCTAATTTGTGTGTGGATTCACTGTCTTTGAGAAAGCATTTCTTTATTCTCTGAATTTCTGTATTATTCTTTGCAGTTACATTACCAAAAAGAGTCTAGCTGAGGATCTTGAATTCCTGTTTTCATGGACTAGAATTATAGCTGTACAGTTTTTAAGTGGAACTGAGCCTATTGAAATGTTGGTGGGAAAACAGGTAAGCAGTCCACAAGCATTTTCGAGATCCAGATGCTGAGCATGGTAAATATAAAAGCTCTAGTAGGATGCTCCCTGACTTTCCATTTGAATTTTTGGGGCTTTTACAGATTCACAGAAAATGTGGATACAGTGGAGCACTGTCTTGTACATCACTAAAGGCAGAGAACTCAGCTTCCACTCCTCCTTTAGTGGGAATCTTAAAATGCCTGCATCTGTAGAAATAAATCAAAATTGTCTTTTTGACTTTGAGTGAGAAGTGCTGTATCACACCTAAAAGAGTAAGATGTAGAGAAATAAACAGAAAGGTTAATTAATCTCTTAACAGGCCAGTATGAAAGTCTGATATGAGAAGTGACTAGTGAAGCAGTCTATTGAGTGAAAACCTCAAGGACCTGTCTCTCCTCTACTTGTCCAAGGGATGGTCCTGACTAGAAGAAGTGCCCCCTTCAAAAACCAGAAAGAAATAAGGACAAGAGGAATCCAAGGAAAGTTTGTTGAATACCAAAAACTGCTGTCACAACATAGTTGCCCAAGAAAAAGAATACATATCTGTTTCATAGCATCTATGCCTGCAGCTGTCATCATCCAAAGCAGCAGCAGCAGAGGAAATGACCAGGCATAAAATAATCGGTATAACTGGGCATGTTGATCTGTAGTCATACATATTGATCTGTGCCATGTATTTTTAAATAGCTTGGCTCCAGATAGGTCCCACTGGTAGACAAGAGAGTACTGGATGGGACCAACTAATCTGTATCGTTTAAGCTATGACAGCATTCAGCTTTTTCATATAGGAGGCAGACTAGAGATCCTGACAGGATTTGGAAATATCCTATTAATGCAATTGCATTCAGTTTCTTTTCAAGTCCAGAAAAAAGGTGCATCATCCATGGAAAACTTGTATTTAAAGTCCTTAAGGATGACCCAAAAAACTCAAGCTAAAAGAACTGCGCTGATTGCTGATCACATAGCCAAAGGCCCTTTAGCTTGGCTGCAGGCTTGCCTAACAGAACCAAAGAGAGGAAGAGGGTGACCAGACAGATGCACCACAGAACCTGTAACTTTGCTCTCTTGGCCTCTGGATGGTGATGCTGATGTATGGTTCAATATCATTATAAGAAGCCAGAAACAAGAAGCCCTCTAGCACTGGACAAGCTTGTCACAGACTTAGCTACATGATCCACCATAGAGACAAGATCAGATATTCTTTTAGAATGTGAAATCCTGGCCTAAGATAGGAGATTTATTTACTCCAGTTCCTGTATGGCTGTGAGCCCTGCTGATACTGCCTAATAATGATACTGGCATATGCTTTGCTGATTAAAACAAGTCTGGCAGAAGAAAAAGAAGTCTTTAAAATCTGACAGCATGCTGATCCTTTACTTCAATACTCAGGGCTTTCTCTAGGACATCACATAACTGGGACTGAACTTTACAATGACATATTTTCTTTTCTTTTATTGAAAACTTTTATTTTTGAAAACTTTTTAAAATTTGTGGATATGCATACCCATTATTACATGGAGGAATCTGAAAAGTGCTAACACAGATTTCTAACAAAGCATCTGTAAAATGTGCTGTCTGAACATTTTTTTATCTGGATATAGCAAGCATATTATTAATAATTATTATTTTTTAGATTCTAATATCCAGTAATTCCAATAATTTTAAATTCAAAGTAAAACACTTGACTTTACTAGTATCTTCCATAATAAATGAATAATTACAAACCCACTACTACTTATCACAGTCAGTATGGGTCCGTCTGAATTTATGCTTATATAGATGTTCTGTAAAAAGTGGCAGAATGTTTCCCTTAAAAGAGACTTTTGCAACAAACAGAATTTCCTACATAATCAGTTGCTGAAACAATCCTTACATTTCGGTAAAAATATTCAAAAGGTTGCCTTGCTCTCAATGCCTTTCATCTGGATGCAAAGAGTAGAAACAATCCCAACATAATGTATAAATGTCAATTTTTAAAGTAAAATAAATGAAAATGAAAATCAATTGACCAGTAACTACAAGTGAAAAATACAATGAGGTATATTTACAAACCAGTTAAAAATATAAAGGGCTATTTTAAACATTTCCTGCTATAAAACATTTGTTCTAATTCACTTTGAATATGCACCAGTAAGGAAAGGCACTGCTTTTCTCAGAAATCCATACATTTCACAAACATTTTGTGACATTAGTCCATTTAGCTAAATAGAGAAGGTTGAAAAATACTAATTGTTATTTTTTGAATAAAGATGACTTTAATTTTGTGTTAAATACTTCCTGATAAATGGTATGATTTTATAAGGTTAATTCAGTTAGTATTCAGTTCTGTTGTCAGGACTAGTATTCCTTCTCATCAGCTGAGAAAATAACTATACTAGAATTTTTTTAATAGTTGTTATGATTAATATCAATAGGTAGCTAAACACAACACAGTTGCTTGCTCACTGCCCCCTAGCAGGATGGGCAGAGAATTGGAAGGGTAAAAGTGAGAAAACTTGTGGGTTGAGACAAGGACATTTTAATACGAAAGCAAAAGCGGTGCACAAGTGCAAAGCAGAACAAGGAATTCATTCACACCTTCTCTTAGGCAGGCATGTGTTCAGCCATCCCCAGGAAACCACGGCTTCATTACACATAATGATGACTTGAATGACAAACACCATCACCCTGAACATCCCCCTTCCCTTTTTCTTCCCCCAGATTTATATGCTGAGCATGATGCCATATGGTATGGAATGTTCCTTTGTTCAGCAGGGGTCATCTGTTCTGGTTACATCTCCTCCCAACACTTTGTGCATCCTTAGTCTCCTTGCTGGTGGAGTGCTGTGAGAAGATAAAAAGGCCTTGGTGTTGTGTAAGCACTACTCAACAGTGACTTAAACAGCCTTGAGTTTTCAACGCTGTTTCCAGCACCAATCCAAAACATTGCCCGTACTAGACTCTGTGAAGAAAATCGACTCTATCTGAGCCTAAAACAGTGCAATAGTATTCTTCTGTCTCAATTAACATTCTGCCATGTCTCATGTACCATCCAAGTTTAGCATTGGACAGAAAAAGAGATGTACAGACTGATTAATCTGCAAATTGGTGGATACTTTCTGGAGAGGGACAAAATTTATTCTGTCCTTGAAGTGTTTGGTGCTTGTAGAGCATAATTACTCCTTCCCTTTGAGTATGCTGAGATATACAATGAGTACACAAAGGACATGTTTCTCAGCAAGGGATTTAGTGCAACCTCAGTCATTTTGCAAAAGGCACCAAGTTGAGTGTGAGTGTTGAACTGCTGGAGGGGAGGCAGCCTCTGTAGAATGATATGGATAGGCTGGATGGGTGGGCTGAATCTAGTTGTAAAATGTTCAACAAGACAATTGCCAGGTCCTTCACTTCAGTCACACCAATCCCATGCAATGCTACAGGTGGAAGGATGAGTGGCTGGAAGGCTTCACAATGGAAAAGGACCTGGGTGTGCTGGTCAACAGTGGCTGAACATGAGCCAGAGTGTGCCCAGGTGGCCCAGAAGGCCACTGACATCCTTAGCCTGTATAAGTGTGGCTAACAGGACTGGGGAACTGGTGAAGCCACATCTCAAATTTTGTCATGAGATGGGGGCAGGGTCTTCTACCACGCCTGCAGCAAGAGGACCAGAGGAAATGGCCCTAAGGTGAACAGGTGAGATCCATAATAGATATTAGGGAAAAAAAATCACTAATAAGGGTCTCAGGCATTGAAAGAGGTCGTCCAGGGCTGGGGTGAGGTCACCATCTCTGAAAGTATTTTAGAGGCATCTGGATCTGGTGCTGGGTGATATGATTTAATGATTTAGGGGTTGCAGTGGGAGTGCTGAGTGGATGGTTGGACTGAATGATCTTGAAGGTCTCTTTAAACCTGGAGTATGCTCTGATTCAGTTTTGGGTCCCTCATTACACGAGAGACAGTAAGGTGCTCAAGAGAAAGTTGGTGAAGGGTCTGGAGCACGAGCTTGGTGAAGAGCACCTGAAGGAACTGGGGTTGATTAGCCTGGAAAAAAGGAGGCTTGAGTGGGACCTTTTTGCTCTCTACAACTACCTGAAAGGAGGTTGAAAGAGGATAGTGGGGTTGGTGTCTTCTGCTGGGTCTGAAGTGAAAGAAAACTATTTATTTGCCTCAGGTCTAACAGGGGGAGATTTAGTTCAGCTATTAGGAACAATTTCTTCATGGAAAGGGTTGTCAAAGATTATTGGAAAGGCTTCCTAGGCAAATTGTGTAATCACTATCCCTGGAAGTATTTAAAAGATGGGTAGATGCAACACTTGCGGACATGGTTAGTGGTGGACTTGGCAGGGATGGGTTAAAGGTTGGACTTCAAAATCTTTAAGGTCTTTTCCAACATAAATGACTCTATGATTCTATGAAAAACACAAAAGAACCAGATGAACCAGAAGAAAGATGTGTGGTCCATGTGAGTACATTATTGCATCACTGAGTCTCATCACAATGGAACTAAAAGCCAGTGTAGGTGTTTGACATGATGGTTTTCTGTTCAAGTGAGCAAGGTCAGTACAGTTGGTTGGGCTAGAGATATCTTTCTCAGCATTGAAAGTACAAAATGCAAAAGGTTCTTTCAATGAACTTCTGTCTTGTGCTGTTGGTATCAGACTTAGACAAATAGAGGAAGACAATTAAAGAGTGAGGAAAGACAGCAACGAAGAGATGAACAGTCTATCAGAAGTTATTGCTATTAGTGCTTTGTCCATGTCATCAGCCCTCTGTTTTGACTCCTTTATCAGCTTCTTTGGGACACAGGGTGCTATATAAGTATGCTGTCACAAAGTGGTAAGTGCTAGTCTCTGTGTTAAACAGTTGAAACAAATCAATGAACTTTTTCACTGTACACTTCTAGAGCACAGTGACTGACATAAATGACTGACAAATTGCTTGACATGAAACAGCTGCTTTCTTGCAAAATGCAGGCCACTCCCCAGAATTCCCACCAGTTAATGAAATTTCTGGCAACCATCAATTTGTCACCTACTGGGTGAAGAAAAAACAGCAACACCTCCCATCCATGGCAGAGAGATGCAACATCACTTTAAGGAGGGCTTGCAGAGGGCAACCAGAATCCCAAACATGCATGTAGGAGTTCCCTGGATCTTCAGGTGGAGGTATCTACCTCTACCATTGAATTCCTGACTGGTAGAAATAACCAGGAGCTAAACATCTGCAAATTTGAAATTAACCCATTTGCTTGATTAGTAGGATATGAGCCTTTTAGCTGTGTTAACAAGACACCGATTTCTTGTTGGAACACAATGACCAGAGCCTGGCACTCCCTGACACAAAGCAACTGATGCCTACTTGCACTCCCAGGGCCTTGGCACAAATAAATTCTGCAGCCTTGATTACTCTATTTAGGTAAAATGAATCTTCTTTAATGACTCAGGATATTCTTTCCTTTATGCTAAAACACTATGAGTTTTGTTTCCATTTTACAGCTTGATGTAGATATTTAAGCATCCTCCTATCATCTTCTCACCTTCTGAGACAGTGATTTAAGTGCCAGCCTTACTACTACCCTGAAATATGTGCTCTACTCTGAACAGCTGTGCTGAAGATGGCATAACTTGTGACTGGGAAACAAAAATGAGGAAAATTTTAATGGCCACAAAGTCTGGTAGTGAAAGCACTGCTTTAGCACCCAAGGAAACCTGTGTTCCTCTATACCACCAAATATTTTTATTTTGCACAAATATTCCAACCAACAAGCTACTCAATGAAAGCCAATAACGCAAAACACAGCATTTATGGCTCTAGAAAGTAGTCAGACCTCTCAGGCGAGAATAATTTCTAGTCATAGGTGGGAATTTGTGTTTAAATGTTGAGATAATTTTATCTCAGGCCAGGAATCAGATGAAGAGTTTCTGTCAATAGAGCTTTTAGTCTCAGACACCTAGACAGATAAATGTACATCTGGACCATTTGAAGGACCCAAAGGACAGGAAAGAAAGGTAGTTAAAAGGTCTAGAGATTTGTATGAAATGAAATGTGAGATACCGTATTAGTTTTAAGACCTGAAGAAGCCAAAGACCATTGTCAGTGACAAAAAGAGGTAAAGAAAAGAACCAAATAGCAGCAATAAAATGCTTTAATTCATGCCATGTTGGAAAAGTGCAGATTTTCAGAATCCAAACTTTTGCTTCAATCAGTTCCTTGTCATGTCATTTCTTGTTTCCTCCTTCCTTATCTACACCATACAATATGACATAAAGTGACAGGGCATTCCTTCTGTTTACCATAAAGGATCACAGCAAGCTCTAACTCTTCCTCTGCATACAAGACACCTTTTGTAACCTTCCCTCTTGGAATCTCATTCAACTCATGTCACTGAATAGATTTCTCTTTAGAGAGAGTGAGAAAAAAAGATTTATGATATTGTGCCAAAATGTTGAAGAGTAAGATATTAAAGAGTCATTGTTCTTGCCATTATTAGCTCTCAGTTCATGTCTGATATTAAAAAATAGTTACTGTATACCATTGAAATAATAATTTGTAGCAGAATTGTCATTTTATGTTGTTAATGGCTATAGTGATGATTAAAGATGAGTGACAGGTCATTTGTCATCATGTAAAAATACATTAAATTTCTTTTTCACTTCATATCCCTGAAAAAGAAATAAGGAAAAAAATGCTCTCTGAGAAACTACCTAGTAATCCAAATATATATCTAACACAATTTCTCTGTAATTTATTAACATGAAAAAAGTTATGGATAATTCTTAACAATAAGCACAATCTGAGAAATAAAAAAATCATATTGAGCGATATTATCCACATTGACTTATCCTAGAAGGACACTATAGAAGTAATTATACAATTAAGTAAGGTGCTTGTGTACAACTGCAATGAATTAACAAAGTAATTGAAGAACTTCACACTGAGAAAAATAATTTTGTCCATTCACCTGTTTATTTCACACAATGGTCAGAACAAAGCACGTGAATAACAAGTAGATCTGTTGGGAAAGGATGTATTAGAGAATGTTGTGGTAGGGTACAGCTGAAGTTTTTGACATAAAATGGGGTTTTAGGTCACTAAACCCACTACCTCTTCAGTATACATATTCTTTGGCATTAATTTGTGTATCAATAGCTGTGAGATGCAGATCAAGGCCAAATTTTATTTTCACTCACTAGGCAATCACAAGGATTGGGAAAATGGGAGATAGGCCTCAGTAATGTACTACAGCTGTTGGTGACTCTGCTGTCATAGGATTGATGCGGCTGGGAATCATTTTAATCTCTTGACAAAATGATATAGCAGCTGCTACAAACCTTGACATAATCTTTTTCCCCAGGTCTATTGCTCTGTACTGTCATCCCAGAAGTTTATCCCATAGCCCAATATTCCAGATAAGCTCATATCTAATCTCAGGGAAATTCACATTTATTATGTACTTTTAAAATTTTTATTTCAAAAAAATTACTTGATGCATGCATTGTCTAAATCTGTTTTAATTTCCAGGACTAGTGGAAGTATTCCTTCTAGTTTACTGAAAATGTTGAAAAAATTCTGCTTTCTTTTGTTTCAAATCAAAGCAAAATCAAAGCTAGAGTCCCTAACTTTCATGTGAGTTACTAACTTTGGGTTTTGTCTGCTTCTAATTGCTAGACACCTCAACTGCAGTGCTGAGAGAAGTGGGAAGCATTCCTGATTGCAGAAATGAATTTCAGGCAACAATAAACCTTCAAAATCAAAATGAACTTGACATATTCAGATGTTTTGTTCTGTGCAGATCCAATGAATGCTGAGGACGACCGAAGCATAAAAGGTTTAGTAAAGGTCATAATTTCATATCAAAGTTTCATTGTCATTTCACATGCTTTTTGTGGAGTCCTTCAGAACACCTTTAAGCTGGGACAGCAGTTCACATAACATGGTTTTCATACCTTTACCACAACCCAGTTTATTAGCATTGTATGTTTTGACATTCATACAGGCAGTCTTTAAAACAGAAAACCAGTTATTCTAATTTATTTTTGAACTAAAAAAGTGCTGTCTTGATAGTATTGTAGCAAGACTCTTATAGATTTTTTGTTAGCTGAAGAAAAATACTCCTTTTAAAAAATATATATATATATTGCTAGATTAATTCTTGAGCTACTTCAGCAGATATCCACATGTTTTGTCTAAGTTCTGCTGTAAACCTGACATAGTTCAGTTTGGGATTTTTTTTTTTGTTTATTGGTATTTCAGTATGAGCTAGCGGTATATATTAAATTACAGCATGTTTCTATGACTCTATGACTCAGAGGAGCTAACTCTTTCTTTAAGAATTTCTACTAGGTAACAAACAACAATAACAGAAATAAGATTCTACAGTATACTTCATCATTTTACCTCAGTTAGGTTTTCTGTGACCTAACCCAGGCAGTTAAAGACAACATACTGGTAGAAGTGCATCTGGTCTATCATTATCTAAAGTATACTTGGTTCTGATTTATCATTCACTTTTTAAAATTAATTAGCTAAAGAAGTATTTTCACACTTACTTTGAAACTTTCAACTTACCAACCTATTCAGAGAATCCGAAGGTCATAATAATAAATGCGTAGGTCTTCTATAAAATTGAAACTTCAAAAAAAAATCTTGCAATATTACTTCTGGTTTCAAGCAATATGACACTGAAATCTATGGAGGACTTGGATATGATGAAAATCTGAGTTTGATCTTGTGCTTTGAACTCACGTGTAAAGTATTGCAGTGCCACTTGAGACAATAGAGGGTTTTCTAAACTGACTTCCACAAACAGCTGCTGTATGATTTTTCACCAGTTTTCTTGGCAGAAGAAATTTCACTACCCTAGAGAAGAAAGAGAATGTTCTTTCCTCATTACAGTGCTCTGTTGTGCAGCAATTGAGTGGAGGTAGGCACTGCTCAGGTCATTTCAGAAAAAAAAAACCACCAGAGAGGAAGGGAAGGGAGGCTGCCATGACAGATGGCAAACACCTGGAAACCAAATGTGTACAAAAGCATTTGGATTTTGGGGGTGGGAGTGTGGGGAGAAACCCCAACAAAAAACCATGTGACTGTTTTTATCCAGAAATCCATACTTATGAAAAACCAGGAATATCAAGTGAAAAGCTTTCTTTGAAACTTAATGGTACAGGTCCAGGCTGACTAAACCCTAAGTGGATCAGCCCTTTTTAGGCTGAAGCTAGGTCTTCTCTGAGTTCCTTTGATCAAAAGCCTTACCTTTTACTCTGTTTAGAAAAAAAATATTATTGTATTTCACTGGCACAATAATTAATGATAAAATACTGAAGGATTTACATAATGCAAGACATTATGTTATTATATGCCTAGATGCAGGTCAAATATTTTCATGATGATTAGGATAAAAACAATATCAATTGAATCAGAAACATATGAAAATGCTGTCTTCTTTTTTCCCCTATAGTTTAGTTAATGAATAAGATCAAAAAGCCTAATAAATCAACAATTTTTAGACAAAGCTAACTAGATCGATAATTTTTTTTCAGCACATAATGTTAAGAAAATATTCTCTTAGCTTGCCATAAGTAGTGAACTATCTATTTTTTGGTAGACAGTATTTCAGTGTTAATCAAGCTATTTTGTTAGTCACACAAATAAAATTACTTTAGAGGAAAATTATTTTCTAGATAAAATTCTTTAAACAGTGAAATACATTAATTCAACTCTACTGTTATATGGATTTCACTGAGTCCTAATCACAAAACCATTATGAGGTATATTTAGATCAGCATTCCTAACTGTGGAGTGGAACAGTGACTGTCCTTCAGAACATTCTCAGCCTTAAGGAAGCATTAAAAAGAAAATAAAAATCCCTACTTCTACCATGTTTTTCTTCTATGAAGACAACCTGTAGCTAACAACAGACTATAAGCTGTTTTTTTCTCCAGAAGAAAAAATGTCTCTCTAAATGCCTGTAATATTGGTGTGTGAAAATCTAGAAAAGAAATTCTTCTTTCTATTGCAGGACATTGTTTTGCCAAGTTTTGCAAGAATGGTTTCATACCAATTCCAAAAAGTGCAATCACAGCAGAAACCATAGGCTACTGCTAAATATTCAGCTGCTAGTGTATCAATAGATTGTAGGAGAAGGAAATCTTGTATCTCCTCACTAAAAATTTTGCAGGAATTTGTTCTCTGCTTTTCAAAAACAGTGCTGCCTAAACATGAAATAAAAAAAAAAAAATATATAAATTGCATGTATCTCAATCCTTTCAATCTGTACAAGAATAAAACACAGGTAGTCTGGAACTAGAGGTAGTTTGGTTTCTTAGCATTAAAAAACCTTGACAAGGTCCTGTTCAAACACACCTGATGTGAATAGCAATCTGAAGTTCTAAAACCAATATCAAAATAATATTAGAGTAGGAAAGATATTGGCGAAAGCTGTGATCTTTCCCCAAAACAAAGTAGGGGTCCCAGGGATATTTTGACCTTCAGAAAATTTTGATTTCTCAGTCTCAGATAATGAGTGGTAGCTTATGAATTAAAAGATAAGATGGATAATAGATATAGGAGAAATGCTATTTCATAATTATTAATCTTGCTATGTATGCAGTCCATACCTATGAAGATTGATGATGCCATTGCTAAGGTGGGAGTATAAATCTTGTCTTAAGCAACTTTCCAGGAAAAATAGATATAAGAGAAATCTATGTTTGTCATAAACATAGCACAGGCTCCATTTACAAGAAAAATAACATGCAACAAAATTTTTTCAGTGATCACATTCCTTATTGGGACAACCCCAAATTCCTTATCATTCAATTATAGGCTCAGTTTCAGGAAAAGGCAGTGTACCTACCACTCTCTGTTTCTATTAGACCACACATCATCTGTCTCTGTGCTGAGAGAGGGCTGGCACTCAGGTGCCAGGCTGATGCTGTCTGCATCGTGTGCCTGCTGCACTCCTCGCCTGTGAGTGTCAGAATGGTGCTGTACTCTGCATCCTTGGAACTGACTCCAACAGGAAGAATCGTCCACATTGCACCAGGTGTAGAAGTCCCCACGTCCCACATTCCTCCATCACTATCCTCACCAGGTTTCACAGCTCGAAGCACCCCGCAACACACATGCATCATAAGTGAGGACATACACAGACCACCCTGTGAAAACAAGATTGTACAGGCTGTGAAACAACTGCCATTAACTTTGAATAGAAAAAGAAAATTCATAAAAATTGCTGTGGTTTTAGGGTCACATAAGGATGAGAGTGAAGTTGCAATGGATGTATTAACAGTGAGGGTGTGCCTTGTTCTCTGTGAGGCTGTGCCTTGCTCTCTATGCTCAGTTTGGTCTCAGTTTGTCACTAATGAAGAAGGCAGTGTCTGTCATTGGAAGAATCAATAACAAGAGATCTATATAGTAAAGGCCTTCTGAGTCACACCAAATGTTTTTATTTTTTTCTATATTTTCGGAAATAAAATACTCATAAATGGAAATCTAGGAAAGAATAAAAATTGAGAAATATCTGTGACAGTTTTGCCACATGTGGTTCCGAATGTTTTTTGGTTCAGGAATCAGAAACTGTACATATGTGTTAAATATGTATCCTTGGACTCCATGAGTTTTCCCCATCTCTCCTTCAGTCCATGTTCTTTTTGGTATTTCCAACATTTTTTTCAACACTTTTTTTAGTAGCCGACAGCTACTGAATGAAGAACTAATTCCCTAAAATTGTTTTGAAGCTGACTCCTACTAAATTGATCTACCCCTCCTTTTATTTTGGACTTTATATTCCCCATAGACTATAAGTCCAACTTCTCCCATACACTCTTTTTAAAGGAGGTCTCTTGTAATCTATTTTTTTCTTCATTTTTTCCCACAAGATTTACAGTCTCCTCTTAGCTCATTATTTTATACAAAGAAACCATGCAGTTTGATAAATTTGTTAATCCTTGTTCTCCTTTCCTGAATCTTTTCTAGTTTTCATCAATTCTATTTAAAAGGGAGGAGAAAGGGGTGATTCCAGAGAACTGTACAATGAGATGATGTGCTCTTTTTTATTCACTTCTTTTAAAAATGATTCTTACCCTTGATTTGCCTGTCTTACCAATATTGAGCTGACATTTTCATAGAGCCTTTTATGATGACCCAAGATTTTGTTCCTGAGTTATAATGACCAATTCAGGGCCCACTGTGCTGTGTGTGTAGACCTGCTCATTCCCCTATACATGTCTTGACATTTATCTGTACTGAATTTCATCTGCCTTTTTATTATCTACTCATTCATCTTCCTCGGGTCCTCCTGCAATTCTTCATGGTCTGCCTTCATCTTTACTGCCTTGAACAACTTGTTATCAGCAGTAAACTTTACCACTTCACTAATGGTTTTCAGTTCCAGGTCATCTATTAATATATCTAACTGCACAAGTCCCAGCACAAACCTGTGTGGAATTCACCATTGATTACTGCAGAAAGTATTCGTTCCTATGCTCTGTTTCATCATTTAACCAAATGCTGCAGCTGATTGAGTTCTTTAAAAGTTTGGATGACAAATTAAAACATAAACTCAGAGTGGGATATACCAAGTAGAACACCCTTACTCACATTCTGAACTTTCAAATATCTAGCATATGTTTATGACACAGGATTTCCCTTTAAGAATCAGCATTGTCTCTTCCCTAGTGTATGATCAGATTTATGTTTGTGATTATTAATTTGTGCATTATTGTAGGCTATACTAATTGAGATATCAGGTTTATGTACCCTGAATTTCTTGGAATCTCACCTGGGATCAATTTAAAAGGTGCCTTCATATCCCCCAAGTTCTTCAACTACCAGGAGAATTTTAAGTAAATCTTGGGTACATATCACTTGATCCTGCCAAATAGTCAGTGTACTTTTGATATTTTTTGCTAATTTTATTCCGCTGAATGATGTTTAGCAGATTGTTCTTCTCTTTCTACCAAGTTTCTGGTATGTTTGCTGTTTTGTTTTTCATGTTCCTTCATTTTACAACTTATACTTAATGTTGTTACTCTTTGGGTTAGATTCTCTTCCTACCATTCAGTTTAAAACACACTCTATGTTTGACTAATTCCATTCTGTGTTCTAGCCTTAACAGAGAATAAAAATATTTCCAAAACATTATCCCTAATAGATATGCCATCTACACCACTGTGCTGCTCTGGACTTGTCAGTTTACTCTTATTCTTTCATTTAAAAGTTCACTCCCAATTTCCTTGATAATAAATGGTTGCAGCTTGACCCACTTGTCATTCAGAGTAAGTGCATCTCTTCTGCATGACCATCCATTATGCTAGAAGCTTCTGGTGCCGCTTAATCCTTCCTACTGGCTTCTCAACCCAGCATTAAAAATTTGCCTCTCTTTCTCCATCTCCAGCACCACTGAAATTGCAGAGAGTGTTACAAAGAATCCTACTTTAGGGATTTTGGTACTCTTAAAATAGTAGAACTCTGAAATCTACTCCATCTCTCTCTTTCACTCTGCTATTTTTATTCCCATGCACACCAGCTACAGACCCCCTCTGTTGCTTCCTAGAAGTGGTAAGAGACATAGAGACATTCATAAGGTCTGACACATTTATGCACTTGGCAAGCAAGTCACCATGAAATTCTCTCTACAGTAACAAGCCCAGCTTGCTATTTTTCTGGTAGCAATTGCCCACCACTGCAATCTGCCTCTTGCTTCCAGCAGAGCCTCTGCTTAAAGAGGCATTTCCTTGGCAGAGGGTGGCAGATGAGCAACTTTCAGCAAGGCAGACTGGGATCCTTTACCCTTCACATACCTGATGCCTCCCACTCTTCCACCAGCCCCCAGCTGGGGCCTCTTCTTTGGTCCCAGTCCCTCTATGCCAATCCAAAGTGCAAATGAGATCCTCTCTGTGCATCTGTGCCACTTCTACACAGTACTGGGTTTGCTGCCTTAAATTAAGTACTTGTAAAAGCTCTTGAAGAACCTCTCCAGACTCTGAGGTAATTCAGATCACTCGCTCTAGCCTCAAAAAGTTTTGAGTTTTTTCAATGTTAGAGTGGCAACCTATCTACGGTAAACACATCTGCTACTTGCCCTGGGAATATATACAGCCATATGATACTTGACACAGTAAAATGATCCCTCCCCTCCAGCTTCATGCTGGAGAACACCGCCTCTATTTCTCTATGAAAGGGTGAAGTTAATTAATTAGAAATTAATTCCTAATGTAAGTAATCAAATCTGAATAACTTTAAAAAAAATCTAACTTTGAATTTTCCTCTGTGTTTAGATGTTCTTGACAATTTCATCCTGACGGTAACTATTTTTCATTACAAAATCTTCACATAACCAAAAATAAGTTACTGACCTCTACATCAGCACAGACATTTTGGAGTTCACCCAAGTATTTTCCCAGAAATCTTGATCATTTTTTGTAATATGTAATAAACTTTTTAACTTTTATTGATACAGCCGTATTTTGGTCAAATTAAAATTTAAAAACTCCAATACAATGGAAAATAGAGAATTTATATTTTAAATTGAATGCAGATTGAATAGGTAGTTTGCCATGTTCATGAAACACACAGTACCTAAACTGTGTCTTCTTAGCCTCGCATACCCATACTTCTACTCAGTATTAAAGATATTGAGGTTTAAAACAAAAGCGTATTCATCTACTGCCAAAAAATGAAGCTGCAGTTACATGAAGCCAGACAACACACTTTTCAGACCTGATAAGAAAGCAAAAGAGACCCTGTTATTTTCACACAATGCCAAATGCTTCTTGCAGTATGTTAATATTTTATTTCCTTACTATTTTGTTTTCAGCAATGCTTATTATTTATTTTTATCTCAATTCATGTACTGTGAAATTTATTACTTCAGCCACTGAATAAAGAAAATATTTGAAACAGCATTTCTCTGCTGGCACCATAGATGTATCACTTGCTTCCTGTAAATATTCATTTTTTTCATATTTTGAATATTTTTACAAGCATAGTGACAGCAAGTCTTTCAAAATGACTTTCTTTGAGATGGATTACTTTTACTTCCTGTAGTTCTGTATGATTTGTTGGTTAAGAACTGTGAGAAACTCATATAAAAGCTTACTATATAAATTAGAATTGTAGCTATTAAGATTTTAGTTTATTATAGATGTTTTCCATTATTTTTGTAAATCATAAATAGCTTCAATGAATATTAATTAACAAAAAAGTCCACATTTTTTACTGTATGCAGTTACATCAAACAAAGAGAAAAAATTACATTGCATATCATCAGGATTTAAATGCTGATTAGAATGCTGAAAATTTCCAGGGAGGAGACTTTTTTTCCTGAGATGCTGTGCACAGAGAACTACACATATTTAAATCTTTTCTCTCCATCATAAGATGATTTTTCCCTAAAAGATGATTATATCACCTTTTTAGTTGAGCATTTGATATGAAGAACTGCATTGTAAAATAGTACTCTTTCAATTTTACAGATTGGGAATGAGGCATTAGGAAGAAAAACAATTTTTAGATGAATGAAAAGGAAGTGATTTGGAGGTAAATTTAAGTATAGTGATATAATCACAATTCTCTCCTATGGGAAGTACATTTACATTGTATTGGTACACAAATTTACATGTAAAAATATTTACATGTAAAGTACTGAAATCTTATTCCTTTGTTTTGTTGTAAACTTGTGTGGAAATGAGGGATGATATCTAGATTTTCCATAATTGTAATGAATATATTTTTTCACAATTCTCTTAATCCCTTTCCAGTTCAAGGACCAGTATATTTATTACATGGCAACATAACAAAAGCTGGAATAGTTGTCATGCCCTTCTTGTTACTATTCTTGCATGGTAAAAGAGCTTCAGCATCGCAATGAAAACAAATGAAAAGTAGCCTGAAGAAGAGAAATAGACACAATAATTATCAGCCAGTAAAAGGAAAAAATGCTATAGACAGCAAAGTGATAAGCTTTTAAGCTTGGGCAGTTTCCATTCTTACTCAATAATACACAGTTATTTGTCTGTACAATACTGAGGTAGCATGCCTTTGTCACCAGTCAGCTGCAAACAAAGCCCACCTTTGCCATTTGATAACACACAGCCTTTGTTACTGCTAAGGATCTCAGGTGCGCTCTCTCATCCAGAAGTCTTTACTCAGAACAAAAGGAACAGATGGTTCTGACGTCTTGCTGTGGTCACCTCTTCTTCACATTTCTTTGTCTGACATGTAGACATCACTCGGTTGTTTATGTTGTTCCTTTGTTTTCTGAAATAGCTCTTAAGCAGTACATTCATGACTGACCCAGCTGCAAAATGAAAGTTTTTCTTCTGTATGATCATCTATTCCAAGACAGGAGGTCTAAAGTCTGTCTCAAGTAGTAGGAATTATCTGAGGTTTGTATTTTGTGTCTTTTTAAAGTGTGAACACACCTTGTGGTCTCCCACTTTTTTATTGGCATCTTGGCATAGCTGATGGCAGATGTCATTTTAAGATGAGAGCCCAGCATATCTACAGGGAAATGTAATAAGGGCTGCCTAATGGAGCACCATCTATGCTAGCATGATTGTTATTGAAAAGCAGAGAAAGATGGTGATTGGTTATGAAAATACAGATAAATATGGTATAAAACTAGTCCTCTCAGCAGGGAAAAAGGAAAAAAGGAGGCCTGTGGCAACCTGAGAAAATCACGAATTTTCTCATGCACCACTAGGAATCCTTGCTGAGGAAACCTAGGCAGTTTTGCATTGCAAGAGTTTATATGCTCCTGTTATTCCAGTCTGCCATTTTTTCCTAATAAATAATCTTACATTAAGCACAAATAGTGGATTGTTTATAATATATTTTTCTACAACTCATCAAAAATCATATCAACATCTTGACAATGTTTCTGTACCTGCTTTTCAGAGAAAGGTGAGAAAGGAAATTTAGTCTGCTACTTGCTTCCTCCACCTCTCTCATCCTCAAGAGAGCTTTTGGTTTAGCTGAGCTAAAAGATGTTCAAGTTGTTTCTGAACCATCCCATGCATGACTGCATTATGCATGACATATACAGATTTTTGAGTAACATATGACCATTTCTGAAGTCAGCTAATTACGAAGCTTTTCTGAAACAAAACATACAAATCCACATTGGAATACAAATTGGTTGAAATTTCCGTTTCATTTAAATCATCTGTCAAATCTCAGACTCTTTTAGAAGAAATGAAGAAATAGCAGTCAAGAATGAGGAAATATTAAGAGAGAGTTGATATGATAATTTTAAATAAAGAAATATCCAATGCTGAATTCTTAAAAAAATTAGGCTTCCTTTTTCTCCTGCATATCTGACCCCTTTTTCTGAAGATTTTTCTTAGAGCAGCCTTTTCTTCCTCTCACTCAATAACACCCCAATCTGCTTCTAATTATTCTCTGGTTTCATGTATTTAAATGCAAGTGCTTCCAATAAATTCAGATGGAATTTCTTAGACAATATTGGAGATAAGAGATTCTAACCTTTCCTCCCCTTTTTTCCATTTTTTTTTTTTAAAGGTAGTGTGATATTCGGGTATGAACAAAGTTTCACTTTTTTTTCTCGTATAACTGCAATGGTTCACACTTTTATTCAATGTGTGGAGCTGGAATATTTTTTGATTCATTTCACATGAAATGCAAGGGATTTTATGTTCTTTCAAAATCTATGGTTGGATCCTTTTCATCAGGAAAACTTCAAAGAATTTGGACCCTATATATATGTTTTTCAAAATTTTGTGAGTTCAAAAAAGATCAATCTTGCTGTAAGAGGCTGTAAATTGGGAAGACACAAGGTTAGGCCAGTTCACATGAAAGTTTTTTATTTTTATTAATAATTGAGGATAAATATATTTGAGGTTATGTGTCAATTCCTCATTCTGTTTGCTGTAATGTTTTGGTATTGCCTTCCACAAAACAATACCAAATGCTGACATGTCTACTTCTAGCACTTTGTGATTCTTATCATGCAGTGATACTAAACTTAGTGATTTTAAAATTTAACTTTCACTCTTGATATGCTATAAAACATAAAAAGCCCACAGTATGGCTCAAATTATATTAGCTCTCAATGTACAAACTGTCTGTCTCAAAAGCCCTGACCAGCCTTGCATGGTAGCCTTCATTCATAACTTTTGCCCATGGGCTCAGGAGCTCCATTTAAACTTGGGTCTGGGCTCCGACTTTTGGCCTGACTTTTGCTGTGATTGTACCATCTCCAGTCCTGTTTCTGTCCCTGTCTTCCTGGTGAGTCCTGGTGAAATTGCTGTTCTCTGACATGTATCTATTATGGGCTGGTTGGTGTTTGAATATCGCACTTTTGGATTTGAACAAGAGATTGGCAATAGCTTAGTTCTCTGGTCAGGTCATGATCATTTTACATGAGCATCTTTTGCACAGGGCTGTGGATCACATGCTATCAAACGGTACCATTTTCTAAAGAAAATAATTCACTATTAAAAGTTATTAATAATGTGTTTTTCTTTTCCAATCAAAACAAGGAAACTATATTTGTCACGTTGTCAATTGGATACAGCAATAGACTTCCATTAGGTCTTTGCAATATCTGAAATGACCTCATGTAACCATTCATTTTGATTTTTGTCTCAAGCATTTGTTCACTGGTGGATGCACTTCAGTCATATCAGCAACAAAATTTTTCACATTCTTTTTGACAAAATTCAATGGAATGATTGACAGAAAAGGAGGCCATCAGTCAATAAAGGTGGAAGGCAACATAAATGATGCATTACACTACTTTCCAACCTGTGAGCAAAGTCACACAGGGCACTAGGAAATGGAAACAGTGCTGAATGAAAAATAAGGTATTGTGCATATGTGCAGAGCAGTTTCAGCTCATGAATTTGTAAAGGTGTCAAGTTGTTATATAAATAAGAAAGGAGAATATTTATGGTATTCTCTCATTAACTCTTCAGGAACCGTAAACCATAGTCACTAAGATTTTAAGCTCCCAGTAGCAATTGAAACCCTTTGTATGGGTGGAGTCTCATAGTAGGATCTTAAATACCTTCCATTTTAAAAAACCCCAAACACCAAAACCAGACAAATAATATCTTTTATCATGAACAGATGCACCGACAGAAACTATCCCTGCAAAGTGACTCATAGAACAGAGCCAAGAAGTGCATTATCTATGACTGATAGTGAAATGCATACCCATGCAGTGCTCACAAGGCGGATTCACAGTTTTGAGCAGACATTAATGAGCTTTTGAACATGAAGATTTCTCTAACTCCCATATTATTTTTTATATCCTTCTGTTTGATGCATACACCAAGATGTGTAGTGCAGTCAGCTTGCTGGAGGAAAGGGAATACCATCTAGACAGGTCTTGACAGGCTTGAGACATGAACCTGGGTGATCCTCATGATATTCAACAAGGCCAAATGCAAGGTTCGGCACCATTCCAGGTCAAGCAGGAATACAGACTGGGCATAGAATGGATTGAGAGCAGCCCTGAGAAGAAGGACTTTGGGGTTCTGGTGGACAAAAAGCTGGGCATCACTCGGCAATGTGCCTTTGCAGCCATCTCTGTCCTGCACTGCATCAGAACCGGCCTGGCCAGCAGGGTAATGAAGAGTGTTTGTTCTTTCTATTCTGTTCTTGTGAGACTCTACCTCAAATGCTGCATCCTCCTCTGAGGTCCCCAGCACAAGAAAGATGTGGATGTGTTGGAGTGAGTCCAGAGGAGGGCCACAAAAATGGTCAGGGAGCTGAAGTACCTCTCATTGGGAAAGGGTGTTCGGTCTGGAGAGGAGATAGTTTTGGGAGACCTCACAGCAGCCTTCTAGTACCTAAAGGGGGATAGGATTTAATGGCTTTAACCTGAATGAAGGTAGGTTTAGATTAGATATTGTAAAGAAATTCTTCACTGTGGTAGTGGTGAGACACTGGAAGAGGTTGCCTAGAGAAGTTGTTGACACTTGACCCCTGGAAGTGCTCAAGGCTTCGTTGGACAGTGCTTTGAGCAACCTGGTCTAGTGGAAGGTGTCCCTAGGGGCAGCTGGAACCAGGTGAGCCTTAAAATACCTCCCAGCCCATACCATTCTATGAGTTTATGGAACAAGATTCTTATTTTGTCTTATCGAACACATACATAGGAAGAGATATTAAGGAGAAGCCAAATGAGATACTGAATTTTTTAAAACACTATCTAGGTCTGAAACAGAAATGTAGTCACTATATTTCTAAATATTTCTTGTGTAACCGTAGCATATGCTAAATGTATGCTTGAGTAAATCATATTTATTATACAATACTGGGAGGATGAGAGATCTCTGACATACAATTAAAGTGCATTCCTAATGTGTCTGCATTTAGAAAATGTTCCCTTTGAGAGCATGCGGAATTCCTTGCCAGATGAGATCAGAATTAAAAGTTATGATCAGGTGAATTTAAGTACAATACCATTTCATTGCGGTAAACATGAAAACAAATTAAAATGAGGCTTACTGAAGAATACTGTTTAAAAATTGCACTCATGCTTTCAACAGTTTTATGGAAAAATGATTTTTTTAAATACAAGAATAGAGAAAAGTTGTTTATTTACAAATTACTCTATGTCTGCATTTTTCTCAGAATGTCATAATCAGCCTTGTTTGAAGGTAGTTGGTGATGCAGGACTAATATTTTTTTCCCAGAAAACAAAATGTTTCTTTAAAAACTCTCAGATGGATTTTGAAATATGTTCCTGAGCTGTAAGTTCAGGTAAAAGTCTGAAGAGCACTTCTAAGTATTGTTCTATATTACTAAAGACTTAATACTACTGAGTAGATGTATATGTCCATAAAAGAATTCAGTTTTAAGTGAAGAGTTTTCCTTGCTAGAGGAACACCTTTTAAGCTATTAATTACAATTTCAGTTATCCCAAATATAATCAAATATACAGAAGAGATAAATTCAAAAATACATTTTTACTTGAGAGATGTATTATTTCCTGTTTATATTTATGCTTTTAAAGTGCAATTTCAGTGACAATTAAATCCCAAGCGTACTATGAATCATAAAGGAGATTTTTAGCATCTTTTATTTTATCATTTACAGATAAATACAAGTGTAAGTTGCATGAAGGTTTGTATTGTTTTAGTGATCTACCTGAAAACTGCCCCAGTTTCTTTCTTTTCCAGTAGAGCTGCTCTTTAGATCAACAAGCCTGTAAGATTCGCTCTTGCAGTAACAGCACCAGAGATGCTGCAATACAGGGGCTGTGTCTCATGAAACCATCAAGATTTTAGAATGGTTTCGAATAGTCATGAAACTACATATTTGAAAAAAGGATAATCGTTGTCGTGATGCAAAGACCAGGAATTGTAAAAGACCAAAAATTGTTACCAAAACCACTGGTAAGCAAGACTGGAGAGTCATTTCTAGAAAAGAGTGGAAATCAGCTGGCAGAGATGAGGAAGAAGCAGCAGCAGTTCTTCAAAAACTGCTAAAAAGTCCACCAAAGAATAGCCCTCTTGACACCCAAGCCAGCTCAGGCTTCCCTGAGTACAACTCATCTAGCAATTTGACCCCCTTTTTTCTTTTATTTTAAGCCTCGGTGCAAAAAAAAAAAAAAAAAAAAAAAAAATTTCTGATTTAAATACCCTTAAGGAGAAAGAATATAACATCTGAAATCTATCTAAAATATCTAAAATAGATACATAATTTTAGAAATTAAGCAATTAGAAAAACATGTTAGATTATGTGTGTAATATGTCTGAAGAGAATAGAGAAAACGCATATGCGAAAATATTGCATAGACTTTTCTTTTTTGCTTTTCGTTTCCTAAGTTAAATGTTTTTATTTGTCTTAAGTACATTTTTTCCAAAACAACTCAACAGGATAAGTAATATAAATCATAACAAATCTGCATCTCACTTAAAGTAAAATCACAGTTTTTCTAGAATCTTTGTTATTTCACTGATCTCTGTAATGTTCAAGCATCTTCAAACACTAGATTGAAAAGTATATTACTTAATATGAGATGCAATCTGAACTGCTTCTAAAATTGGAATTTGTTTTACTACTTAATTTTATTACTTTCATTTTTCTCTTTTTTAATATAACTTTGTATTTATGAAGGTAAGAAATGGACTGGAAACTAGTGACTTCTGTGGCAATTGTTAGTTCCTCTGAAAGTTTGTTTCCTAATACATGAAAATGAAAATACTTTTGCAGACCAGGGTTTTAGTAGGAACGAGTTTACAGACAATTTGCAGGCAGTTAATTGCATGTCTGCTCAGAAAATGAGCAATCACTAAAGCTCTGAATAAATTAGTTATACCTTGTGTGCTAATGACCTGGCACTGCCTCACCAGGAACTCCACAAAGATTTAACAATACATTTGTACACACACACACACACACACATACACGTGCATATACTTTATACATATATACAGTATTCTCACGACTATAAGGCACACTGAAAATCCTAAAAGTTGATCAAAAACCGGCAGTGCATCTTATAATCCGGTGCACCTTATATATGAACCTTGAGTACTGAAGAGATCTCAAAACAATTTCTGTTTCACATTGCGCAGCAACAAACACGAAGCTCGCATTCCACCTATATACACCTATGTGTATATATTTATTTTTAATGTGTTTTAAATGTAATTCTCTAAATCAAGAGAAAAGTTGGAAGTTATAACCAGATTCTTCCCTCCTACCACAAATTAAGAATTTGGGAACTAAAATTACCTGCTTATAAATATTTTAATTTTTTTGTGCTTTTTAACAACCAGTGTGTGAATCATTGCTGAAGAGAAATTTTTGCCACAGTGTACCAAATGTCACTTGTGCAATTTAAGCTAATCCGTACTATCTGACAAAGAAGATTAACAAAAACTGTCCAAAAAGAGTGTACGTCAGTTGAAAGCAAAACCTTATTGTTGGAGTTTGATGCATCAAATTTCATTCCCTTTCTCTGGTCTTTTAAGAGCGCAGAATCATGTTGAGATAAGTTTAAAAACATGAAGAAAGTGCGTGCCTAATCACCATATTACAGGATTAATTTCTTTTTCATTTTTTTACTTAAAATCCAAATACTCATGAAAGTTCCAGCAGCTTTATCAGAAAAAATAAAAAAATCATGCATTTCCTTCAAGACTGTCCTCAGGAGTCCAAACAGTATACACTGAAGTTTGCTCAGACAGGGAAATAGAAACAGGGTTTGGGTTTCCTTTAGTTCTTCAGTAGCAGCCTTAGCTACCAGAGTGCTTGTTGAAATAGCAATGAAATCAATTGCCTATCTTTACTTACTTCCAGAGTTCTGTGAAATTTGCTTCCTCTTTTACTTAAAAGTTTTACCTCACGATGAATATAAACTCTAGTCCATGTGAAAATACTTTTGATGCTTCTTATTTCCACAAGTTTATGCCTGTTTTGTGTCAGACACCAAAAGGAGTAGGCAAGACATCAGGGGAAAGCTATCCAGGTAACCCTAGATAACAGAGCAAAAAGCAGAAATGGGACTGAATATGCCCATAATTTTTATGTCAATGAAGAAATATATCAATATCTCATCACTGGACAATTAAGTACAGTTCATGGGTGCTGAGTTTATATGACATGAGTTGAAGCCTCCACCTAGTTCCTTGTTCCTAGTCCTAGACATTCTCTGCTTGAAATAGAAGCCACTGATGAAAAATTGCTGAGTCAGAATCTATATTTCCAACCATTCTGATGACAAAACCATTTAATATCATCACACATTATGAAGATATGCATGAGTTGAGCTGGTTTCTTGATGTTAATCTTCACCTACTGGACATCAATTATTTCCAAAGATTAATCAGACACATTTCACAGTATGTCTGTTGTCAATTTTTCAGTATCACAATTATGAATTCAGTTTCAACTCTTCAGTAAGAATGTCCTCTTTCTGCCTGCAAAGCACACATGTGAGAACCCTATAAATGGGTTTGGGGACCTGTAAGATACCATTGTCACATTTGTTGCCACTCAAGCAATTTTCTTGGGTGTGCTAGCCCTCTGCTGTCCATTAATATGAACTGTACTGGGTCAGATTCCATGTCAGATCATCTAAATGTTAACTGTTTAAGAAGATACTCCAGTTCCCAACTTTGAAAACATTACTTTATTTTACAAATCACAAATAAAAGAAAGGCCAAGAGGAGTATGGCTTGTTTCATAAATATATACAAGAATGTATGTAACATAATATATTAATACTTCTTTTGAAAATTGTTTATGTCTTATTCCATTTTAATAAGTCCTGGAGTAACTACTGGATAAAGATGCATGTTCATTAAGAAAGTTTAATTGCTTTCTTCATAATTTGTTCAACAACAATAAGAACAAAAAAGTGCTTTAGAGATCACTTTGAGATCCTTTGCTTACATTTTACAGGTTCCTATGTTATACTGCGTACAGGGTTACCACAGAATTGTAACAGATGTGTGAGTTCCTGTGAAGACTTCTCTTGGTGGAAGAATCTTCACCTGGACCAGATGAACAGTCTATTAATCCTTGATTTACAATGACTTGATGGAGAGTTCATAATCCTCGTCTTAGATTTATTTTTTGTAAAACACTTTTTCTGTTTATTGGACTATCCTGTTTACATACCTCCTTGTCCAAGCTTTTTTTTTTCCAAACAGGTCTTCAAATCCTATTTTTCTTATTCCTTCATCAATATTACCATTAGGTTTACATCAAATATGCAACAATTTCATTTTTTTCCCCCTAGGAGTTAAATTGATTAACTTCTCAAATGCAGTTTTATCATAAAGCATTTTAACAATAGAGGATCATTTGCTTAGTTAAGATTTTTTTTACCAATCTCCACTGAAAAGTATAATTTTATGATTAAATTAGTTTAAATTTCTGAGATAATGCTTGAGATGATGTCAAGATATCAAACCTCCAAGATAAGCACTCCCTCCATGTTATGAGCCTTTTCTGCATTTATAAAACAGGTATTTATTTTGCAAGACTAAGATAGCTCCTTATGCTAAACTGTAAAGGAGTTACTAACTTCCTATGAATATACCCAAAATGAATTACAATTTTAAACATTGTATCCATGAAACTGAATTTCTTTGTCATGCCAATATTTGGTTCATCACAACACCTTTTCATTCTTTCATTATGTGATTTCTTTTTTATAAACATATATCAACCTTCTGCTTTTAAATTGGCTCTAAACAGTTAGGAATTTTTATTTTGTTGTTTTTTATTTATAAAAACTCTTAATGTTTATTGCTTATATTATTGCTTGAAAGATAAAGTATTAAAGATACATTTGGAGTCTATGTTTTTGTCACTACAGATCCAGTTCTTCCCTATTAACTTGAAGAAAGAGTACTGTTTAAAAAGAAAAGGAATAGTAAGACTGAAAGAGGAAAGAAGACAAGTGTGTTGGAAATTTCAGAAGAGTGAATGAAACAAAATTCAGACCTTATCCTGCCCTTTCAGAGAAAGTGGAATAAATATTTCATGGAAAGCTTTGCACCACTCAATGTAATAAATGTTACCCTAGAATAAAGAAAATGGTTTCCAGGCCTCCATGGTGATAAAGTAAAATATGACTTTATGTTAGATATATAGTAGTCAACTTCATCAATTTTTAAAGAGTAGATAAGTGCATTCAACATTATCACTGCAGATGTTAAAGCTAAAATACACCATTGTTCCCTACAAGAAGCTATTGGTTATTCACATTCCCAGTAGTAAACTTTTTTTCATCTAATACATATAAATGTTTATGTGCTGATACTTGTCCATTGCAAGCTGCTCCTATGGTAAGAGGACAAAACAGATCACTTTAGTTAACTACAGAGTAAAACATAAATTTCTGGTGGCACTACAGAGTAAAACATAAAATTCTGGTGGCTTCAGTAGCCGCTGTATCTCAGTTCAATGATCAAGTTTCTTCTATCTCTGCTCTCCTCCATGTGTAATCAACACAGACATGCACAAAATGAGCATTCTTCTCAAAAATTATGCCAAAAAAGCCAAAGCTGCCACTTGAAGAACTGGTGCTGCTGGAGAGCTGCAAGGCTCTGATTTTGCAGGCCATCATCTAAAATTTAGCAAGGTATAATAGCAACAGAAAGGAGTTCAGGCAGAGCTTGAACAGCTAAGAAGGCTTAAAGACAGCTGCAGAGAGACAGGAAGTCTCATTATTACTGGTCATGTCTGGAGAAGGCAAGAGGAAAATGTCTTTTACCCAGGACCCTGGAGCTGGTGTTCCCAAGGATGTTAGAGTCCTTTGGAGGAGTCAAACTCTGTAAAAGCCTTCCTGTGTTGCCTGACCATGGCTCTCTAGAAGCTAAGTTTTCACTTTTGGTTTCATTTGAGTGGATTTGAGGCAGTGGAAGCTGTTAAACTTTGTAGGCATGTGACCTTCTCTAAGCAGCTATGAAACACAGGAACATGAATTGGAAAATGAAAAGTGACCTTGGTGGTGACCTAAGATTGAAGTGAGTGTTCAGAGAATGCTCTGAAATCCAAACAGGTACAGAGCAAAAATCTCTATGCAGTGAGAATAATCAGCAGTGTACTCTGATTCAGCAGGCTGCTTGGGCAGTACTGAAATGGAAATGGATGTTCTTCTTCTTTGTAGTATCAGCTATGAGCAGCAGACGGCAGGGATTATAGCATAAATGGAAAACTCACTGCTTCATACAGTAGGACCCGAGCATGTAGGCTATTCACTTTCAAAAGTATTTTATTACTATATCTAATGAAAGATTGGATCTTGTAAACTGCTGGAACCAGAGAGGACAGGTGCCATGCAAAAATATAAGCTGCCAAGGACTTTTTCTACAAGTCTACATGATTAGAAATACAGACAAGGCACTTTAGTAAATGTTGGCAAAACCCTATCAGTTGAATTCAATCTCTACTGAGATAAATTTGTTTCAATAAAAATCTAAGGTCTTCATTCCTTTGAAAATAAGTATCCATCTTCCAACTAACTCCCCAAACACAGTTGATCAGATTTTTGGAAACCTTCCCAGTAACATACACAGAAAAAGCACAATACTTGTGAAAGAACTAATCCATATAACACTAAATAGCAATCATGTAGGAAGTCTGGTTCCTTGCCTGTGGGTATTCGACATCTGAATTGATGTAAACAGACAAGGGGAAAAGAAATGGTGCTTCAGAGAAGCAAACTGGAGCAATTACATTCAAGGTGCATACACTACAAAGAATTCACCTAGAAATATGACATAAAGCATAAATATCATACTGATAAAATTCCGGAAATACCAACAAAACATGCCCAAAGCAGTGTGTCCTTCTCATTTGTATATCCTAATGAAATCATATCGTGATTCACTTAGTAATTAGAGGATTTGAACATATGCATTTAAATATTTTTTAGTATTTCAGGGATGAGAACTTTCAATTAGGCATCCAACTGTATCTTACCGTAATAGACAATGAGTATATAGTCTCAAAATGCTTTTGACAGACAAAAGTGAACAGCTAGATTTGCAATGTGTGTGCGAGGATGAAATTCACCCTTAGGCAATGAGCCGTACCAGAAAGTTAAAAATAATGTAACTTTTTTTAAGACTTCAAATTTTTATTCCACTTATAGGAGCTTTTTTTCACTGGACAATTGCCTGGACAAGTTAAAATTGACTCTAACAAATGTTCAGGGGTGTAATTTCATTGATTTTGCCCATGTTTTTCCTGCACACTTTTCCTCCTCTTTTTCTTACAAAATTGTCCTGTATTAAAGTAATGATTGGGATGGCTTTAGAGGATCCTTCAGAACAGGGCATAATATCCATTGCTACATGTCAAAGTGGTGACATCTCAATTACCTGACAGCACTATGAATAGAATTCAACCATCCCTTTCTGAGTGCTACAAAGGTTTCTTCTTTAGCGTTCTAAAGTGTCATAATGTCTTGGGTTACAGTACAGGATGTGATAAAAGGTATCTATTCTATCACCATCTGATAAGGGTGAGGGCAGTGATCCTTATCTCCGTGGGAGATATTCTGCTAATGGGCCATCCACTGAAATCGAGTGGGGCATTGTTCTTCATCTTTTCACAACTCACCCTTCCTCTAGGGAGTTATCTTCTGCTAATCGCCCATTAAGTCCCACTGTAGGACTGATAAAATTACTTCATCCCACTAGAAGTTGCTCCAGCTGGGGGGAATAGCCCAACATTTCTTACCAAGATAAAAACAGAAGTTTTAAGACACTAAAGTAGCCCTTTTCGCCTAAACTCCAAAGGAAAACCGGACTTTTCCACATCATCACTAAATCTTCGGAAGGAAACTACACCCTTCTCCAAAACCACTGCTTCAACTGAACCACATCTGTCACTGCAAGACGACTGCAACCACTATTTAATCATACTGCTACCAACACCCTGACTGGAGGGTTGTCAAGTTGTATTCCGACTTTGTCAGTGTTTGGGTTTTGTTTCTTTGTAGTATTGTATTTCTACCTCAATTTTCTTAGTAAAGGACTGTTATTCCTAACTCCCATATCTTTGCCTGAAAGCCCCTTAATTTCAAAATTATAGTAATTTGAAAAGAAGGAGGTTTATATTCTCCATTTCAAAGAGAAGCTCCTGCCTTTCTTAACAGACATCTGTCCCCCAAACTAAGACACCTTACATTCCATGATAAGGGCACCACATAAAAGAGTTGAATACAGTCCCAAATATAGAGTTACAAATAGAGTAAACAAAGCCCCACCAGTTAAGTAACATAACTTGGGTAGGGGAAATACACTTTTATGTACTATATTAAATAGGAAAAAAATAACAAAATCAAACTTTCCTAGATGGCAGAAAAAACCCCAAAGCCATTTTGAAAGGGATTAAGAATGGTATATGATTTAAAGAGGAATATCTTTTCAAGAATCAGGACTGACTGCACAATAAAGTCTTCTGAAGAGGAAAAAATAAAAAGAAAAATATTTAAGAAAATAAGAAAATCAGAACCAGGAAGTACTTACACTTAATGCTTAATGGAAAATGTAACCAGTGAAGAACACTGGGTAATTCTATAAGTGTAAGGTAATAGCAAAGGTCTAAAAAACACCATCTAGATCTATCTAAGCAATGGAGGTGTTTCCTTTCCAAGTGACTTTTTAATTGCAAATGACAAGACAGGCTCTTACACTATTTTTAGCACCAGACTCTTCCTACAAGCCAATGTTTAGCTTTCCCAGCATTGTCACTGAATAGCAAGTCACTTAATGAATAAAATCAGCAAGAAGATGTAGAAATCAATATTTTACCATGCAATAATCACTGACCCCAATGTGGGGGATCAGTCATGGAAAATATAAATTAAATATACAACAGTGCATATTTGTCTATAACATTTGAAGTGGTTGTCTTTGTGTATGAGAAACAAAAAGATGGAGACCATTTCTAATTTTGAAACATCTTGCTTTTTGTGCAAGGAAAGGAAAGTGTTTTAATATCATCAAGGGCTTTTACAACTATTCTGCTTTTATCTTTTCCTGCCCATCACCCTCAAAGTTCAGGCTTGCTCAAGTGGGGCAGTTGAACATCATGGAAATGGTTAAAGCCATAGGCTCGAAATTTTTTCCTCAAAAATCTGAGAAAAGCAACGTTTCTGCTCATATATACTCTTTAAAACAACTTGAGAAAAGTTCCCTACAGGTGTTTCAAGATTGACATAAGCATTGAACTAAACTGTTCCACTACAGAAAAAAACTCAATTCTGTCCACAGATCCTTTGTATCATACAAGGGAAGAACTAAGCTACAAATTTTTTGTTAAACCGGAAAATTCTACCTAAAACCAAGGACTCAAAAAGTTATATATTTTAGAAGAACTTGCAAAGCAGTACTCTCGCTAAAAGTGTTACAGTATTTCCAAACAAGTGCAAAATTATTTTGTTGTTTCTTAAATAACTGTGAATGACTTACTCTGGAACAGGTAAGCCATTTCAGTAGTGCTAAATACAAGTTTCATGTAGGCATGTCACTTACTGTATTGCCTTTAAAGGACTTCATCAATTTATGATGAAATATGAGAGCTGAGTGGGAAAATAGACAAATTCATTTACCATTGTTGTAGGTATATAATTCAGTCATATTTCACTGACATCACACAGATTCATCCAAAGCAGCTAAATCTATCAACAGCTGGTTTTGTTGTATTGGGGATTTGGGATTTTTCTCTTCTTTTTAAGTTATTTCCTATGTATTTTTTAAAAATCTCTAGGAGTGGAGCACTGATTACACTTTTGATAAGTTTAATTTTCTTTTCCTAGGTCTGGTTAGAGCTAGAGAACTCCTTTCTACTTTTCAAATCTGGTCCTATTAGCTTGTTGCAGTTTAACCCAGCCAACAAATAAATGCCACTCAGCTGTTCTTTTACATTTTCCCTCTGACCTCAGTGGGGATGAGAATCAAAGTAAAAAAAAGTAAATTTTGAGATAAGAACAGATTAATAATGGAATAAAAAAACCCAATCCACACTACCACAACCAATGTTTGTATAACAACAACAACAGTAGTTAGTGCTAAAGGTAATATTTACAATAATAATAATTTTAATGAAAGTGAGAGATAGAAATAACACCTGAGACAAACAAGCAATGCACAATACCATTGCTCACTATATGCTGACTGATGCCCATCCTGTCTCCAGGCAGCATCCAACAGCTCCAGCCAATAACCCAGTTTATATGGGGTGGCATGATATTCTCTGGTCTGGGATATCCCTTTGGCCAGTTTGGGTCAGCTGTCCTGGCCATGCTCCCTCCCAGATTCTTGTGCACCTGCTCACTGGCAGAGCATACAAAACAGAAAAGTCCTTGACTCAAGGTTAATACTGCTTAGGAAACTCCCAAACATCAGTGTGTTATCAACGTTGTTCTCATAACAAACCCAAAATGCAGCATTGTATTATGTACTTTGAAGAAATTTTACATTTTCTGAGATGAAATCAATACACAGAGCTTTAATATGAGATATAATTGTTTTGCTTTCCTGACTCACTGCAGACTATTCAAAAATCAGCACAAAACCCCTAAATCCCATGCATGCATTCAAACAGTTAGAAAACCCCTACCAATGACAACAGCTTCCAGCAACAAAAATTCAGATGGAGGGGGGAACGTGATGATATCTTACTGAGCTCAAGCATTTCTTTGAAGTCTAAATTCACCTGGAAATTCCATATTCTATTTCTTTTGCTTATTAGTTCATAGGAAAAAGCCTCAGGTTTGAAATTGTATCTTCCTTCATTTATTGCTACTTTTTTTTGTTCGATCTGAAAACTTCTATACCTTTGCTGTGAACTGCAATTCCTAACAGCCAGAATTAAAAATTTAGTTCTTTTAAAGAGGACATAATGATTCACCATTAAACATTCTCATAAAGCATAGCTACTTAATTTCTTTTAATGCATATCCTGTACATATATTTTTATATGACATAAGTTATATTGTAATTGAAAAACATTTTCTCACAGTAAGCCAGCAATAACTATAAAGAAGAAGAACTTAACTCCTGAAGATGCGGTAAACCAATTTATCTACCAGGACAAGCTGAAGGTTTCTACCAGGGCAATAATAATCAATGAATTCACTTTTCTCACATAGTCCAGATACAATGAGAAAAGGAATTAGAAGACATGTATGTGTCACAAGAAATAATTCTTAACAGTCCAGAGGCAACCAATCTGAAAAACCCCTATTTTCTTCTGTTTCTAATAAAGTAAATGGCTGTGTTCTGAAGAAGAGCTACAATTATTTTTTACTTGCATATAACTTCTGCTACAAAACTGTAGCTGGTAATCACAAGGAAGCTAAAAAGAAGTTTAAAAATTCATTCTTCCTAATATGCTTATACTTACTACTTCATCATACTTAACAGAATCACAGAACTCTAGGGGTTGGAAGGGACCTTGGAGGTTATCTCGTCCAACATCCCTACCAAGACAGAGTCTTAGAGGGAGTTACACAGAACCATGTTGGGAGCATCCATGACTTCCTTGGCCAGCCTGTCCCAGTGCTCTGCCACCCTCAGTGTAAAGAGTGTTTTCCTCATGTTCATTTCTTGTGTTTTAGGTTATGCTCCCCATCATGCCACTGGGCACCACCTAAAAGAGACTGGCACCACCCTCCTGAGATATTTATATGTATTGAAGTGATCCCCCCTCAGTCTTCTCTTCTCTGGACTAAACAGGCCCAGCTCCCACAGCCTCTCCTTGTATGAGAGAGACTCCAGAATCCAAACTATCTTCGTGGCATCCACCAGATCCTCTCCAGTAGCTCCATGTGTTTCTTGAAACGTGGAGACCAGAACTGAATCCAGTATTCCAAATAGGACACATAAAGGGTCAGGACCACCTCCCTGCACCTCTGGCCACGCTCTTCCTGATGCACCCCAGGATACTGTTGGCTCTCCTGGCCACAAGTAGACTGCAGGCTCATGCTCGTCTACCCAGACTCCCAGCTCCTTCTCCACAGATCTGGTCTCCAATAGGCTACCCCCTGCTTGTATTTGTGCTTGGCGTTACTCCTCCCCAGGTGCAGGACCTTACTAGGTTTCTCTCTGTCCAACTCTCCAGCCCATCAAGGTCCTAATTAATGAATGTCAGCTTCAGGTGTATCAGCCACTCTCCTGAGTTTTGTTATCATCAGCAAACTTGCTCAGGGTGCATTCTATTCCTTTGACCATGTTGTTGGTAAACAAGTTAAAAGAATTGACCAAATAAGTGTTGACCCCTGGGGAGTGCCACTGACTTCAGGCCTCCTGTTTGATTCTTCTCCACTGATCATGATCTTCTGAGTTCTGCCAGTTCTTTACCCACCTCACTCTTCATTCATGTAACACTCATCTCTTGAGTTTACCTCTGAGGATGTTATGAGAGACAATATCAAAAGCCTTGCTCATGTCAAGGTAGACTTCTATGATTTCTATACTTCTTACAGTAGATTGTCCATCCCATCTGAGAATTTTATCAAATGATCCAATACAATTGCACACAAACTAGTGTTTTCTCATGTGCCCACATAACAATTTTGCAGAACGATATGCAAGGCATCAGTCTTAATTTTAAAAATGTTTATCAAGTTTCCAGAACTGAAAAGTTAATCTATAAGTTATTATGCTGTTATTCTTTAGTGATGTCAGAAGAAAACGAGACCTGTTTGCAAAATTAATTTATCTGTGAAACAGTAGGCAAATTGAAATATGTTTTCATATTTGTTGATTGATTTTTGTTTAATTTTAGACCTTCTTTTTGAAGTATGTAGTCCTAAAGGTTTTCTCTAGAGAGAACAGAAATGCCCATGTGACTTCTTTTGATGCATTTCTCCCAAAACCAATGCCTGCAATTCATTGTTAACAGATTATTCCCATTAAATATTGCTATGCATCTTGCACAAAGGTTGAGGTTTTGCAAATAATATTTCTTGATTGGTGAAAGCTTGCCATAAGCTCTTTTTTTTTTCTTAGTCTGAATCTTCCTGCACTGAAATAAATAGAAGTAAATAGCTATAGGAAGGAATGTAGATATAAAAGATATATGTTCTTTTCAATCTGATTCACAGTGAAAATGTATTATGTGCATATTGAAATCTCCCCCTGTGGAATAAATCAAAGAGTCTCTGTTTGCATATGTAGTATCTTTTTGCTAAATCATTTGGGAAAAGCACTTGTATATATGAATAGAAGAAGGATTAAATACTATGTTATACTTTTAACTTCAATGGCATAGAAAGATCTTCAAAAAGCCAGCACCGTCCAAAATAACGCTTGAAATAATTAAGTTCTCCTGGGGAAAACTTATTTTCTTAACAAGGCCAGCAAACTAAGCTGATTTGTAAAAAAATCTTAATCAAGCACTGATTGCTTTCTTCTACCACACTGGGAGAGTTATTTTCCAGACAGTATGGCCTCCTGCAACAGTGAGGAAGTTACTCTGTGCATGTTATAAAAACCTAAGCTGGGAGTGAGGAATCCCTTTTCAATGTGGTCAGATAATCAGCAACAGACCTAAAGATAAAAGGGGGTGGGGGAAGGAGGGTCCTCATTTATATTTGCTATTTATCTATTAAAAATGACAAAAAAATTCTAACACGCTTTTCCAACAGTGGATAAAAACTTATACCTAAAACCATGGCTCCAAATCATCAAAAGTCCATCTTCTACCTACCACACACTCTTCAAGAAAGAAAAGTTATACCAAGTCTTCTTCTCCCATCATAACAGTTATGCATCCAGTCCCAAACTTCCTCTCTTAATTTACCCAGAAAATGAGCTATAGTAGGGCTGACATTTCAGACGGCACTGGGCTCCTCCACTTTTCTACATGTTCTTTAGAAGAACAAATATCATTTGGATCTGTTACTATTACTGTGCTAATCATCCAAGAAAGAAGGGAAATTCTATGTTCTTTTCTATATTTTAAAAGACCTGTCAGTACCAATATTCTTCAGGCAATGGCTTCATGGCTGAAGCCTTATTTCCCCCATATTGAGTAACATGTTTTGGTTGTTTTTTTTTCCCAAAAATGGATGAGCCTACAAGCTAATCAGTTCAGATCATGTGTCATCTTTGGAAAGCAAAACACTAAGCAATAATCCTGCAACATACACTCGGCCTATATGTTCTTTAGCAAATAGGATTTACAATTTAAACAAATGTTTTCTGGTAACTGTTGCAATTATTTTTGAACATCAGGTTCATGATGATTGAAATCTATAGAATATGTTACTTGCTCTGAAGAAGGCTTTTTCTCAAAATAAGGGCTATAGCTGGATTTGTAGCCAAACAACCCAACAAAATACTACAGGCTTTTCCATACCCATGACATTAACTTCCACAGTATATACAGTAAATTCATTGTGCTGTGCCAGAAAATGTGTGTGCAGTGCTATATTTATATTTCAGTTCTTACCATAAATATTAAATAGTCAAACATTGGTTTTATTATGAATTATGTATTTGTAATAAATAAAAACATTCCTCAGTGTTGTCTGTGAATGTTCCATATCTATTAGAGTCTAACCCAAATGTTTCCCTATGCTGTTTCTATATTTGATCTTATCAAAAATATGTTCTGTTGTATAAGTTGAATGCTTTTTTACTCCAAACCTCATGTTGGCCTGATTTATTCCCCTGAGGAAAGCCATAATAGTCTCTTTTCCATCAACTTTAACCATTATTTTTTCTGTTAGTGGGTTTCTTGACATATATTTAATTTGTGTGTCTTTTCCTGAATATTGTTTGCTGCCGTACTTTTTATATTTCTATGGGTTGGACAGGCAATAACAGGCTGTTGATGTTACTGTCAAGGCAAAAAACCCCACATCATTTTCTGTAGTAGCATTCCAATATCCAAATGAAATGGCTTAAAGGAACTCTCTGCCTTCAGAAAGCATGCCAAGAAAGAGCCATTGAAGAAATCACTAGTGCACTAAGGCATGGATATAAAGTTTTCTCTTGAGCTACAGAATATCAGGAAAGATAAAAGGGAAAGATGACCAGCAATGTGTAAGGCCCCAAATAAATCAATGCATGACATAAAGAGCAACTATTCTTGTTCCCTGGATTATACACAAAGGTGAGTTGAGTTCCTAGTTAGGCAAACTAAAATGTGTTTTACTCAATTACTCTCCTGTCTCAGTTAACAGAAAAATATTTAAAGCATAAAAAGGAATTTGTGGGTTTTTTTAAAATCCCTATTTCTGATGAACAGCTTGTATAGTCAAGCAAATTAAATTTAACTGCTTAGTTATAGATTTTTCTTCCCTGTTCTCCAGACCACAATTAGAGCACCTGACATGCATAAGAAAATATGTCTACTGACATGAAAAAGGCAAAATCATTCTGGTTTTGGGAAAGTACAGATACAGAAAGAACCCATTGTTTATAAAAAACTCCTGAGGGCAACACTTAAGCATTATCACTCGTCCCACAGACATATTTGTTTTAATTTGGAGATCAAATGTTTTTGCTTTTGCTATAAGTTTTTTTGATCCCCCAAAAGCCTCTCCACTGTTACTGGAATAGTCCCTAACAATAGTGTACCTGTAAAAACCTGTGTTTATGATACAGGTGTTTGTCTGAAAAAATGATTTTACATTTTTGTATGATCCATCATAAACAAACAGAAATACTATAAATACTGTGGTAGAATACAAATGCAGGATACTCTTTCTGCAGAATAGACATCAAAGATGGTAAATCAGTTACATTCTCCATGGCTGTGAAATTAAATTGACAGAAATAGTACCACTAAAATTTTCTTTAAAACAGAATTTTGGCATCTCAAGAGATTGCTTCCATACCTGTGATCTTCTTTTGTTTGCTTGTTAAGTCCAGACATCTTATTTTAAGTTTGAGCTGTAACTCCACATAGACAATTTATTTACAGTTTTTTTGTTCCTTCCATTATTTCTTGGTGGGAAGCAGACCATAAGATTTATGTATGATTTTCTGCACATTAGACTCTGAGCTGACATTAGCACGACCTCACTATAGTGGCCTATTGTAATATTCTACAATAAATAATATGCGTTAAAAAGAAACTTAGTTGTAATTTTGTTTCTTTCTTTCTTGGATAATAGAAAGCCATATCTGTCTATTACTCAATAGAAACCTTGATATTATCATAGCAAAATATAGATATAAGTGAGTCTAGCAGAGTTGAAACAAAATTATGCAAAGATATGTGCTACATAAAGATAAATTACAATTTGGACAAAACCAAATTTAACCACTGAGATTTACTCGATTCTTAAAAGTTGGAGAGAAATAAGGGAAATCATACAGATCAATCTTGCACTGTATTCTTGAACTTTGGTCATAGATGATTTGGATATTTTTAAAAATCAATTTCTTTCAAACAGCTAAACCCCCCCCCCGCATTTATATTTCAGAGGAAGAATTACAACACATAGACGTTCCTCATGGTAGCTACAGAAGATCAACAGCATAGAATAGTATAAGGAATACCAGAAATTATCCCACATATTACATTTAAGAATATATGAATCTACCAAAGAATTTTCATTTCTACAGATGCTAACTAGTTGTGTAAAGTAATGTTTTGATAGTGTGAAATATTAAAATAACAATTGGTATCTTATTAGAATGAAGAAGCATGTTATCACTCTTGCGTTCCTTGAATGGATTAATTAAATTTAGGAGGACTGAAAGTGTCAAATGAACTTTAGTCTGAGACAAAATTGATTTTATTGGCAGTTAAATAGAACAGAAAGTTGAGGCTGACAAAGAAGGTCCAACAACAGAACAGAGGAAAACTTCTGTAAAATAATGCTTGAATTGAAGGGAAATACCTGTATTTATATTTTCCTATATTTATATTTCATTTTTGTTAATACAAAATTTTTTAAGTTTTTTAAGAGATTCCAAGAACCATTATTTTGTCACTAAAGAGAAAGAATGCAGTTTAGAAACACTGGGGGGAGAAAAAATATAATCTAAACAATTACTTGTCTTGTCTTCATTAATCCTTATTTTCTTATCAAAGGAGGGGAAAACCCTTTTTTTTATATGACCTGAAAAACAGAAAGTTTGAAAGTACTATGAAATACATGAATTCCTGAATTTGAGAGCTTCCAGAAAACGCCCATCTGAAGTGGAAATCAAGTGCCTATGTGAAAGCCCAATTTCTGGGAATATCTGTAGCTGTGTAATAGAGGGTAAAAAGCGCAGAGAATGGATGTGAAAAATTAAGGGATTCTAGATAAAAGCTGTAAAATGACCATGCCATCTAATATCACTTTCTTCTGGAAGTGCACAAGCCCCAAATCCAGCAAAAATATCCCATTCTTCTTAATGGGCAGAAATTAGTATTCATCTATCTTTTATTTTGTCTTCAACCTGAATTTGTAAACAATCAAGACCTTGATCCGGTGACTTAATTTTCTTATGATAACTTTATTGTATCAAAGTCTTCAGTTTATCAAAGCAATTAAAAGTATTCAAGTATGTTGTTCAATCAGTTCTTAAGTTAGTGAAAGTTGTATTCATAAGAAATATCTTTGAAAAACAAATGTATTTATTTTTGCTACTTATATTTGTTACCTAGTAATTAATTTTTACAAAATGGGAGAGCTTTATAGATGCTTCTTTAACAGATAGTCCATACCCCTGTAATTAGAGGCTTATTATGTGTTTTGCAGTTCATCTGTATGAAATTAATGGAAAAAAGTAAACAGTATTCAGCCCTTCCTGTTTCATCTATGTCAGATTTTCATTCCAAATTAGACCAAAGTGTTTTATACATAAAAAAACCAAATTGTGTTTATTTTACTGAGGCAAATTATCCAATTTACTTCAATAGGACTACTTAAATATAATGTAGTGCACCACTTCTCATTCTATTTGGAGCCTATAAATTCTTTATTTTTGTTTTTTTTTTTTTCACACCACCTTTCTCTTTAATTGTTTTATTGTCTATACACTCTAGTATTAATATTTCTATATTTGAGCATACACTATCACAAATAAAATATCAAAATCTTTAAAATTACAGGTTTAAAAAGCAATATCTGTGTGTCAGTTATAAGAATAAATCTTGGAAGTGAAGCATCTGAAAGATATTATTAAAAACATGCATTAAAATATACAAAGGCAGCAGAAAGATTGAAACAAAGCTGTTAGATATTATCAGTTTCTAGTATTTTTAAGGAATATTTCAAAGGAAAGAAATATAGAAGATTTGATGCACTTGAGAGATTAGTATGCTATTTTTTTTTATTTGGTAGTAGCTTGATTCTGTGTTTTTGGAAGAATGTGAAAACTCTGAAAATCCACTTCATTAAAAGCTTATATAGCTTAAAAATCTTTATAAATGGTGAAACCTACAGTCTTATTTTCTGATGGGGTTATAACTCTCAGGCTTTAGTTCATAAGTGATTTGCAGATGCAGAAGATTTACATTACTGCAAAGTATGACCATTAATTGTGAGACAAAAGAAAACCAAAATCCCAATACAAAGCCATTGCACAGAATTAAACCTCTACCAACCCCAACTTGGTACTACTTCAACTGACCTTGAAGCAAGATTCAAATTTGCCTGTGACAGCAAGGGTTCATACTACTTGTACACAACTTCTATGTTTCATTTGAAATAATTGGATCATGCTATTCTAAGGCCAAAATGTTTAACAGAACTTCTGCAGTAAATTTTGTCCCAGGACTGTACATTTTTCCTGAATAATGTCTCAGTAAAAAATCCAGTTTGGTTATCTACATTGCTATCTAAGTGATGTCAGTTTTTAAGCTCAAAAATATGAACTGGAATCCAAATTGAGGATATCTTTTATTACCAAATTTTCTTTTAGGAATACTTGAACTGTATAAAACTTAACCAACAGGTCTTTCATTAGCAATATTCAGCCTGTGCGTGTTCAGGGCTTTTCAGCAACAATTTGTTTAAAAAAAAAAAAAAAAAAAAAAAAAGGACAAAATTCTGTTTTAGAAGCTAAACACTCCAAGGGTGTTTAGAAACTATATTGTACCAAATTATTCGGTCCCCTGAATTAGGTAGATATTTTTTTTACCACTGGTTTTAGCTAAAGCAGCCACAGATACCATTACTAGTCTGCAACTCCTGATTTATTCAGTGTTAAGAAAACATTCCATATTTATTTGAGCAAAGAGGAAAAATCTAACAAGAGGTATATGGAAGCAGCCTATGAAGACTTAGATCTTCATGTAATTAGGAAAGTGAAAACCCATTTTAAGTTTTGAACAAGGTATTTGATGGGTATATTGTCATGAGGATTTTTTCCCATTTTTTTTTTTTTAAAACCTTAAAAGCATCTTTCTTGGGAACTCAGTAAAGGCAGAGATCCAACTTCATTGACCTCAAAGTTCTGGCAGAATCAACATTTTCCAGAGCTTAAGAGGAGAAAAACACACTGAGGGTGAGGCCTGAGGGCACATTATGCAGTCAGACATATGGCTCTACATTCTTCTGAGCTGGTGGGAGGAAGGCTGATGTCAGTTCAGAAACCATGGCAGAGAAGGTCCCCATACATCCTCACAAGAGCTGTCTTCCTCAAATTTCAACACTGTAATATAGCTCTCCAATTTTATGAGAGATTGTAGTACGGTTTGAACTTCTACAAGACTCCAGACACTTAAACCATGACTCTTGCTAATCTGCCTTTCATTTTCTTGGCACCCTTTTGCCGTCATGCTGCAGATGGCTTCACGTCAAGTTACATTGCTTCATCTGGGACTTTGCCTGTGGAGTGCTGGATATGATCCACCAACCCATGGACAATGCTGCACGGCAGCTCAGGGGCTGGCACTGACCTGGGGCTGGGTTCTGGCCCAACCAGGGCTCCTTTGAGCATATCCGGGCAGGATGTGGCATCCAGAGACTGTCCCACTTTCCCAGCCAGGAGCAGGGCAGCTGGGACGGATGGGGGCAGCCCCAGCCCTGGACAGGCAGAGTCTAGGCTCGGATCTGGGCCTGTGGCAGGGCAGGGCAGGGCTGGGGGGGAGCTGGACCAGCCCTGATGCTCTGGGGTCACTGGGGCAGGGGCTGCTGGCCCCAGAGCTCTGACGTGGGGTCCTAGGCTGTGGGCAGGGTGAGGAAACCCAGGGGCCAGACATGGATGGCCAGAGCTGGCAATACCCTTGGAGCTCTAAAAATTGTTAAGACACATAAATGCATTGGTGAATTGGGGCATTAACAACACAACATTGCTGGAAATAGTAAAAGAGATCATGCAGTGCCTTTCACTTTGCTGAAGTGTTTAGTGAATGATTTAATTCCTGTTTGCATTGTTGGTTCCTTCTATGTTAGCTAATTCTGTTTATAGAATAATTAGGCAATTACTTAATTGAAACAGAAACAAAATTTAGTGTATTTCCAAATGTGCAAATTATAATTAGTCTGCTTATTAAATTGCATTTGCACAAATTATACCACTTGATATATAAAAGGAAACATGGCTAAACGATTTAGTGTTTTAAAACAGCTATGGGTGCTTATGTCAGAGGCTGTGTGTGTCAGGTACATAATTATCATTCAGAGAGAAAAGAACAGGTTCAAAGAAGTAGTCTTTCAAGAGGACTAAAAGTAAGTAGATAGTTAAAGATTTGCAACATTGAAAAAGGGTGATTTTCCCATGACCCATGCTCTGAAGGCAGACAGACTTTACTGTGTTTAAACCATTTTAATAAAATAAAACTCAAAGCTGGGGGGTTTTGGATAAGACTTCACTGTATATCCAGTCATTATTATTCTTGTATCATGCAGGACAAATTCAAATAATACAGTTGCAAAGAAATGCAGTTAACAATGATCCTTTTCAGGTCAGATTTTATGATTCAGTACTAGTAATTTTAATTTTAACCATATATTTGAGTGAACTAAGAATCACACTCAGTGATCTCTGGAAATCCTCTTGGTTCCATACAGTTTTGACTGAAAGAACTTTAAAATGTACAAAAACTTACAGCATTCCTTTGATCACACATACAAAGAGACCTGCATGTATTGTATTACCAAATACATTTTGCAGTTAAGTATGCTCACAGTATTCTTTCTTCCAAAAAGAATTTCTGAATAAGTAGTATAGAATTTAAAGTCTTGTCCTTTTGGTAGGAATTAGGAATTCAAAATCCTCCACAAAGCTAGAGATTTCACATAGCATATGCCTCACACTAGCATAGCAATATTTAGTTAAAAATGTAAAGTTTTAGAAACATTTCTTATGTGTTCCAGAGGATTCAGTATGTATGAAGTTCTTACGGTAATTTACTCTCACAATTACAAGGCTGCTCTTTATTTTAATTTTCCTCAAATCACTTCACAGCTACTGGAAACTGCTCCATCTTTCGTTTGAAGAATTACCTCAGGTTGTTGGTGACTTCAACCTATGGCTTATCTGTGGAAGTAATTATAGGATAAGATCAAAGTGTTACTGGAGAACAGGAAGGAATAAGTAGTTCTCAGCTTGCAGATCACTGCATAGCTTATTACTTTAAAATATGCTCTTTGCACATTTCAGACTTGTATGGAGATACCCAGCTAAATCATACTAAATCATGCTAGAATTCAATTACAGTAATTTCACAATTATAAGTCACACCTGGTTATAAGCCTCACATCCGGGTAGCCGGGTAGACCACGGGATTTGTCCATATACAAGCCGCACCCAAATATAAGCCTCACTTTTTTTTGGGGGGGGGGCAGGATCCATGTGCGACAAAGTAATGAGTTAGTAACTGAATCGCGCCAGCGAGGGGTTTGGTGTCAGGTGCTCAAGTTGCAACAGTTTTCATAGACCAGCGAAGCCTTTAAAGGCAGCCCCAGGTGCCCTCCCTGGACGGCTCTCACTTCCGGGTTGGCATTTCGCTGGGATTTGTCCATAGATAAGCCGCACCTGATGATTAGCCGCACTACTGGGGTAGGCTGGATTCTCCAATGAAAAAGGTGCAGCTTATAATTGTGAAATTTCTGTAATTTTCCCCTGCCTTTCAGTCCTGTGCCTGTGCCAAAACAAATACTTGTACCATGTCTGAGGGGGACAGCCACCCAACAGAAGGTTACACAGGAACAGCATTTTCAAAAATTAAATTATTGACAAATGCATAAAACACTTGTAAACTACATTTTGATATCAGTGTGATAATTAATTTTTTTGGGAAACTCCCTAGAAGACTAATGTTAATTTAATAATAATGAACAGTTTTCTATTATGCAATCTTATGACAATCACTATGCCTTCATTTGTAAGTCAGGACAAAATGATGCGTCTTTCATCTTTGAGTAACATAAAAGCAAAATAAAACAAATTCTTTTACAAAACAGTAGTTGACCAAACCCTTAGCTGTTTCATTATTTGCTTCTAAGTTAAAGCTCTACATTCAAATTGTCAAACTGGATATCAAGCAAATCGGAATTAGTAGGATTTTACAACCTCCTTGTACTAAATGAGAAAGTGTCAAAGGAGTGGGGATAATGGTGAAATGTTTAATTCTGCATACTTATTCTTTTAATGAAATGTCACAAGAATCATATCTCCTGATCTTTTTATAAATGTCTAACTAATTTATTTCATTAGCACTTTGATACACCAACACTTGTGAAGGATTGTTACTTACGGAAAAACTATGCTGACTTTTACATCTAAAATGTCTTAAGATGAAATGTTACACTTTTTTGTTACCAGTTTGAATTTCAAGTCACAAAATAACGCAAAAAATACATTCAGTCATAGCTGTTCTCGGTAATTGCTAAAAGAAGGTTTTCTTAAAAAAAAGTTAAGAAAAAAAATCCACTCACCTAAGTAAAATAATAATTAAAATCATTAATTGAATAGCATGTTTTGCAGTAATTTATATATTATCTATTATATTGCTATATAAAGTTTTCAAAGTAATAGATCAATTAGGTTTTGCCCTCCAGATTTTTTAGCAAAAAAAGCTCAGTTCAAGCAAATGTCACTAAAGATTTTAATATTTTTACATATTGAAGACAGAAAGAGTTCTGTCTTCATCTAAATTTAGTTCTAGAGGTTGTGACATTACAGCAAATCTAGTTTAATCATACTGGTAGTTTAACATGTAAATTAATGCATGTACTCATACAGAATTATAGTGTTAGAGAATCATTAACAAAACCAATGATGGGCATTCCCCCCAGAATATAGGATCCCTAATGAGCTATAATTTGGATTTTATATAAGAATAAATTACCATGCCAACAGTTCTTTGAACACAGGTTGTTTTTTTAATATATCTTCACTAGGCAGAATAGAACTGGAAGTGAATTAATCATTTCAGTCCAGAAAAAAATAAAATGCATTGAAATAAAACTTGCATGACTGATTCTTCAAATTTTAATTCATTAGGAGGTTGTTTTTGTTGACCGAAATATTAGAATGACAATTAATTTTAAAACTTTTTGTACATTTACTTGACAAAGAAGATAAGTTTTACTTGCCCACCAACAAATCAGATATCAATTTACTTGAGAGCTTTAGCATATATCATAAGGATAGTTACATTCAAAAGTGTACATTATGGACACATGAAAGTGCCACTTGATAGCAATGAGATATTATAAAGTAAAAATGGTAAAAAGAGCAGCATGAAACCCGATCTTTCAGTTTGGTATTATAGGAGATTCAAGGATTGTGGCTATATTTTTTGTGCTTTTTAAAATTTATTTTCTTGCTGTATTCTATTATCATAGTAAGTGTAATGATACAAAATCTGATTGCTTGTGAAGCCGGTTGAATAAAGTACATGGAGTATTTCAATACACAAAAGCACTATGAAAGTGGAAAATCACTGTTCATGCAATCATCAAGAGAACCTCCAGTAGAGCCCAGATTCTTGTTAAGAGCAAAGTTAATAATTTCCCATGGCAAAAATAAATAAATAAATAAATAAATAAATACATAAAAGAAACAGCTACCTATATGCCTCTTTTTCATCAAGTATTGGAAGAAATGTATTCTAGCAAGAAAAGATAGAGATATTGCAGAAATAATAGCCATGAAGAATAGGACTGAGTGATAATTAACCATGTTGTCTGAACCTTTCTATTTGTCTTCATGGTGTGAAGGTAATAATTTATGCAAATTTTTTGAAACATTTTTGTTCTCCTGGGATGAATGTTTGGAACTTGGGGATAGCTTACAGACACTAAGGCAAAGTGTTTCTTGTCTTCACCATCTACAGCTTTCTTTATCCATTTGAAAGAAACAAAGACATTTTGTGAAGGCAGAGACTATTTATTTACAGTTCTGCACCAAACATCTATCTCCTCATGTTTCTCTGCATTTCTTGCACAGAAATTAATTGGGATACTTCATATGCTCATGGTAGATATGCCTTTTAATGCTTCCCCTTGCCTCTTTCTCAGTTACATTTTGTTTGGTGGACTTAGTAAAACTCTGAATCTGAAAGAGAGTACATGTACATTAGCACTGCAAATTTTAACCAGTAATGTGCTTTTCAAGTAAAACTCCTAAATGTTCCCATTTCTCGTGCCTTGAGACCACAGAGTAGTTGCAGATTATACAAACAGGATTAATTCTAGATGGAAGCAAATTGAAAAATGTGCCCTAGGAGCCCACTTAATGTTTTTCAACAACATATGAACATTCAGTCCTGGATGCAAAGTCCACATCTTTCTCCCATTCTTACCAATCATACACAGTGCGAACGCTGAGTCCTCCATCAACTGTTACTACACAGTTCTGCGTTTGCTATGCTGTTCTATTTGCTAATGTACCATAGTCACATTAACCCATATAACTTGCAGAATAGTGTTCCTGGATCTAATAAATAAGTCTTGATTATACCTTTTATTTCCGAAGTAAATATATGATACATCAGGAAATTTAGAACATCACAGCAATCACTGGAAAAAAAAGAGGTACCCCACTGTATCAGCAGATAAAAATGCTTTAGTAACCTGGTCAAGTCAGTGAAAATACTACATTGACACAAGTATCTATACAAATATGCTAAACATGAAAGTAGGTAAAATGAAGAACACACACTGAAAAAACCAAACACCAAAGTCTGTGATGACAGTGAATTTCTAGCTAGGCTTCCCTTGCAGAGTTATTGTCTTCATTTAGTTCTTCATAATTGTAGGAAGATATTTTGGCTATTGACTTTGAAACAGTCACTTTGAAAATGTCCAGAAAACTCTTCTCTTAACAAAATTTTTGCCAAATATTTTTGATCTGATTTGGGAGTTGACATACGTCACAACAGGAAATATTTTAGTCAATGGAAATTAACATCTCAAATTTGTGGAGAGAATATATGGAAACTTTTAAACAACAACAACAAAAAGATAATTCTGTGGGTAATAGCTTTTCAATACTATTACTTGCAATTACCTCATATCTACAAAGCTTGCCATACCTGTGACTAGACTTCTACATCTTCATTATTTTTAATTCATGACCTAGGCATTCGTTGCCTACTACATGATATATGGTTCTATTATTTTATGTCTGCAGTACACAGACTTAGAAGTTGTATTTACCTCTTTACGGCTTGCACAGACCCTTTGTCATGGTTTACCTTTTGATAACAGGTGGAAAGTGTCAGTACATGATTCTTACTAGCACTCTTTCTGCTTGAGTTAGTATTTGTAAGTATTTTACAACAGAGTGAGATCCAGTCTTAAAATCGGAAGGTGAAGAATGATTAAGATTATTGTTTCCAACAATAAAGGTGACTGACTTTTATACATCTTACTGTCTTGAATACAATGAAATAAATCTGTACTTCTTTCCTTTGAAATTAAGTATCTAATCAATTTTAAAGCTTTTTCTTTTAAGCTTGCACAGGTACTCAGAAGTACCAAGTTGATTTGATTCAGAACTGCATTAAATCCTGACGTCTATATGTATATAACTTTCATTTTCAAATCCATTTACTATGAGCATCTGAAAGATTGGTTTTCTTGATAAAAGCAACTTATACATAAGCTAATAAAATAACCTCTGAGTATTCAGATGCTGAGTTGAAATGGCAAGAAAAAGTGATTGGAGACTCCCATTTATGTTTGCCCAAGTTTCTCATGTTAATATGTGTGGCAGTCTACTCCTGATAATTGAGCATTCCAGTTAGCATCAAAGTCATCAAAGAAGATACAGTGCAATTCTAATATTTTCTTTACAGAGGTGTTATCCAGAACATTAGTCAAAAATATTCAGCAGTATGGCCTGGAAGAAGTGGCACATGTAATCACAATTATCCAACTACATTGTCCTAGGGGCAGCAGGAAGTCTGGCTGAGATGAAATGCACCATCATAACTGGCTGGTAACAGTGTTGTCTGTGCCCTACAGGGGTTGTCTCCACAAGACAGATTGTCATCATGTCAGGGGTTGCACTGATGGTCTGAAAAAATGCAGCAGTGGAAAGCAGTAATGCCTTCCCAAAAACACTGAGCATTGTAATGAGATCAAATAGCTGTCCTTATATGCAGAAAAAGTTCAAAAGGTGATGTATCATTGAATCCATAGGATAAAACAAAACAGGATTAAAAAAAATATAGTACTTTTATTTTAAAAAATGAATATATATCTGAATAAAAGTACATTTATGAGAGGTGTTTTACATTTTTATGCTGTTACAAGAGATATACCTGCATCTTAGTTCATTTTCTGTATACTTCTGAAAGGAAATTCACCAGGCATAATTCTTTCAGAAGTAGATTAAGAAGAAACTTGGATAAGGAAAGTATGACGAGGGAAAGACGAAAGATATTGTCTTGAAATGAACCTAGAATAAAGGACACAGATATGAACATTTGAAAATATACCTTGTGGGACACTCTGTAAGAGAATTTATATATGTTGATTCTGAAATGGACATATATGATATTTGTACAGATACTGGCAGGTTAACCAAACAAGATCTAAATGAAATTGTTGCTGATTTCTAAATGTGCTTAATTTCTAACCCCCCTGGAAATCTTTATTTGAATATGTCAATGAATTATTAATTATCCACAAAACTATTCCATGCATGATTTTGTAATTTTTCCAGCTGTTATTTCTAGTTCTAAGAATCTATTATCTTTGATTTCTGAAGACTGACTTTTTGGAATAATACCAGATGAGTCATATATGAGCTTTTCAAATCAAGACTTTATCTTGCCTTTAAATAATTTCTAACTTCCCTTAAATATTTAAGCCTTTTTATGGGGACAATGTTTGACCTATAAAGCACTATTCTACAGTTTCTTAACGCTGAATTTGGCTGAAGATAACAACCTTCCAGATTCTTTTTTCACTTTGGGTCTTTTGTAATTGTGTCTATCAGAGATTTGATTTGCGGCCATACAACACATCTTGCTACTTAAATCTGTTATTTCATGTTCTTAGTGCACTTGATTTCTTTGATTTTCAAGAAAAAGATGGTTGAAATGTTTCTGGGTTTTATAAATCTCAGAAAGTTTCATTTTCCCTTGAAGCAAACCCTTATACAGAAGTCTTGAAAACTTAAGAACAGGTGTATTTTCTAAAAAAGAAATTAAAAGTTTCATAGTACTATTACTGAAAAATTCTGTTCTAATGTAAGAATCTGTAAGTGTGCTAATCACATCAGAACTTTTAGCCAAAGTAAAATGACTTCCATTTTTCTTTATTGCAATTTTTAAATTTATATTTTTTGTCAGTTAAAACTCCCTATTGATATGTATTATTATATGTTACTTGTTTACATTTTTTTGCTGGTAATTAATTTTTTGACCAATCATCTTCCTTGTAATGTATTTGTCTCTTCCTTAATCTTACAGAATTTTATCTGACTTACAAAGTCCTTATTTGATGCTTTTTTCCCCACATATTTTTGCTATCTTTCTCACAAGCCTCCCCATTTACTCTAATTATTTATTGTTTCCAGTATCAAGAAATGCCTTATCAGATCCCTAAAAACTCAGTGTGTTGCATTTCACTGACCAACATATGTTTGCCCTTTGATCTGAGGATCTGACCAACAGGAAGAATATCCTATTACCTGACCCCTTGACCCCCTCCCCTTCCCCTGTAACACTATATAATCTGTGTACCATGTGCTCTCTCCCTCTCTTCCCTTGTGCTCTCACGAATAAATCTTGGAACTAAGCTAAAAAGGGAAGGAGCCCCTCTTTGCTTATTCATGACACAGGGTTTTCTATCCTTAATTAGCTAGCCAGGAATATTGGGGATAGAAATAACTGTGTTAGCAGTGAAAATATGGCCCAACATTATTAAAACTTCTTCCATCGTTATGTTTGCTGCCCAAATAATGAAAAAAAAGCCATGCAGCTTTACAAAACTCCCGCCCCTCAGAAGAAAAGCAAGAAATGAGTAATTATGTCAAGGGAACTGTTCTTTGTTTTTTACTTAAAAAGACATTAAAGTTTTGAGAAAGGTTCTTGTTCCGTAATTGTTTGGACTGCTAATCATACCTTATTTACCTCTTAATGTCCATCATTAAATGCCCATAATTAAAAAAGTATAAAGAACCTGTTCAGATTAATGATTTGCTGACTATTTTGGACTTATTTCAATGAGATAAACATAAGCACACTAACCCAAATACCAAGGGAAAAACAATATCACTTCTCTGAATACTACCAAAGAAAATTTCTCAGCTATGGTTATGTTCTTCAAACATACATAGGCTTGAACTATTACAAAACAGCCATTCTTGCTGCAGGGATGAAAAATAATTTCATCTCAATTATGCAAAAGTTGATTATAGGAAAAAGGAAGCGTTGATTTTGTCTCAAGAAGTATATCCTGGAAAGAAGTTGAAAATACTAAACCATAAATGCTTCACAATAAGCAAGTGAACTGAGTGAAAGTCCAATGTTTAGGAAAGAACCTTCACAGTGCCATCAAGTAGCTTTCTTTTCTTTCTTTCTTCATAAATGACTACATCTTGAAAAGGAGGAATTTTAAAATGGCCTTGTATATCTCATATTATCTTCTTGAGTGGCAGAATGAGTAACATTTATCAAAAAGAGCAAAGCTTGTGTCACCTCTTTAACTCCAGTTTTTGTCCTCTAGGATTAGCAATTCAACAATCACTATTGCTCCTGCTATCTCATTACATTATATTATTTACTGCTTCCACTATTTAAACCAAGGCCAAAAAGGGGTCATGTAAAAAAAGTTAAATTATGAGCTCAGAAATTTCTCCTTCATCAACAAATCCAACTCTAGTAATGTTTTTACATATTAGTACAAAAAGCTTGCTAAAAATTGAGTTGATTTTTAAAGTACTCTGTATGTAGATACTGTGGTGGTGCACAGAATTCAACAATATTTGTTATTGACAATTTCTCTTACTTCCAATTAGTAGAGTGTTTTCAAGTAAAAGCAAGCCACATTTTCAATGCCAGGCAAAGTGAGTTGCTGGACTTTGATAGAAATTAAGTGACATAAAACTTTACTAGCTTCTATCTGCCTGTGTGTTTTTAGTGCTCCCCTTGATTGCAGCAATACCATGCTTAATTAAAATTTTCACATTGCCAAAAGTAATGAAACAAACAAATTGTTATCAGCAATTTTTTATGAAAGAATAAAATAACTTCTAAAAATGGAGGCTGGGAGTTAGCACAGACATTCTTTTTAAAGTTATTTTACACATTAAAAAAATCCAGCTTGAGGAGTTCGTGTGGCACCATTAAAAAAAAATCGCCCAAATAAAATAAAATTACATCGAAACACCCGAGTCACCAGACTTTGTGTTCTTCTTTTAGAGGTCTAACTGCTTAAAATAGTTAAGAAAAACATTTATTTGTTGCTTTATTGTCTTTTAGCTAAGGAAAATGAACTTGCGCGAACATACTGCCATATCTACTTCCTTTCATTTATTTGGGCTCTTTATTGTCTCTGTCCTTTTTGCTTCCACTCAGGTGTGTCTCCACAAAATAGCAATTTCTTTGTTGATGCTGCATTCATTGTTTTTTCTGCTGAGAGAGGCTTTCCTTTGATCTGTTAATTTGCTAATTCCAGAAAGTGTAGTAAATTAAATTAAAAGCAAAATCCAACAAAAGAATCCCAAACAACATTTTACAGCTACCTGGCTATTAAAAGAAGTTTTTTATTCTGATTTGATGAATATTTTCCCCATTAATGAAAGTTTACTCAATTACTTGCATATTTTCATAACCTTTGCAAGTAATATTGAGGTTGCTCTAGAGAAGCATATACAGTAACTAGCAAATTATGTGCTGCCAGACACAGATTCTGAATATTTTACTCCAGAGATTTTATTTAGGTTTTTTCTTATAGTAGAGCTGTTCACTAGGAGATAAATGAAGACTACCTGAAACATGGACAGATTAGTTTGTATCCCAAACTGGGTGTTTAACAAGTAATTAATCCCATTGAGGTGTGGAAATAGCAAGCAAGCCACCAACCAAAAACCAAGAAACCAAAACCTCCAACTGTTTTTGAAGATTTGATCTCAGTCCCCTTTCCAATGCAGACATTTCTTAAGATTCCAAGTAAGTTGCCACAGTATTTAGTATTGCACAGATTGACAGCCATGTAATGGCAATAGAACTGATTAGGTTTCTAAACTTTCATTCTTTTATGGTTAAACCTTATTTCATTAAATGTTCTATTCTTATTGGAATGACTTTATATCTGAACATAAATGCTGGTACTTCTGGCATGTGGAGGTTTTTAAAAGGTCTTTTTGCTTAGCTGCTTAATTTCTGATTAAAAAAAATGCAGGAAAGACGCAGCATAAGTGCTACAGGAAAATCATCAACAAAAAAGACAGGCAGAAGTTAATTGGGGAAAATTTTGCACTTATGAAAAGGATGATTTTTGGATCTGAATATTTTTGAAAATGAAGGAGAAAGAAAGAGCTAAATGTAATTATATAAGGGATAAAATACTCTAAATCAGCATCAGATCCTCTGCAGTTAGAATATGGTTTCCTAAAAATTAGGAAAGCATCTAATAATTTGAGAGTATTTTGGCTATTCAAATTAAAACATTGATGAAACACGAATAAAAGCACGGTGTTTCCTGACCCACAGAAGACAGAGGGAACACTAAGAGAGATTACCCTGAGTGGTGATTTGAAACATTCCATTGGTAGAAAGTTCTTAAGTCAGCTGGCCTTATGATACTCATTTCTTCATTATGCTAGCACAAAATTCTTTGGGGTTTGAACTAACATAAAGTTTTTAGTAGAACATAGAGATATCTCAGCTTATTTTATATTGTGAAGATAATTTTGAAAGCTCCAAATTTAATCAGAAACCCAGATACTGGGATAGAATATTTCAGTTTCTGCTTCTTATGAATTACTTTTTTCCCCTCCCACTTTTTGTAGTTTTGGAGGAAGGGAAAGCATCATAATTTTTAACAAGTTACACTTTTTTGCTAGTATTCAAATATAGAATAGTGTTAGAAATATAGACTCTGTACTTTTAGGCAAAAATGTTGCTTCTAACAAGACACATTCTTCTCTTGAGATATGATGCATAATTACAGAAAACCAACAGAACAGGTGGCCACCAAAAACAGGGGATATTGCATTAGAGAAATGTTCTCAATTTGTTTTAGTACTCTTCCATTTTTGAAAACAACCATTAATTGTCTTTTAAAACTTCTCTTTAGGACATAAACTTTGACATAAAGACATATAGCTTTATCTATAGAGACTCCCTGGGAACATGAACAGTACATTAATATTTTCTCTTATTGCTCTTAGAGGAAATTGGATGTCAACTTTTCACTACTGTAACATAGTCCATAAACTCCTGGTGTTCAAATTTCTCATCCACTTGCTCTCATTTTCATGTCATATTTGCAATTATGAACCTATGTGCAGCATACAATTAAGTCTCACACATTTCCAAAGGTTTCAGTTTTGTTGTGGAAAGCTTATTCTCTGCAGTCCTTCACAACACAGACTGCCTCTTCCATGTCATACACCTTGTAGATCATTGCTGGTTTTGGGCTATCCAGTCATGGCTTACACTATGAAATGAATCATAGCACACACTATTACCCATACATTCTTTGCTTCTTCACTGTCTCAGCATTCTTGGTCAAAGAAGAATCTAGAATTTTTAAAAAAATATTTAAAATTCATTCAATCATGTAATAGGATTTTTTTCAACTGTAGATTGGAATAAATCTTTGCCTTATAAAATTATTTTGATAATACTTTGTTTTATTTTGTGTTCTTATCACTATTTCTCTTCTTTCTTCCTTTCTTCCTTTCATCATTTGATAACTTTAATCTATGTCAATGCTCAAGAACTCAAAAGCAATGTGCAGATTTTATGCGTCTCAAGTCAGGTCTAAATTGAGAGGAGACAGATGAAACAGGTCTGTTTTCAGAAACTAATGATCAAATACACTTTGAAGGTAAGTCCTTGTAAAGAAAATCAACTAAGAGCCAAATAATAACAAAATCTGAGTCACTAGTTATCTCCAAAAAATAATATCTATTTATATTATTTATTATGCAGCATATATTGATTTAAGTACTGTAATTGTATGCTAACAGTATTTTAATTTATATATGTTGATGTGTAAGATGTATTTTCAAAACTGCACTTGGTACTTCTAATAAAAAACATCTTTCTTAGAACAATGAGATGAATATTTTTTAAAATTGGAATTATCAAACTCAATTCCAAACAAAAGTTAAATTTCCTGAAAACCATTGTTGACATTCAGCATACAATTCCCTTCTGAATTTTCATTTGTTTATGATCTTAAACAATGATAGGTGTCTATACCAATAATTTTAAAGTAATGCAACAAAAAACAATGTAATGTACAATTTTTTTCCCAAATAAGTAATTAATATTAAAAAATAGAAAGTTATTATGTAATAAGTTTCACAATTTCATACATTGATAACAGCCCAGAATATGTCATTTTCTCATCATGTTTTAGAAGCACAATCAATTGGACTGCATTATCTTTTTTCCTGCATGCCATGTAATTAGAGGTCAACATAGCCAACAATTAATTTTAAGATAGTCTATCAGGACAGAGTAGAAAAAATACCTTTGCAACTATTTTCAAGGCCAGCTATTCTACATATGAATATACCTGGCTAATGAAGAAGGAATACCTGTGAATGTTTTGACGCCTTTACTGATTTCAAGCTCTAATAGTAAAGACTTTTCCTTCTGGATTTTGAAGACTGCTTCATTGAGTATTCTCCCATTAGTAATTATGCTTTTGGTGTGCATTTTGAGCAAATTTTATTTCCTTAATATACTTGTGGTTTGAGAATGAGCTGATGAGTGGAGGTTAAGTGGGTAGTTCTTCCTAATTAGTTCTATGAATTCCTTTCCAAATCTTTACATTTATTATTGTACACTTCCTCCTTAGGGTCCAGACAGTAGAATTAATACTATAAATAGAATAGAAACCCCTTTGGAGAGGCAGATTTCTGAAGTCAATGTGTTTATTATGACTGCACCCCTACATATATCTCCTGAGGCCTGGTTGTTTGTAATGTGTCTGTTCACCACACTAACAACAAGACTTGGTGGTGTTTGGTGGGTGGCTCTACATCTCCTGCACAGATGGGTCTATCTCAGTGTTTCCACCTGTGGTATTTTCCACACTTTTTTCTACTCCCACTACACAAGAGCTTCTGCCTCCTTACTCCTTAAGACAACACTTTGCATCCAGATTTGAATTCCAGTGTCCTAGCTGATTTGACACTGGTTCAGGTTGCCAGTCTTTGTTGTCATTAAAGGGCTCTGCAGCAAATGCCTGATTATCCTGTCCTGCTCTCCCTGCTCCGCAGCTGGGGTGGGACTAATGGGAACTCATGTAGCCAAACTGTGCTTTTGCCCTTCCCTAACTGTAATCAGGGCTTTTTCTTTTGCAGGGTGTGCGACTTCTCCTTATTCTTGGAAGAGAAAGTAAACCAGATGTCCCCATCCCTATGCTCCAGGCCCAGATAAGGATATTTGCTACAATGACCTCAGATATCAGGAAGGCAGTACTTTTCAGTCAGAATTGCAGCTGTTTCATTTTACCAGCAAGCCAGCTCCGCTGCTGATCTCTCTGTACTTTCCTGCACTTAGACCAGTAAGAAGGAAAAGTAGGATGAAAGTCTCACAGTTTACTAAATGAAAAAGTAAATATGTGATTTGCAGTAGGCTTCACTTCTTCCTAACAGCTGCAGTAGCATTTCTTCATGAAAATGACACTCGTGGAGGTTTTTTTTTTTTTAATCAAAATACATTTTTTGGAAATGTGCATTAGTGAATTAAAACATTGCCTTTTAAATCTCTGGATGACACTAGTATCATAGTCCTGCTTAGCATAAGCATACACAGTTTAAGAATTATTATAATCATTAGTATAAGTGTTGGAAAAATGCTCTTTCATAGACAGTCCTGAATCACTCTTATCTGAGACATACAATATGTACATTGTGGAACTTTTTCAATCATGAATCATGCTAGCCTTGTCAAGGGAAACTTGCATGAGGCTATCTTAAGGCAGATGCCTCTGGAGTGCTGCTTTGCCTTTTCTCAGCTAGTAGTTGCATAAGCTGCTTTGGAAGAAAATGCCTCTGAGTAGAAACATAATACATACTCAGCCCAAATAATTACAACAAAAATGCTAACTTGCTGTTTTCACAACATGGATAATAGGCTTGCTTAAGGGCATGGAATGCAAAATCAGTTTTGTATGTCTTCTTGTATTTCAGAATCATTAAAATGTGCTACACTCTGAGCATGGAAAAAATGCCTCTGCTGATAACAGAAGTGACAACTGGCACACTGGGAATTCAGCTGTTTCAAACAGTGGCAGAGCTATCAGCCGGGGAGTAATGTGGATAATTTTCATAGTCTCTATCTCTGTTGAAGTATTTCAGTATTAAATTCAGGAGGCATAACATGACAGCCCAATATTGAAATTTAGAGATTCAGAGAAATGAAACAGGCGAGATATATGCTTAAATTTATGTTGAAATTTATAATATGAAATCAAGGGGTTTCCATTTCAAAGCACTTTAAGAATATTATCTCACACAATGAATTCCATCCAAGTGATATTTCACATGTTAGAAGAGCTTCTACACTTCTAATAGTTTCCAAACAAGTTATTCACAGAGCTTATGCTGGTTTTGACTTGGATAGAATTATTCTTATTCTTGGTGGCTGGTATGAGGCTACATTTTGAATTTGTGATGAAACCAGTGTTGGTAACACAAGGATGTTTTTGTTGTTGCAGAGCAGTGCTTACACAGCATCAAGGACATTTCTGTTCACCCCACTCCACCGGCGAGGAAGCTGGGGATGCCCAGGGAGCTCAGATGGGACACAGCCAGGAAAATTGGCATCAACTGACTGAAAGTACACTGTATAGCCTCTGGCATCACACTCAGCATTTAAAGCTGGGGAAAGAAGGAGATGGGGAAGGATGTTCAGAGTTTTAACATTTGTCTTTCCAAGTCCTAGTCATGTGTGATGAAGCCCTGCTTTCTTGAGGAAAATTGAACACCTGACTGCTGATGGGAACTGTTGAATTAATTTCTTCCTTTGCTTTGTTTTCATGAACTGCATTTGCTTTTCACATTGAATGTTATTGCAATCCATGAGCTTTCTCACTTTTAGCCTTCTGATTATCCTCCCACCAAGAGAGAGAGAATCAGTAGCTGTCTGGAGCTTAGTTGCTGGATGAGGTTAGATCACAAAAAGGTTATTCTTCTACATCCATAATTAGTAAACTCATGTTCAAAGAATATAGGCATTTTGTACTGAAAAAGTCTTATTAAATGATCACAATACTCTTTTGTAAATAAAAATTTTCTGATCTCATTTTTCAAAATAGCTAGTAACCATGTCCTTTCTGCCAGCAATTTAGTATCTATTGAATGTGTTGAATCTGGATATTTGTAAATATTCAATAGAAACAACTCCAAAATGCCAAATACATACAAATAAGTATTGGTGCATATGCATAATTAACACCATACATATGAGGTTGCTTGCAATATCCATGAGGAAAGGTATTTACAGAATATTTTCAGTTTCCTATTCTTACTAAATTTGTCAAAATGCCCCCATATTATTAATGACTAAGCATTAATTAGCATACACTGATGCTCAGATTATTCCAGGCAAAGATTGCAAAATAGTCTAGTTTCAGTTTAGCTCCCTCTCAATGTATATACTGCTTCTTCTCTATTCAAAAGAAACCCTCACTCTCCCAGACCTGTTTTCCCATCTCCCAGATGAAGGTAATTATTTTGCTCTGTCAAAGCAGCTCTCCATCTTATTCCTCTGCTACTTTAGTTTTCTTGGAAAAATAAGGCA
>VRYO01001463.1:73165924-73187015 GCA_009812075.1 Sialia sialis | reverse complement strand
TATAGTCTTGTTTATTTCCCAGAGATCATGTAACAATCTCCATTTATCCTTCCCTGGTTTCTTTATTAAAAGCACCAGGGAATTCCAAGGGCTTGTAGTTTCTTCTATGTGACCTTTTGCCAATTGCTCTGCTACAAGCTCCTCTCGTGCCTTAAGCTTTTCCTTACTCATCGACAACTGTGCTACCTATCTCGGATTATCATCCAGCCATGTCAATTTCTGGGTAGGGCATCCCTCAGTGACTGCCTTTAAAAATCCTGGGGAGTCTTAGGGATGATCATTTTGATTCCCCACTGAGACATGGCATCTCTTCCCCATAGGGAGCACTTATAGTCTGTGGCATACGGACAGACACCAGCCAATTTTCCATCCGGTCCCTCAATTTGCAAGACACTTTTTGATATTTTAGCCAATTTGATCCCTCCTACACCTTGGATTTTGTCTACCACGGGTTGTAATTCCCAATGTAACGGCAATATACTCTCGGGTATGATTGTCACATCTGCCCTGTGTCCAGCACCCCCTCCACATGGAGGTGGTCTGAACCACAGGTTAGGTTGCTTGCCAGAGAGGGTTTGTCCTCACCCACCACTTCTGCCCAATAGATTTCAGGCAATTTTCCAATTGTTGTGATTTCCTCTGGAACAGGAATGGCCTGTGCGAGGATTTGCCCCTCAGCAAGATAAAATGGTGGTTGAGGGCAGCATGCCAGGAGAGTGAGGCTGGAGATGCTCCCCTGCATGGTCATGGGAACCACCTCAATCTCCAGAGGTGTGTGTGCTGTGTCCCCAATAACAAAATACTCACTGTCCAGTTCCATTTGGAATAATGTCACATCCACTGAAGTGTTAGGCAGGTCCGCTGAAATAATTGTCCAATCTGCTGACCTGAAACAAAAACTTTTTGTAGTTATAAGTCTGAAATTACCACAAGGCTGCCAAACCTTGTTAATTCAACATTTGACATTTATGTTATCTTGGATCCCCACACCCTTTATCCCATCCTCCCCCTTAGTGTTTAAGAGAGAGGCTTTTGCCAATGTGGCACCCACAGTATTTATATCTTTGCGTGTTAGGGTATTAATGGCGGGTACACGCTGTAAACTTGTTTTTTTTGTCTGTTGGTTTCTTCTGTTTCTGGTTGTGTGGGCAGTCTCTGGCGAAGTGTCCTGGCTTCTTGCACTGGAAGCAGATGATATGCTGCAGCTGCTGTTGTGGCACCTGTAGCTTCCTTGGTCCTGGTGTTACAGATGCTGTAGATTTTGGTTGTGCTGATCCCGAGTTTCTCTCTGACAGTTCTGCTTTTCTGGCACGGGCTTCAATCATCTGTGCTAAAGTTGGTGGTGGCTCAAGGGGAAGACTAAGAATAACCCTGCAACAGGCCTTGTTAGCATTCTGTGAGCCATCTCCTTGATCAATTCAGCTTGTATTCTCGGGTCTGGTACCTGTCTTTCCACTTGCATGCGAAGACAATCTACAAATTGCAAGAAATACTCAGAGGCAAATTGTTTAATATTAACATAACTGCCTTTCACTTCTACAGTTGGTAGCTGATTGAAAGCTTTTTCTGCAACATTACAGATCTTATCCAAAACAAACTTGGATAATACCCGTGTTTGCTTTTCTGGACAATGCCAATTACCTTTTCCACATAAATGTTCGTGTGTAATATCATTATCAACCTCATCTTTGGCACTATTAGGGCTTTGTTGTAACTCCTGCAGAAGTACCCTTAAAGATATTTTCCACATCCCTTCCCACAGATCATATTCTGAGGGAGTTAACAAGCATCTAAACAAATCCTTAATATCATTGGGTACAATCTCATTTGAATTAAATGTTGCTCTCATCATGCTCTTAAAAATTTCACTGTTTCTGCCAAATTCTTTGTACTTTATAAATTTTCTTTTTATTTTGATAGGACAAAGGCTGGTAAGTTCTTTTGCTATTCCTCCTACCAAGTTATACAACAGGAGCCCCTGATGGAATATCTCCCAAGTGACTTCCAGGGTTCGGCATGATTCCCTCCCCACCGGGAGTCTGTCCAGCCTCTCCCACTGCAAGGACATCTGTCCTGCAGAGGCTATGAGGTGGGATGTGCCCATGAACTCTGTGAGGGCTCCATCCTTCCCCCCATTTCTGTAGTAACTTGGAGCAGAGGAATGTAAAACCTGAGCCATTGCAGCAGAAGTACTGGCAAGGGGCAGAGGCAGGAAGGGGCCCACCACCATGTGGTCTACAGTTCCCCAGGGACCAGGCACATAGTTAACACCATCTTGGCTTTGTTCCCCGGGCTCTTTAGCCACATAGCCCTGAGAAGAAGAGAGATCACTTTTATAAGTTTCTGAACACTGCTCCGAGGGCAACATTGTAGGAAAGAGGGATACAAGGATCCAGGGTACTGGGGAGGTCTCAGAAGCCCAGAATGGCTATGGCTGTGCCAGGTGCTCTGCAAATCCCAGAACGACAGCTGAGACACCTCCAGCTCAAGGTTAGGTGGTTTGGAAGGGAGAGAAGGGAGAGAGCAACCTGGGGTGCTTTTCTGCTGCTGTCTGTTGTGTTTTGTTTGAAGTAAAAGTTTCTGAATTTTTAAAAATATTGGTAGGAATAGAGAAGCTGTTTTATCGCCATTTTCCACTTTTGATGTTAATAAATCCCCTATTTCATCCCAAAATAAAACCGAATTTATATCTTGCAAATTTAAATTGGATTTTTCTACAGACAACCAGCTAGCAAAGTATATTAATTTTTTCTTAGAGATTATAACATCTTTGTCACTTATAATGTTCCTAATCTGATTAAGAATACTCCTTTGTAACGTAGTCAAATTAGAACCCATTCTGATGTTAAAAAACTACGCAGCTGTCTATCCTTTTTTCACAGTATAAACACAGAGAAATAGCTTTCCCCCACCACCAGCCATGGTTGGAAGAGGAACAGCTGTGGCAGTAAAGAGTTAACCGATGGAAATGCTGAAGCAGCTGTGAAAAACCGCGCTTCAGGTTACTCCCTGTCGAGACAATACACGTCTTAACAGGTGTCTCAGCCAGAATCTTCCCCCACCACCGCTCTTTTCTGAAGGGTGATTTCAGGTTTCGCGTGCAGTCTTTGTTTCTCTGGTAGTTACCCTCCTCCAGGGGATTTCGGCTGTGATCTATGCTGCTTAAAAAGGTGCCTGATTGACTTGCTGTGGATTTCAGCAGGCTACTGATCTGTTCCCGGGATGAAATGCCATGCAGAAAGCGACTTCTCGCCTCAGGATAGTTGGACCAACCCTGGCTTAAATAAATCCCTTTTACAGGACTCTAAGCAAAGCGTGAGGCTCTGGATAGCCCCACGTTGGGCGCCAACTGATCCACCCTCGCTCCTCTCTCTGACCTCCCGGCTAGCTCTCAGTCAGAGATGGGTAGGGAGATCATGGACAAAGCAAGACAAAGGAGGCTCAGACCCCGGCTTTGTCCCAAGGCTTATTCTCGAAGGTGTCCAGGGGAAAGAGAGCAATCACGTGGTACACAGGGGTATATCTAGGGTAAGGAAATGGGAGGGTAAAAATTGGATCTCTTCCAACTCAGAGAAATAGGATCAAGCCACAGGGTCAAGGAATGTACTTATCTAAATACATGTTGGTTAGTGGAATGCAACATTTGATGTGTTGGAGCTTAAAGAAGAATAAACTATCACCTCATCTCCTCCTTTCTCTGTGTTTTAAAAACAGAATTACAGAAAAAATGTAAGAATCAATTCTGTAACAGAATAAAATACACCATTATTTTTTAATGGAATGGGAAATGAAAATTTGATGCTGTTAAAATCAATAAGTTAATTTGATTATTTTATACTCAAAAGATTTATTAAAAGCTTAGTGTTATTCTATTTTAGGAAATACTTTATGTTAAATCATTACATAGATCTACTACGAAACATGAGATGTCTCTTTCTCAATTTTTGGTTGCTTATTTAATGCAATGATAGCTCTGCATGAATATAGAAGCTTTATGAAACTCATGTAATAGCTACTAAATATATCAAAGAAGATATAATAAAATTTCTTACTCTTCAGTATTCTTTCTGAAAAATTGGGGTAAAAATTTACATTAATTTTTTTACATTTTATTGTACATTTAGAAGCTATCCAAGGGATACTGTGAATTGTGCCTTGTATAAAAAATTCATAAAGCAATCTGTAATGGCAATTTATAAATGGATTTCAATTATGCACTAATAAATCTAGGAGCTACAGATTCACCGGAAGCTACAAATGAGAAGTTTTCAGAAAGAGGATGAGAATACCTAATTTTTCTTTAATTTAAGCACCTTTATATTCACAAAAGAATAAGAGAAATTAAAAAACATCTGCAAGAAATGAATTGGATTAAATAATGTAAATTACTTGAGGCACGAGGTGTAAAAATAATCAGTCTACAGAGGGTTCTCATTATTTTTCTGTGACATTATAACAAGCAAGAATAGACTAAATAAAGACTTGCTTTTTACAACTACAGTGCAGTTATAAATCTGCCAATATTCTTTGCAAGCAAGCCACAAGGACCTCCCGATTAAACCCATAGTTAAAAAAATAATTTTAAAAGAGTGAGATCTTACAGTGTTTGATGTTTCTATTGAAGATTTATAGAATACAAGGTAGTGGATCTTTTTACATTCCCATCTAAACCTCATGAAATGTGTCTTCCATATCCATTTTTAGTGAAATCCATGTTGTCCTTGAGAGCTCATGAGCAGTGAGCCCTTTCTGATCTTGCTGGAGTGCTAGCTTTAAGTGAAGTGGTTTTGCTGTTGCCATCAATTCAGTTATACATGCTTCCATAGAAGAAGAAATCCGGGCATGTCAGAGTCTGAATCAAGAAGGACAAGGGGCAAGCATAAGCTGGGACTGGACTGGAAGCTTACATTCTGATAAGGTCTGCCAGACAGGAACTCCAGGCAAAATGCTGAACTAAAAAGGAACTTCTCAGCCCATGGATGTGAGACCCCAGTGGTGTGGTCTCTGGAGGTTGAAGACCCCAGGTGAAGCAGGTCAGGGCCATTAAAGCCTGTTCAAGCACTCAAGATCCTCACAGTTCTAATGGAGATTCACTTTAGTAAATAGTGCAGAATATTCCACAAGTATTTTATCGTCTACTCAATTTGAAATCAAATCTATTGGGCTCCATGCTTTCCTGCAAAATTTATGTTTTGCAAAGTATCGGTGGTGCTTGTTAATTTTTTTGTGCCATTGAACATCCTGTTGCTCTGTTCCAAGAGAGAGAACAAAAACTTTCAGAATATTCTGTCTTTGTGACACGTTTCAATGTGACCTTCCATTTGCTCCAGACACTGGAGTGTTTAGTCTGTTCACTTGCCACCTAAAGACCTTGAGTTTCACCTAGTTAGCTTCTACCAGGACTCCAAACTGTAATTGTTGCAGTTTCCAGGAAATCAAAGTCCTGTAATTTTGGCAGGAAACCAAGGCTATGAGTTATGCCAGAGAGAGAGAGAGATGTTTGAATGCTGGAATTTTAAATGCTCACTACAGGGTGTGTGTTCTCATTTTCCTTAGATATCATAGCAGTTCACAGAAGACCAAAATACCCTCAAACATGCACAAAAATAATATAGTAAGCAGAGAACAGTCTAATTTGACTAGTTAGAAAAATTTAATAAAATGTGATGAGCACTTCCTCAGAATTCACCTATATGCAGTAACAGCATTGAAGGGATTCACATCAAGCCCATTGGAAGATATTTTTGGCCCATCTTCCATATGCTAGTAGTAAAGTAATTAGAAAAACAAGCTAGCATATAGAGGGTCTAGGTTCAAATTCTTCCTCTCCCAAAAGTAATTGGATATCCTGGGTCATTACTTTCCAGAAGATTCAGTAAAACATTGAGATTTAGGATATTTTTAGTAGGGGCTTCCTATATCTCACATTGAAATTCTTTTGCTTTTATTGGAAAAAATTAAATTATTTTATGTCAGCAAATAAAGACTCGTTTGAGGTTAAGGCAGATTTACAAGGGGAGGGTCAAGCTCCATCTAGTGAACACATAAGTCTCATAATAGAAGCACACCAGTGTTTAAAAAAAACATATTTCAAAGGACACAGAATATGAACCAGTAAGAACTGAATATTTACCACAACTACTAACAGGGGCTGAGGTTTGTCCTTAGAACATGACTATATGTAATTATTCATACTTTTGGCAGAAAACTCTATGCAGTATGGAGTCGCACAGCAGAGTGCATGAGGCAATAGTGTAGAGGATAAAGAGCAGAATTATAGTTTGAATTCCTGGATTGACGTTTCTAAACTGTTGACTTCACTGTGTAATTGTCTGATGAGTGTTAAACAAGTCATGTTTCCTACTGCTTTACAACACAAAAACAAACACCAAAGCTTGAAGATCAAACTCAGCATCAAGCCAACTTTCATGCTAGCAAAAACATAAGTGGGTTTAGTTCTTCAAAAATTCAGGAACAGGAACAAACAGTGGAAGCTGCTAAATTCTGTTTGCCAATAGTGAGCCAGGAGTCAACGGAGATAAAAAAGCACATGAATCATCAAAACCAGACGCTAGCAGGAACACAGATTAAGAGCAACCAAAACATAAAAAAGACCTTATTTTAAGGCTGTAGTGGCCTAAATTCCAACTTCACACTTTTGGAAATGGTCATGTTTTTGATGGGTGTCTTTCCCTTGTTTATTAGAGGACATATTATTCTGCTACTCTCTTTTCAGACATGTTTTACATCTTCTATGTCACTGGGGTGTGCTTTCTTTTTAACCTTGACAAGCTTGAGTATTCTTTAAAAAAAAGAGAAGTATCTGAGAGACAATTTGTTTATGGCTTTGACAACGCCATTTAAAGAAATAAGTTCAACTTTATATCTGTGTTTTCAAAGAATCCAGGAAATATTTTCTATTTATTTTTTCCATAATTATATTCGGAATTCATGATGAGGGAATACCTCTGACATCCTCACCATTTTTGTTATATTTTATCATGAATGTTAGAAAACTGCTTACATTCTTGGTTCACATTGTACTACACTGCATATGATTTTGTTGGAAATATGTTTTCTTACTATCTCTTAATTACAGGAAATTCTGCAAGAATATTTTATTTTACTTGTAAATTATTGTCTCGTCAATCATCAGCAATCGATTCAAACCAGCAATTAATTGATATAATTAGATGACTGACAATGATTTCTACTCTTTTGCATGTTCCTGCCCAGAAAAAAAGACCTCTCTCTGCCTCCTCCCTATCTTTTTAATTTCTCTACCTCTCATTTATTGTTAAATAAAATCCATATTATTGACTGCAGCATATGAACTCATTTGAACCTTGGCCAGAATAATCCATAAATAATAGGGTCTTAACAATCTCAGAAACAATTTCTTGGTTTAGACTTAACAGGAAAGCTCCTACTCTTTTTCTGCTTTGTATCTCTTCACCAGATTATCCAAAGATATTTGCAAATTCTTGTCTATTGCAAAGCTGAATCTGTCTTCAAGCTACTTTAGAACTGGGTGTTATCAATTTCCATATCCCTTACATGGTATATGTCATTAGGGCACAATCTCTAGAGGGAAAACAGCCCACTTAGATTCTGGGCAAGGTATTCCAGGCTGTTACTTGGTTAGGGTGACCCTTTCTTCTATTTTAGCATTAATTTGAAATTTTATTTTCCCTCAGAAATGTAGATGAAGATTTACTTTAACATCTTTGTTCAACAAGTAGCAGCAAGAAATTGATTTCTCATTGAAAAATTCAATATCCCTATTACCTCTCCTTTGTGTACTCATTTAGACATGGTAAAGAACAAAAGAAATTAGAAGAAATCTGTTGGCCTCAAAGAACTTTGACTTCAAAATATTAGATAGGCTGAACCTAGGATTGATGCCAGAAAATCAATTACATTAAGTCTCATTTTCTGTAAGAACCAACTTAGCCTAACTGATACACAGATAATTCTTTCATTTTCTAAATATTTGAACTACAGTAGATTTTGGAATATCTTAATTTTTCAAGAGGTATAGGAGACATAGAATCATAGAACATTTTGAGATGGAAGAGACCCACAAGTATCATCAAAGTCTAACTCCTTGTTCTGCACAGTCAGTCCCAGGAAATCCAGCCTGTGCCTAAGAGCATTGCCCAACTGTTTTTCTAAATGCTCATGGAACTCCAGGGCTGTGATTCCTCCTTGTTCCGGCATATCATCTGTAATTTTCTGAACTATCTTTAGCTATAGTCTGTCTGTGGAAGTGCAATATCCCTACAGTTCTTGTGTTTGCTTAATCCAGAATCTACTATCTGTCTCTAATGAGTTCTGCCTGGGCATTAGTTGCAAAATCTTACTGCCTGGAATAACAGAGCTACAGCCCAACCAACAGCAGTCAGCCAGAAGGACACAGAGAGACAACCCTTGCCCTGCAGCAATACCATGTGAAGTGTTTGTGTTCATGTCACAGCCTAACAAACTAGAGGTAACTTAGTGCAAAACAGACAAGTTTTTTTTCCAGATAAAGTTCTATCTTCTAATTGTATATACACAGCTAATAAACATTTAACCACAATAAGGCAAAACTATGCAATTCCCAGTATCCTCTCCTACAGACTTCAATTTAAAAATCCCAAACAAAGGACACTTTTCTTCTTCTGATATCTCCTGGCCCACCCCTGAGTGATCTAATTGAGATTGTTAATGTCTTTTTTGCTAGAGTCAGGACAAAGCAAGGCTCTATTGTTAGTTTTCCCCAACGTTTTATAGCACTGGATATTTTACCTCTTGAGTTGCTGCCCAAGAAAAATTATTCTTTCTGCTAAAACCTAATGAACAACAAGAGAAGCAAAATCTAGTTGACCAAATGTCTTATCAGCAGTTCCAGACAATGCTGCCGTACTTCATTGGATGGCACCCAGGTCCAGTCTGAGATGGATCCAGCAGAGTCACCGGAGGACCAGAGCAGCTGCAGGCCCCAGCCTTAGGAATATAAGTCTCGTACCTTTTGCAATGAATTCAGCAACCCATCTCATTGCCTCCCTATAAATTTCAACTGGAAAACGTAGGATTTCCTTTTATAAAATGTGTTCCTCCATCCTGTTTTTTTAAGATTTTACAAAGCAGCTGAAATTAGTTTTTTGGATGAAGAGTATCTTATCCAGGTATTTTGATGGGTATTATTAGTGGGACATGTGGGTTTGGGTTTTTGTATTTGATTTCTGCAGTTTTTTTCCCCACTTATTCTTATTAATTCTTATTAATTATGGAAGGCGGGGAAGGAAGTGTTTGCTGTCACCCTGGAGGACACAACCAAGGAAAGTCCAAATTCTTGTGCTGAAGTGATCTAACAGAACACCTTTGAAAACTTCACTGCCTTTTCCTCCACATGCCACTGAGTCAGCTGTGAATAGGTAAGAGCTCCAGTCATGAGTACAGTAATTTCATAACTATAAGGCACACCGGATTAGAAAGCGCGCTTCCAGGTTGTTGGCAAATTTCCAAAGTTTGTCAATATATAAGGCGCACCGGACTATAAGGCGCACCTTTTTTTTTTTGCAGCAAGGATCCACATGCAAAAAAGTAACTGATTAGCAATGGAATCATGTGATGGTGGGGTTTACTGGCAGATGTTCAATTTGCAAACAGTTTTTCATGGATCAGTGTAGCCTTTAAATGCAGCCCCAGGCACCCTCCCTGTGCTGTGGGCGCTGGCATTCCCTCCCACCCCTGGCACGGGCTGCCATGGCTCTCGTGGTGCCCAGGTCAGCTGCCAGCACTCTCGGCTGCCGTGCCTACCAGCACTCATGGCTCACACTTCTGAGTTGGCAAATTTCCCAGTTTTGTCCATATATAAAGGCACATTGGATTATAAGGTGTACTTCTGGGTTTCGATCAAAATTTTAGTCAAAAGGGTTCCCCTTATAGTCGTGAAAATACTGTACTTGCCTGCCTCACATATTTAATAATTCATTATAATGAACTGTGGCTAAGAGAACAGTAGACACGACCCTCGAGTATAATAAACAGGTCTAATGGTGCAAGAAAAGAAAGAACAGACTATGGTGAGCCTGGATTCGGGCTCCAGATCAACAAGTGTCTGGAGAATGATGCCTTTGCATTTTGGAATCGTATACTGGGGTATCATCATGGACTGATTTGATTGGCAGATTGTCTTGACATCTGCCTAAAAGCCCACAGTAGTAAAAATTGGTGGAATATCATGGCCATCCAGCACCATGTAGAAGCAAACTGCCTAAGGTGAAGCAACTTCACACTGGTGCCAAGCTGCTGTCTAGAGCCTGACACTGAGACTGGCTGCAGCAAATGTTTCAGGATCTCTAGATTCAACAATGCCAAGTCATTGGAGAGATCTGTAGAGCAGCTCTCAGTTCTCGGTTAGAGATTTTTACTGATACAGGTGGTTTCTTGGACCACTTAATAAGTTGAGCTTAATAGTGTAATGTTTGCCCCATGTTCATGTTCCTCTTTTGTTAGTTTTACCATATTTGCTTGGAGAAAAAAACAACAAAAAAACCTTTACATAGTTCCTTCAGAAAGAACCTCCTGTGATAAAGGTGATATCTTGTAAGGTCCAAGTTTGGGGACAAAATTACTATTGTTCTTCATGGTTTGTTTATTTGCTTCTTTTAAGGTTTCTTTTTAAAGTCAAGCTACCTTTTCAATATACTGATATTTTATCTCATCATCCTTTCCACTCTCTTCAGCAAGCCATAAATACTTATGATTTGTGACTCCTGAGAAAGATATAGACAAAATCCCTAGCATCTAAAAATGGATTTCAGCGGAAGCTACATGTTCAAGATTCTTTGTATTTTGTCTATTGGGAGCTGGGTTTTTGTTAAGACGTGTAAACATATATCAACAAATGGCTAAATCATCTCTGTGTATTCTTTTTTAAATTAATTCAGGTATCAACAAAATTTGGGGGAAGAAAAATTTCTTTTCTAGACATTCTTCCGGAAATTTTTCCAATTTTAATAAATATTTCCAATTAAATTACAGTAATTTCACACTCATAAGCCTCACCTGGTTATAAGCCACACTTCTGGGTAGCTAGGAAGACCACAGACTTTGTCCATAAATAAGCCACATCGGGTGATAAGCCGCAATTTTTTTTAAAAAATTAAGCGAGGATCCATGTGCAACAAAGTAACGAGTTACTAACAGAATTGCATGAGCACAGGGTTTGGTGTCAGGTGCTCAATTTGCAAATAGTTTTTACAGACCAGAGAAGCCTTTAAATGCAGGCCCAGGCACCCTCCCCATGCCCTGGGCCCTGGCACTCCTGCCCCCAGTGCTGGCTGCCATGGCTCCCCACCTGCTCAGCAGCAGCAGCGGCTCCCTGCGCCGCTCAAAAGTGATGGCTTGCTGGTGAATCTGGAGGCTGCTTGGCGGGCTGGCCACTTGAACATGGTGAAGCCAGGCTGGCCACACAAACGCGATGAAGCTGGGCTGCCTGCACGAAGCCGGCGGCGGCTTGTCGCCCGCTTGCCAGTGGCTCTGGCTTGCCACCCACCTGGCAGTGGCTCCACAGCAGCTCTCTGCCCGGCAGCGGCTCCATGGCAGTTCCCTTCCCAGCCGGCTCACACTTACGGTTTGGCATTTCTCTGGAATTTGTCCATAAATAAGTCGCACCTGGTGATTAGCCACGCTTCCGGAATCAGCTCGATTCTTCAGTGAAATAGGTGCAGCTTATCAGTGTGAAATTACTGTATCCCTTCTTTAGAATCCTCTCTTGACTGTGACAAAACAAACAGTAAAATTCTATTCAGAAAATCAGAGCTACATCATAAATCCTGAACGAGTTGGAAGGAACATAACTCCTTTTTACTCAAGACGTGCTCTATGCCAGTACACTGAAAATTATATTTTTGTATCCTAAAATTGGTTCCTGAAAGGCCTTGTCTCAAAAATTTGTGGAGAACAGTTTTTCAGTTGGTAGACACTTTCATCTTTTCTGAGACTTCTAAATGTGTCTCCCTGGATTTGCGAATTCCTTTACCTCAAAGGAATTTATATGAGGAAAAGAAATTATTTGAGATTAAATTATGTAAATTACTGAGGAGAGTTCATTGTTTGTCTCAAATGGAAAGCACCAGCTTTATACAATCTTGGTAATATCCCAGTTAAAAAATGTGCCAGAAGGCTAGCAACTGAGTAGTGAAAGGTAATAAGTAGAATTTACAGTGCTTTCTTGGAAGAATAGCCCAGTTTTGCAATAGTTTTTAACTCTCAGGTCTAGTTATCTGACATTTTATAATTTTCTCCACATGCTTCACAGAAAGAAAGCCTTCTCAATCATTTCTGAAACCATCTTAGTAAGGCACATGGTTTGTGACTCTTGGCATTGTCCTTTACAAGTCTAGGAGCTGGAGTCAACAGTCCTTTTAGGTCTCTTTGGACATAAGTTATTCTATGATTCTTGTTTGTAAATGCCACTAGTGAGTTCATAAACCTGTTCAATAATCTGAATTTTTTGTTTTAAATTTTTGGCTTAAAGCCATTTTAGTTCTTTTTCCCAGGTATTCCATACATCTGATGACATTTATCACCCCTCTGCCATTTGCTATTTTATCTCTAGCTGGTTTTTTAATGAAGAAGAGAAAAAATTAATAAACAATATGATTTCATGGGAAATATTACATATAAAATGTATTAAATGATATAAAAAGCACCACAGTAGAAATGAAGACACAATTTACAGATATTGAAATGAAGGCATTTTTTTTTCCAAAGAAATAAAATTATTTAGTGCTATTCCTTATTTCCAATATGAGCTTATATTCCTAAGTTTATCATTGGACTCCTAAGTGCATAGGTATCAAAATTACTTTTAGAACAGAGTTACAAACCGCTTCCTCAAAAATACTTTTTATACCATATGAACCTCAAAATATTTTTTTGTCACTTCTTAACTCTTACATTGCTAATGCATGTTAGAATATTGAATTTTGTTGGCTCTAAACTAAGATTCGCAGTGGTACAAAATAATATTTGCTCTTACTCTTTTTTTACTTGTCTTAATTAAGTATTTATTAATTATTTTTCAATATTTAAATGTTGTGTCTATTATTTCGATTCACATTTTCTTGTAGCTTAATAAACCAAAAATAAAACTAGCAACAACACTAATATTCTATCTTTTTTTTTCTTTCTTTCTTGCAGTAGTTTACCGTAGCTTCCTAGATAAAAGTGGGAGCTTCATACTTAGTATAATTTGGTTACCTTACACAAGATTCCCACTTTTTTTTTTTCCTACACTTATTTTTGGATATCTGAAGGTCTGAAAATAGTGGAGACATCTTCTTAAACAACATACACCCTAATAAATGGTAGCTGTACTGGGGAAAGCAGCTGGAAAGGTTGCTGAAAAGACAGGTCAATACTAATGAGATAGTTCAGGATCTACTGTGCTGGAAAGGATGGGCTTAGGAAACATGCTTAGATTTTCATATTTTGTATCAACCCTTTCTTATTTTGGAGCCCATTATTAGACACTTCACATTTTGGAGTGCCATAACACACTAATTTCTCATTCAATTAGAACATTACTGAAAAATTCTACAACATCAAGGCTGTTGTGAATCTGTTACTTACATTCCTTCCTGAATATGCACTTGTTTCGAGGTACCCTATCACCACTGAATCAAACTTACACAGTAGTGAACACCTTACAAATTAGTACAAGTACCAAACAGGTACTGTGGAGTAACAGTGGCTGATGACACAGTGATTTCTGCTGAAAACCAAATTAGTGTTCCTAACCAAGGATATTAGGTTAGGCTGCCACATGCTGGATTAAGCGATCTCATTAAATGTGGCCAGTATGGGAGTTAGGTAGTTTTTTCAGATGTACAGTTGTACACTGTTTTGTAAGCTAATAAAACACAAATAGCAAGAAATAGCCCGAAGCTTCTATACCAGTCAAAGCAATAGATTTGCTCATGTTGTGTTAATAGTGTTGATGATAAGATAGAGGAATTAAACCATGAAACCATCAAAGATTCACGTATTCAGTGATTGCCAGCAATGGGAAAAAGTTCCTCTTTCATAACTAGTCAAATAAACAGTGTTTGCTTCTTTCACTTTTGCAGAAGTGGTAAGTATTGATCCCAGCTGGAAGTAGGGCATCAGAAAAGCTGTGATGAATGGCATTACACCATTTAGTCTATACAACTCACGGTAGTAGTAAATTTAGACCAAGACTTTGAAGAAGTTTACCAGACACCAGGGAGGCCAGCACAGATTATGTGGACTCACCTCATGATTTAATTCCTGACCTTTCAGGAGTTCAAGATGATGGCAGCTTCTTTGCCCTGCATACATTAAGTTTGGGTTTTGCTTTGTTTTCTTTTTTTACCCTATTATTCCTCCTGCATCACCTGAAAACTCCTAATTTTAATATCTGTTTGCTGCTACTACCCAACTTGATTTATTGCTCTGTTGTGCTTAGGTCTGTTGAGTATCTGAGATAATTTTGCAGGTAGGATTTAAGTGTCAATCTTCCCTTGAAAAAAGTTTTATTAAAGGGCAATGACAAAAGCTTTTCCAACAAGAGGAGAAATGGCAAATGGTAATAAAAGATGAGACTTTTAACTAAACCAAAACTGAATGGAAAATGAAGAATATAAAAAACCACTTCAGACTATCACATAGGGGGAATTTGTTGTGAGCATGAAAAGACAAAGCAGATCCTGAACTGGGAAGCAGGATGGAGATTTTACTGGTAGATTTAACAGAAAACTTAGGACAATTAGATGGATGTAAACAGGCAACAATTATTTCAGGCCTCCTGTTTTATGGCAAAACAAAAAGACATAATGGTGTCAGTCAAAACATTTGGGTGTTAAATGTCAAGCGGAGTCTAAGAGTGTTTTGTGGTGAAGGCATTCAGCAAGGGTTATCAGAATTATAGAAGGGCGTGAGAGATGCAACATTTAAAAATTAGTTCAGTAAAATTACTGTGCACAGTACGGTGAGGGTTTCTTGGACTTCTGAGGATGACATCAGTCATTTAAAGAAGAAATAAATTTGGAATGGCACTTCATTGATATAAAGTCCCACACAACTTAGAAAGCTCCATAGAGCTTAGAAAACTCCACTCCTAAGTGGGAAGGAATCATGAGACCATATTATTGTCCCACTGTGCATGAAGAAGAGAGGAGAACATCTATCAAAAGAAAAGGATGTGTTATTGCCATCCTTTGATGGTCGAAAAAGACTGTTTCCCGGGAGTTTTAGGTCAGTAAGATCTGTTGCATATTCTCCTTCAGGGATTCCTTAAGTACAAATTAGCATTTTAGAGATTAAGAGACTTAAGTTCTACTTGGAGGCTTGATTTTCTGTTTCAGCAGTCTTACTCAGATACTTTCTAGGTATTTCTCCTGAAGGGGGGTTGATTAGACTATGCTCACTGACCATGTGGTTCATGCCTTTCAGAATTATCTGTGCTGTTCTTTTGACAAATATAAAAATCTATGATATACAATCTAAAGCTAGAAACCCTAAAGCCCTTCCTATTTCCTGTACTGTAGAACACAAAAGCATTAATGAAAAATGAAAATGCTGTTGCACTAAACAAAAAAAAAGGCAAATCAATGACCTCTCAAATTTAGAAATAAAATTAATACATGAAGAAAAATATCTTTGTCTTCTAGATTTGCATTAAACATTGTAAGGCTTAAGAGAACTGTAAACCTAAAGAAAAATGAAGATCAGAAGTTCTGGCCTAAAGATTTTTCCAAGCTTCATAAGCAAATTTGCCCTGAGTTCAATTACATATTTGTCAAGACAGATGTGAAGCCAGTCTTTCCACGCCTACAATGCCATTACAATAACACCATGCCTCTATTCATGGAAAAACTCTAAATATTTGCTGGCTTAGACAATATTGAGACTGTTTTCCAATGAACTTAATTCCTTTCTCCTTCACAAGCCTGATTTCTCTGAGAACAGATTAAATTCTACAGAGGTTTTTAAAATCTATCTAAAACATTCCAACTTCTGTCGTTTAAGTAGAGAATGGGAACTACATGGTTTTGAGCCAAACTTGAACTTTTAAAATGATAATTTATAATAAAAATATATTTTAACATCATTATGCTAATTTTGTAAGTTCAATATGCTCCAAATTATAGTCTTCCACAAGCAATCATGAACACAAAGCTTTTTTTATTTTCAAAACACAATATTTTATTTCAAAGTATCAGATAGGCTCAACAATTCCTTGGTAAATTATTCTCTGAAGGAAAGGTAGCAGAAGTGGTGATGTAAAGAATGTAAAAAAGTGGAAAAAAATAAAAGAATGCAAATAGGATGTGTAAGAGAGATGTAAGCTGTTATATAAATAACCACATGGAAAAAAATACATAATGAAAATCTTCATTTTTTAAACCTAGCAAAAGCAAAAGATCTTAAAAAATGATGTAAGACTCTAAAATGTGAAATGAGGCTGACAAACTGTTCATGAGAAAAGACTCAAGCAGAATCTTGGCAATTAAGGTTAAGACATTTAAAAAAATGTGCTGTAAAAGCACAAGCTAAATGCTGAAGGTATAAAAATCCCTACTGTGACTGTAGACTAATGGACTTTGGACTTATTTTGCTGAGAAAATAAATGTTGCATGCCATATTTGTTACTAAGTCCCACTTAATTAACTATGAACTTAATCATTAAGTAGCTTCCAGACTGTATGTCCATTATAGAATATGTGTGCACACATACAGATATGTTTTGACTTAGGATTAACAACTTTCCATTTATTTATTCTCCATTTCCCTCAAAATAGGTGCTAGAATAATGCACTACTGCATGAAAAAAATGTTAGCAAGAACCAGTGACTCAATGTTTATGTGTGTGGCACCCAGTTGCATATATATAATATTTCAAACACAATTAATTATTCTAATAGCTTAAAGCCAACTTGGAACTCTTTTTTTTTTTTAATAAGTTTTAATTCTATTACACACCTGATTTAAAATAAATCTTTTTTTAATTTTTTTTTCATGACAATTCCAACATAACCTCAAATGGAAAAAAAATCTGTCCATTTCAACAGGAAGAATAATCGGAATATGTTTGCTTTAATCAGTGGCAATTCAAATCAGTGTACTATAAGAAAATACTAATTTTCATCCACATACTGTTTTAGGTGCAATTTAAGAAGAATGACAAGGAAATAATGTCATAGTACCTATATGGTATCATCACACATAAACCAAGACAATCTTAGAGTCAAAGAACAAAATCCTAGTTAACAAGTGACTATACTGTAATGGTAAAAAGTTAAAGGTGATCATGACTACCATGATGACACTTTTAATTTCTGGTCAAACTTCCATTCTCAAATGAAGCTTAAAAATAATTTTTTAGCTAATGAAATTATTGCAGACTACCTTAAATAATTAATTTGGTGTGTTTTCACACACTAGAATATTCTAAGGCAAAACATCATTTTAATTTAAAATGACCAAGGTAAGAGGCCTTCATCCCATTCCTACTGTCAGCCTTGACTGTATGATGAATTTTTTGTTTGTTTCCTAAACACATCCAATATTAATTGGAAATAAAGTTGTTTGACAGTGGTTACACCTGGATTCCTACTCCACAACTAAAAACTACAAAGAATTGTGAGCATCTGTTCTCCACCAGAAAAGTTAGGAACGTGAACATGTGTGGTTTGCTATAAAATAGAATTCTCAGGTCTTCTTCCTCTTAGTGACACCCGTTCTTATTTCTAACAATTTCCTTTTGAAGAAGTAAGTATTTACATGTTGTATAAACAAAAATGAGAAGTCATTGAGAACAGAAAAAAATCAATGAAAACACAAGAACACTTCAAAGATTCTTCTGTTTAATTTTTTTTCTCCCATTCAAAAATGTGCCAACTGAACAGAGATGTTGCTTTGAAAAATGTGTAATCTATATCTATTCCCTTCATTTTTCTTTTCTACTACTTTTGGAAAAAAAATTATCATCCCTTTTGGATCATCCCATTTGACTCTTTAAGCACCCATAAATGCCATTTAATGGCAAGTCAAAGGTTACCCCTCTGTGTGCGGAATTGATTTTCCTTATTCATCTCGTGGTTTTGTTTGCTTTGAATTTTTCCTTCCCCTTTGCTCATAAGAGAAAATCTAGGGAAATTTTATTTTTCCCTTGTTATTACTAAGAAAAGGTTAAGGAAGTATTCTTCTATATATTTGTGCAGATGAGTCTTGGTTGAAGTTTATCTCCAATGTAACTGATTTGAATTAAATGAGATTTTTTTCCTTTCTGCACCAAAGACCTGACATTTTATCTATGTGCACAGTGAGTTTAATGCACATTCTTTTTTTATAACCACTGAGTTCCACTCAGATCCTCTGTGTTTTCCCAATGATATAACCTGTCCGTTTGTTTCTTTTTCAGTCTCAGAGGGAAGTAAAACTTTACTATCAGTCACACTCTTACAGAAAAACTACAAGACAAAACTCTCCCAAAGCCGAAGTTCCCACAGAATAAAGCCCCTCTAAACTCTTACATGAGAACCTGTAATATCATTGGTCCACTAAAAAGCTTGGGGCTCTTGCTGATAACTTGGCATCCACACATTTCTGTGTAGTATGCAGAGCTTCCAGCCCTTGACAATTAAGTGACAACCTTTTAGTGTGTCAAAGAACAGTATAATGCTATAATGAAATACTAATAATACTATTACTACTATTAATGATATCAATCAATAGAAAGTTCTATTATATAAAATTGGCTTTATGGTAAGTAGCTGTGTCTTAATGGAAAGAATGATAATGGAAGCACACCTTATTTTTTACTCATCATCCAACCAACTTAATCTGGTATACTGGTACTAGAGAGCACTACTTGTTTTTACATTTGCTGTAGCTTTGCTCAACCTTTGCATTTGGAGTGAAAAGGGAGGTGTCTCTCATTATTGTTTTGACTAGCCTTATACTTTGGGCAACCTTCTCATGACTAATTTGCAACAGAAATGCCAAATAAAAATGATCTTCAATTATCACCCTGAAGAAAAATCTTGACGTGAATCTGGCCACTCATGTTAATGTCCTGCTACTAAAAACCTGAAAAAAGGGAATGAAGTTGCCGTAGTAATTCACAAACCTGAACTTTTGCATAGAAATATAGAGTATGTGAGCTGGATATTTGATTTTAGGCATAACAGATAAGTGTAGTCCAAGGGGGGTGGACCTAGAAGAGAAATTCTGAAGACTCATTCAAATCAGTGAGGAATGGATTACGAGAACATTTGTTGACACTTGCTTTATTTTTTTTAATATTCATTGTCTATAGTGAATATTTGAGAGGATTCCTCCAGCTCAAATTGCTCTTTTTCCTAGGTTTGGCTGAGAAAGCTTGAGAGAAGAAAGTTCAGACATGTCAGGAGGGGTCAAATAGAAAAAAAAATAGTAAGAAAGTCAAAGAAAAAACAACTGGGAACCAGTGCAGAGTAGTTACCCCTGCACTTTGGGTAGCTTTTTGTAGAGTTTGTTGTAACTCAGTGAGACACTGAGACCTCTGACAGTCTGAATGCAAGGGAACACTTGAGGAAATGTTTATTAAACTTTATCTTACTGGTATTTGTCTGGCATAGTTTATTTGAGATTTCTCTGTTTAGAATCTTAAAAATATCCTACTTTGGATTCCAAGTCATGCTATTTTACTTGGAAAATGTTCTTGTTTTGAGATGCTTATTGTGAGGACAGTAGTCAGATAAACCTCAAATCTGGGCTAACAGTAATAATATTAGGTGTTGAAAAAACACCAGCAGAGGCAATAATCTGCTGCCTAGGCGCTGATAAACACTTAAAACATGTAAGTAAAAATTTTCCCATATGTAAACTATAAATGATATATTTTTCTAGTTTCTATAACTGGTTTTTTTGTTTGTAGGATCACCATAAGAAACCAAAATCCCTAAGGAATTTATGCATAAGTAAGATAAAATATTTAGAAGCCACTGGTGACAATCAAAGAATATAGCTGCAAAAGACACAGAGTACCAAAATTTGTCTTTATGACTAGTTCAGGCTGTGTTCACTGCAAATAAACCCAATGTCATCATTGTCCTTCAAGATGATTAAAAAAAATTACATTGGTGTTACTAACCAATTGAATATAATGAGATTTCTAGTAACTGTTTAGAATGTATGGCTGACCTTGAGTGTTACATTTCTTCAATGAGTATATTCCGTGATATTTTACATAGAGGTTAGGTCAGTCTAACATATAAGTTGCTATAGCTCATATTCTTTATCCAAGTTATTATTTTTTTTAATGAAGTCCATGTATCGTCTATTTAAATGTTAATTATTTTGAAATGGAGTAAGCATAGTGTCATGTTTATAAAGTAAACTAAAAATAAGCTTTCCCTAATTCACATAATAAATGCTTGGCAAAAACTGGAAAATCTTTTTGAAGTATTTAAAAAAACCAAGCAACTTCTATATTTGACTTAATTTTTCATGGCTTGTCTCAATATAGACTCAGTTTTAGTGTCTGCTTAGTCAGAATAATTGAGCCTCCCTTAGATGCTGTGCTGAGAGTTCATAGCGAAAGATTCCACTTTTGAAACTTTTTTCCCCCCGTTTTTTGAACTGTGGTTTGGGTTCAATCAAAATGCATGTAGGGAAATTTAAATAAAGTTATTTTCATTAATTTTGCTATATGGTGCAAAACCAGAAAGAGCTTACTCTTGTGTAGGAATTGTGCTCATGGAAAAGAAGGAGAAAATTGTTTAATATGAAGGTTCATTGGTGACCAAAAATCAATTACATTTGATTTTTGCATGCCTAATTTTACTGCTTTCACGGAAGTGGAATGTGTTTGCTTTGATGTGAGAGGGACTATTTGAGAACTTTAATGTGAAGGAGGATTGCTGCATGTAAGCAAAGAAAACCAAATTCACTTATACAGGAATATTGATTTTACAGGCAACATCAATGCATATAGTAAATACTTAACTGTGTGCATAATATTCCTTCAACATCTCATAGTTAATTTAATTCTGATCTGTAAAGTGATTTCTGTCCAGTTAAAAAAAAAAAA
>VRYO01001463.1:73084596-73125415 GCA_009812075.1 Sialia sialis | reverse complement strand
GAGCAACTTGGCAGCAAACCCCGTGATCCCTTGATTCTGTTACTAACTTGTTACTTTGCCGCACATGGATACTCGCTTAAAAAAAAAAAAAAAAGAAAAGGCTGCTTGTATTCTGGGGTGGGTTATATATGGACAAATTCCATGGTCCCCCCGGCTACCTGGATAAGCAGCTTATAATCAAGTGTGGCTTATAATTGTGAAATTACTGTAATTTGTATTTTAGAAACCTTGTTCAAGTAACATTTAAAGGTATTTTAAGTTTAAATTTTAAGTTTACAATGCTTTTCAAGAAATAATAAAAAGCTATACTTAACAAACAAGATTTTCAAAAGCATATGTGTACATTAAGCTGAATGAGACATGCACTTTGATATTTTCCCATGCTTCCCTGTAGTCAAGTACAACATGATGGTTTAAAGAAAGCACATTTAACACTGAAATTGTATGATTTTTATCAAAGCTGCTTATGTTGAGTTGTCTGTCAGTTATGCTCTTAACAGAATTCAAACGAGCCCACTCCTTGCAAGGTTAAACTGCTCAGCCTTCCCGTTTCAGGGGGTTCAGACATGCAATGTCCTGGGTAGTCTTGGCAGAGTACCATGTGTCAACTCTACCTGGCATGAGACAGTTGGGCTTCACAATCTTAAAGCTCTTTTTCAGACTTAACTATGCGTTACCTGTGTTTAGATAGTCTGCACTTATGTTTATTTATTTCCTCTAATTTTGTGCAAAGATATTCCCTCCTGTTCTCTCCCTCTGCTGTCTGTTCTACATTCACTTTTGCACGCTTTGGCTATCTTCTACTTCTGCACCTCATCCTGTTGTCCTCATCCTGGTTCAGATTTATTTGTTGTTATTTTGTTGCAGGTTTTTTTCCTAGTCTGTCCTGCTAACTGTTCTCTGTTGGAACCCCAAACCTGGCAGTTTTGAGCTTTCTGCGCTTTCTGACACTGACCCCCAGGAGAACACTTTTTTCGACTTGAGGCCTTGGAGAAAGTTTCTAAATTTGAGTGATGGAGTTAGAGTCATGGGGGAGTAGTTGGAATAGAAGTGTGTGATTTCACATGTGAAGGGTTTTGAATTTGGGATTTTGAGAATATAGTAATAGGTATGGGACAAGATGGAGGTTTTTGGGTGTTGTCTCTTTCTGTCTTCTTCCTTCTTCTTCATAAATTCAGGTAGTAGTTTCTTGTTGGATGATTAGTGCTGCACTGCAGGTCACAGGTGTTTAGTTATTGGATTAAAAGTATGAATAATATAGATGTTAGTTCTTTATTGGACTGTTTATCTTTATGAGACTGTGTAACTAGCTGGACTTGGTTCAATTTTCCTTGCTATTAGCTGGCAGCTAGAAGTGTTGCAGAACTCTCTGTACTTTGGACAAGATTTAATAAACAACCAAGTCTGAACATGAGAAATTTGAGAACTTTGTCTTCCTCATGTTTTTAATCCTGACTCTGAGTGAAGACAGAAGAAAATAAAGAAAAGCCACTAGTTAGGTGGTGCAGTTAACTCATTTACAGTTCTCCTTCCTCCCTTAAAGGCAAATTATTATTTCTCCTTTTTCCTGCCTTTTTCGATTTCTTGAACTTTTTCTTCGGGGCAACTGAGCCACCATAGGGAATAAGCAACCACCTTTCTGAATGCTGCTAAGCAAATGCCCCACAGGTCACAGGCAACAGTCTGATCCTAGTATGCCATTACTGTAGCCTGCTTTATTTGTTGTCAAGGGCCTGTGAAGGGATGTTCATTCTGCACTTAGGCTGCTATCCTTGGACATCTTAGCACCTCCAAGCACTGCCATCATCAACAAATTCCTATAGTTTTAGCTTTGTCTAAGTGAGGTGACAACATTCCTTTCCTATCCCACTTCGCACTGGACATAATTAACATGTTGTAAAATTGTGTAAAACTAAATCAATGCTTGGCAGGAGACATGCAGATATTACTGTGTAACAGGTGTTAAGAGCAATCTTCCTGCGCTTTCTAATCCCCATGTCATATATCAAATTCCCCATTCATTTCTGTCCACAATGATAAAGGGAATTAGTGTTCCCTGATCAGTTTTGAGCTGTGAAGATGTGTGCTTCATTTTGCCTTAAAGCTGGATAATTCATTAGTCACACTGTTGAAAGTTCCAAGTCTATTATAATCCCATAAGATATTTTCCCAGAGAAATTTCTATTCTCCTAGTATGCAATGCTTGTAGTCAAAATGATTAATATTCTCTAGTGCATAGCATATTGAGTCTATTTGTTTCATTATTTGTTTTCTTTGTAAATGTCCCGTTTTCAGCTGGAATTGAGTTAATTTTCTCCTTAGTGGTTGGTACAGTGTTGTGTTCTGGATTTAGGATGACAATAATGCTGATAAAACACTGATGTTTTAGTTGATGTTGAACCCTTAAACAGGGACTTTTTGGTTTCCCATGCTCTCTCAGTGAGCAGGTGCACAAGAAGCCATGAGGCAGCAGCTGATCCAAACTGGCCAAAAGGATATTCCACATCACAGTAAATCATACCCAATATATAAACTGGGGAGAATTGTCCAGGAGAGGTGGATCACTTCTCAACATCACAGTCAAGGGATGATGAGCATTGATATTCTGCACCATTCATTTCTCTTGGGTTTTGCTCCTCTCTCTCATGTTTGTCTCCCTTGCTGCTGTTGCTATGATTGTTATTATATTATTGTCATACTTTTTTTTATTTCATATATTAAACTCTTATCTCCATGGATTTTGCCTTTTCCTGATTCTCTTTCTCATCCCAGGTGGATGGATTTGGGAGGGAGCAAGCAGCTGCATGGTCTTTAGTTGCCGACTCTGTTTAAAACGCAATAGTTAGGCATTTTTTATAAAAAGCTTACAGTTTTTGCATCTTTTAAAATAATAAAAATTTCTTCTAAGAATTTTGTTAACCTACATTCATGAAGTAAATATTGAGTTAAAGTTCTCAAAACACCATACAGGGTCAAACTGTAACCACTAGACACCTCAGATAGGAAATAGGTAGGACTAGTCTCAAGTTTCAGTTCTAGTTTCTCAATTTTTATTCCAAGTTATCTTCCTTATTTATCTTAATCCCTTGCAGACAACTCAGACATTAAGGATCATTATATATTTTAGAATACATATATAATGGTTCTCAAGTGTTCACTAAACTATTAAAAAATAAGCAAACTCCTTTATTTGTAGTTTCAATTGATTTATAGTGAAAAAAATGTCAGATTCCTAAGTAAATTCATCCTGATGGATCCAGAGTGACTTGCTTTATGGATTTAAAGAATTCAAATACCATTACTTCCTCTGTAATGCAGTATAAACCACAGAAATAATTAATTTAATGAAGGTGCATTCTGCTTATTATAAATGTTATTACTGGTATTGCAGTTATTATAATTGCTGTTATTATGTTATAAGACCTAAAATAAAGATGACTCTGCTCTGTTGACATGTTTGATAGGAATATCTATACATTTGCTATGCCTGCATGGCTCCTCTGCATCCTCCACAGGAGAGGATGGGACTAGAACAGGAGAACCAACCTTCCTCAGCCTGAGACACACCCAAGAAACTACAGGAAGAAAAGCCATCACCTGTATGTACCACCATTAAACTGCAGCACAATTCATTCTAAGAAAGTGACTATTAGGAACACAGTATCTAGAAATAAAAAGCAAAACCCTGTAACCCAAGGGCCAAAGAACTTCTGGCCCAAGGGTTTCCCTGATTCTAATGAAAGCCTCATCACACATACAGAATATATGCTGTGGGAATCAAGACATGCAGGAAATGGACTGAGATATGTCAGAACAAAATTGATATTTATGCCTTAAGATATCTCTGAGCTACGAATTTTGGAGTCTGGGTGAGGGTTTTAAAGGAAAATCACTACATTTTCCATATTCCTCCTTAAGCATCTGCTGGTGACAACTGCTGCTGATCACATAGAACATTGGTCTCAACCGATGTCACCATATTTACAGCTTTGTAAGCCAACATAAAGCAGGGCTTTATGTGATGATATTGATAACAGAGCATATAACTCAAGAATTATATTAAGACCTCATGGCAGGGGTACGAAAATTCTGGAGGTGTGCCTGAACTAGGACACAGGACTATTATCAGTTTCAAGTATGTTGTTGAGTGGACCATCCAAAGCTATCCAACAGGGCATTTTCAAAACCTAGTGACACTAAAGAGGAAGAAATCCATCAATATTAAAACAATTTAAATGGTAAAAGTGGGAGTATTGTAAACTTTTGGAAACAAATAAATAGTCAACTTCAGAAGTACAAAAGGAGCATAATAATTTGCAGTGGTGGAGAGAGAAGAGGGGATAACAGAACAGCACTGAAAATCTGATTTGATATTACTAGAAGACACTCAGCTGACACTTTTCCATGGACTCTGATGGAGTTGCTTCCTGTTGGAGGCATGAAGGTTTCAGAATGCAGAAAGGAGGGATCCACACCTCAGTATGTATAATCAATGCCTCTGTATGTCTGTCACCTCCTGAGCTGTGCTCATACTGTCTATGTGCCTTGGAGGGCTGCAGGAGGCAGGGTGGAGAGGAGGACTTTATGCCAGAGTTTGTGCACACATCCTCTGACATAGGGTGGACATGTGCGTATGATCACAGAACTCTTAAAGATTAGTAGAGAAGGTTGTTTCAAAATTAGTAGGTATATGCAGGCATTTTATGAGTGTCTAGGACAATGGTGTATCTGTTGCAATTAGGATACTGACCCTCAACATATAGTTCACTGATTACCAATTAACTATGGGGCAATAAACCTCTTCACTGCTGATTCAATTTAAACTGTGACAATTGAACAAATTTCCCCTGTGAAATCGCCTGCTCCAGCTGCTGCACTCCTTAACAACAAAGGATTACAGACCATAAAGAGTGATAGTGGAGCAATATTATGACATGAAGTGAGTTCCCTTTCTGATATAGAAGCAAGTTATAAGCATTTGGGATTCTACTTTTGAAAGCCTGCAAAAAGCACATGTATCATCTGTCTTTCTCATGGGCAGAGATGACAACCCTAGGGAGGATTTTAAGGAGATCTTAATGGCAGAGACAGCACCAGTGTTCTCAGTGTTGAGTGTGAGGATAAACATCCCTTCCAGTGCAGATGGCTGTTTCAAAAGGAGCATCCACTGCATTTTGAACATAATGCAGTGAACACTGCTGACAGTGTTATTCCTTTCCTTGAAGGTTTCACAGAAATCACAGGATTCAGCTTCTGGAAGGCATATGGTCGAATTGCAGTCTTACCGTAAGCAAGTATGCTTTAATATTGAGATCAGTCTAAGAAAACCTAATAAATAAGAAATTGTTTTAAACTCACTTTCAGAATTCATCCAGGACAGTACCAATCTCATCTCCTCTCTACAGACAGGTACTGATTTACTGATGAGGAGGAGTGGAATGGAAAAGCTCATATGCTCACCTACTAAAAGCCTGTGACACAGGAGGGAGAGAGAGACTGCACCACCATCTTCATGACTACATCCACAGGGCTACACACCTCAATAAATCCAATGGAAAAAATAATGTTTTCTTATTTATTTTAGGGGTCTTTTATGCTATTATGCTTTAGTTATAGCATAATACTTAATATCAGACATTGTAAATTACCTGTAGTTCTACATAGCCTCCTGAATATTTCTAATGTGATGGGATCAATATGGCTAGTATTATAAGAATATGATCTTGTCCTACTAAGCAGTTTCAGATTGAATTTAGATTTTCAGACTGTGGATTTTATAACATAAATCAACTGTATTTCAAACAAAATATTTTGTGCAATCAACACTTGTAAAAGCCTCCCACAGGATTTCACTATACCTTCACTGCACTTCATTGTAATATAGACCTTACAAAACAGATGTTTATTGTGAGTTGTGAGAACTAAACAAAGCACCTGAAATCCTCACCCTTAGCAAAACAGAAGTGGAAAAGCCAGAATGACCCAACACTGGACAGACTTTTATCTTACCTCTTGAGCACTTATTTATTGTAGCAGACATTAATTTTCTCTTGTAAATTCTTTACACAATTTCTTATCAGTTTGTTATTAGTTGAGACTCTTTTTTATATCATTCATGCAATCAGTAAGACTCATTATTCAACAGCATATTGCAGTTTGCATGTCAAATATTAGTAAGACTCATTATTCAACAGCATATTGCGGTTTGCATGGCAAATATTAATCAGTAAAATTGTTCTCTGGTGAACATGTATTGCAAGTTAAATTATGACACACATTAATGTGGGAGAGTTTCCTGGTGAATTGTATGTGTCTGTACGATGGCATCAGCATAATTTAATTTTATTAAACATATAATCATATATGATATATATAATAATCTAATAATATAAAAATTGTTACACAAGTATAGGTAAATTGGCATCATAATTTCTATTTAAATATTGTTCAGTTTAGCTGTTCTTCTGTGCTATAGATCAGATTCTAAATAATGAAAAAACACTAGAATCAAATATTAGGCATTATTTAAATTTAAAGTTAGCAAATTAGTTTAATTTGTTAAGATGGATTGTTTGCATTTAACTCACAACTAAAGAGGAAGTGATAAGCCTCTCAAGGCTTAGCTAACACTGGCAACTTAGACATGCCATTTTTTCTCACTGATTGCATCTTTTTCTGACAGTTACTATACTAATTTCAGTGGAAGTACTCAGAACACTTACAAGTAGTCAGCATGAGCAACTGGAGCAGAATCATCAGCTTCTGTTCGAGAGGTGACATTTGTAACAGAACTTCCTGGCTGCCTTTGCTTCTCACATCTCGAAATATTCTAGGGATATAGAACATTCAATGCTTTGCAAAAGAATGAATTTTTCTGGGATATTTCTAGATGGAAGGTATCTCAGAAAGGCTTGAATTCAACATCTTACTCAAAGAAGGTCAGGTTTGAGTAGGTAACAGAGGTCCTCAATCAATCAGGGTTTGAAAAACTTCAGAACAAGAGACTGTACAGCTCTGCTGGGCATCTTATCTCTGGTCAATATTTGACTGTGCTAGTAGTGAAAAGTTTTTCCACATATCCAGTCAGAAGTCACTGTGTCGTGTATCTGTCATCCTCCCATGACACTGTGCTTTGAAGTGCTGGACTCTCTCTTCTTGAGAGCACTTTGTAGATCCTGGCACACTGCTGTTAGTTCCCTTAAAGTAATATCTTCTCCAGGCCACACAAGCCTCTCTTCTCCAAGCCTCTCTTCACAGGGCACATGCCCCAGTCCCTAATCATCATAGAAACCCAGGGAAATTAGGAACCGCCAATATCAGGGACATGTTGATAACTTGAGTCTCAACATGGGATGTGGCATCCCTCTTCTCCACATCCTGGCTGTGCCCCAGTGAGTACCTCCCATGGCCCTGTTGGCTGTCTCTGCAACCAGGGCACACTACTACGTTGAGTGTATCTACCAAGGTCCCCATGTCCCTCCCTGCAGAGCTGCCCTCAGCGAGGCAGGCACCATCCTGTACAGCTGCACAGGTTGCTTCCTGCCTGTGGCAGGGCTTGGCCTTTTTCTGTCCCTGTTGAACTTGAACTGTCCCTTTTGGCCCACTCCTCCAGCTTATACTGATCTCCAAGAAAGGCAGCACAATGGCACTCCTCTACTAGTTATAATATACAAGCAATCACTTAAACAGCTGCTTACCCTTTCCTCATAACTATAAAAAATTCTCTATCATCAATGCCCAGTAAGAAAACAAGTGTTACTAAGTTTTTTGGGAATGAAGCCAGTATGAACCACTTGGAGCAACAAAGGTTTTACTTTATTCAGTAGCATTTTTGGTCTCTGTCATGGGTATTCTTAGCTTAGTTATGAACAGTTTGCAGAAAGCCAGAAGCAACCTGAACTCCCTCCTGAGTTTCATAGTAGTCTGCAAAAGTGAGAGTTACTTAGCATAGAGCTCATACCAGCTGTTGTCTGGAGCATTTTCTAGAACACAGCACTTCCACATGGAGTGTTAAATACATCTAATGCACTTGCTTTGTGAAAGCTGGACAGTGAATCTAACAGAATCATATGTACCTGAGGATATTTGGCTTTTATCATTGTGAAAAAACACTGTACTACTTCCTTGCTATATTTGAGAACTACTCATTTAGGGTCTTCCATGCATTCTGTTTTAAGTTTTGAAAAGTATTAGACAAGAAATTATAAAAGGAGAGACAGGAAGAGGAGAGAAATCTTTTATCCTAGCTAGTGATAAAGTATTTCAGAGTATTTTACTTGAAGCATGTTTGAGGCAAAACTTAATATATTATGATTCTCAGATTGTATGAAGTACTTTCAGCACATATATATGTATGTATTCCTTGATATGTAAGCAATAAAATCATGTTTTTACTGTTATTTTAAAATAGATGGAACACTAATACATTAACTTTTGAAATTTATTTTTTCTCGTTACTGGTGACTGGACTTCTTTGCTGATATTTATGGGAGTTTAAAGAGTTTAAAAAACTACAGTCATCATCTTGACATTATTTCAAATTCAACAAACACCTTCAGAGGTATTCATACTTTTGCAAAGATGTGACAATTTTGATTTATGTTTTTGATAAAAACTTTTTATTCAGCATGCCAATTAAAATTATGAATACAGAGAAACTACAAGAGCCAGCTAAAACAACATGAGTTTCATTTATTTTCAGTAATATTTTAATAGAATTAAAAGAAACAGCTTCTCAGTATCAGGTAGAAAATTTAGCACTTAGTGCATGACAGATGTTCCTGAGTTCCAAAAGAGAAGGCCATAATTAAAAAGCAACTTTCAGACACTGAATGCAAAAGAACCTCTTTCTCATGCTCTGCAGCAGCACTAGATTTTGGATGACCAGCTGGATGCTGGGTAGCATTCCCTATTGGTTTTGCCTTGAGGACTTTTCTTAACAATTAAAACCACTTGCTTTTATTGTTTTTGACAAGCACAACAGTCTGGTAACAGGTGTGAGAATCTGCTTAGAAGAAGAAAGCAAGTGAATGAAGATGCCAAATAATCTGGCAGACTGGTCAGTATAATTTTCTTCATAATTTTGTTCACATTTCTGTATGTGCCAAATATAGTGTAAAAGTGGAGACATACTTTTTATGTAAAAATAATGCCTGCTTTGTGATTTCAGGCAAGGGGATCAGTTACCAAATGTTGCTTGAATTTATAACCATCTGCCATGCAACCATGAGGAAATAGTCACAATTAATAACGCTTTAAGAAAACAAATCTATTTAGTTTTTGGGTTTAAACTTTACAACTGCCAATGCAACACACACCACTTAGATATTAGCACAAACTTTAAAAAAAACCAAAACTAAACCAATATCTGGCCAAGACAGAATAAAGTCCTGGCAGTCCAAACCAGAAATTATTATGTCAAGGTTTTATATTTTCAGAGATAGATCTGTATTATTCTATACAAATAACTTATGAGTTTTCAGTTATTTGATAAAATGAAATTTAGTCCTTCCAATTATAAAGTACGATTCCTTTTCATACAAGCCAAGTGAGCAGCTTGACAATACTCATCCTGGGATGTGTCAGGTCAAATTTTATTTTCACTTTCAAAAAGTGCATTTTTTTTTCTCTTAAATCCCTCATCTTTGCACACAATCATACATACATAATTGAATGTCTTTTGCTTAACATTTTTAACCGGCGTAACTTTAACTGGCTGCTGTATGATTTATATTTTTCTAGTACTGCATTATTCATATATTCTGCAGCTGCAGTGAAGAAAATAAACAGTGGGTTTCTAGATAAATATTAATTTCAAAAATCAGAGGTGATCCTGATTTCAGTAATTTCACTAGCAAGTTGAGAAAGAATAGACCCTTTTTAAGGAAATCAGCCAAGGAAGCTAACTGTCACTGAGTTTCACTGTGTTCTCAACGTCATCTTAATCTTCCCATTATTGAGTAGACTCATAAGATGAATTCAGATTATTGCTATCTTCAGGGAATTATTTTTCAGTAGTGCTATTAGCATATATGTCTTTAAGAAGTGTAATTCTGAATAATTCACCTTTCAATGTGTGTCAGTCTTTTGTTCCTAAGAAATTATCAGGCACTGCATGCAATACGGTAAGACTCGCCTTCCAGAGAATTCAGATGAACTTAAGTGCACTTTCTAATGGCATTCCTTGGCTTTAGAAATTTACTCTTCTCTTCTCTCATAAAAACTCTTCCTCCTCTGTGGATGCTGATGTTAGCAGAAGCACTAACTAAAATGCAACACTGCTTTTGCTGATGAAGGCAAGAATAGAGACATCTGGCTCACAGAACCAATTTCAGTGGATTTGTCAGAAAGTACTTTTACTGGGATATGGAAAGGCCCTTGAGGTACACTTACTGAAGAATGGGAGAACTTTGTATATATGAAAAAGTGCCCAGAATCCATGTTGGTTTTTAATGACCTCTTTGAGCTTCAAAGCAGTAAATGAACCAAACTGGATTAGATTTCACAGGTTTTTCTAGTGTTCTTACTGAATTTGTAATGCGACAAAGTAAATGCTGGAAACTGTCACGTTAGCCTTAACCCCCCAAGTATAATTTTTTTAAAAGGAAATGTACAATTTGATGTAAGTTGTAACTTCATTTGATACAAACACGTATCAAGCTGCACACTTAAATCTACTTGCACACTGAAAATTCTCAACACCATTTTGAATACCGTATTTTCACAACCATAAGGTGCACCAGATTATAAGGCGCACTTTTTTTTGCAACGTTGACCCACACATAATTTTCGCAACTTTTAGCGTAAAATTGGGAGGGACAGACCCGAGGGACGTGTGCATGCCTGCTTGCAGTCATTGGATTGCAAGCTTCATGTTTGTTGCTGCGCAATGTGAAACAGAAATTGTTTTGAGATCCCTTCAATACTCAAGGTATTATATGAGGTGCACCGGATTATAAGGCACACTGCCGGTTTTTGATCAAATTTTAGGATTTTCAGTAGGCCTTATAGTGGTGAAAATATGGTAATAATATCTTCAAAACTCAGTCTCAGAGTAAAGACATGAATCAAAGAGTTCTTGAAAGAGAATTCAAGAAAGAGTTGACATTTTTAGATTTAAAAAAAAAGATACAGTTTCAATCCCATTTATAATCAGAATTCCTTCAGTAAACAAAAAAGTAAATTTTTCATTTAGTAGATAGTAAGAAAGAAAAATTTTAGTATCCCATTATAAATAATAAATGAAAAGAAAAAGTATATCACCTAAAATGAAAAGGATTTCTAGTTTGGTGCAGGTAAGAATATATATCTATATCCAGAAAAAAATTAGAATCATCTAGGTCGTGGTTATAGAGAAAAGAGGTTGAATTTCTAGCACTGTTTAATTCCATACCACCCACACCATGGCAGGAGGAATCCGTTGACTGAAAGCAGAAGGGATTCAATCTTTTGATGGCTTGCAAGAGGTGTGTGCTGGGCTGGGGTTAGGACCAGAGTTGCTGCCAGTCCTGCAGCTACTGCCACTGCAGAAGGAGAAGGCTCCTCTTTGGGAAATATTTTTGTTTGTCAGATGGTGAATACCCTTTTTGGGGGTGAAATAGTCTCTGTTCTGTACACTCTCTGGTGTTAATGATCTTAATATTGTTAAGGTTATTGCAATTCTTCAGGAAATTGTAACTCCATCTTAAAATTTCTCCTGGTCTTTTCTCTACTATCGAAAGGGGGAAGCTTGAGTGAGTTTAATTTTCCTACTAAACTAGGTTTTAAACTAGCACAGTCTTGGTATACAAAGTCAGGCTAAATGTCCAACAGGAACAGACTTGAATGTTTGCAACCAATGCAGAGATTAGCTGCAAGAGAAGAAAGATGATCCATATGGGTTTTCTGTGAAAATTTATTATTTTTTATTGAATCATAGAACTATAAATCAAGCCGACATTATGTATGAGCCAAAAAGATATTGATATCTTCATATATTGTAGATACACACTGATTCCTACACCCTGTACTTGGGCAATTGTACTGGCTATTTCCTAGTGATCTGGTACATACAAGAAATCGTTAGTGTTCAGAACACAAATTATATAAATATAGGATGGTTTGTGTTAGAAGGGACTGTAAAGATCACCCAGTGCCAAACCCCTTGTCATGGGCAGGAAGACCTTCCACTAGAACAGGTTTCTTCAACTTGGTCTTGAACACTTCCAAAGATGGGACATCCATAACTTCTCTGGGAAACATATTCCAGTGCCTTGCCAACCTCACAGTAAATAATTTCTTCCTAATATTATAATATTATCCTCTGTCCTAGTTCAAGAAAAAAAATTAGTCCTTCAAATACACACAGGAATGAGATAAATCAGATTTCTGCTCTTGCAACACCGGACTTTTTCAAGTGCATCAGTTTCAAAGAAGTACAATGGAGAGGAGAAAGTATAAAAAATAGACACATGCAACAAAGTTAATTTGTAAACAATGGTTCTTGAGTGACATTTTGTAAGGATGAAATTAAGTTTTAGCCACTGTCATCACAAATTTAGTCAGCAGAAGATGTCAGAAACTTTCAAGGAGAGAGTTACATCTCAAACCCCAAAAGAGGACAAACAGCATGTATTGGCTAGCAAGAAAAATTTTAACGAAGAAGAAACGTACAGCCATCTCCAGTGAACTCTATTGTTTTTAAATTTATTGTTTATAATGCTTTCAAGCATTGACCTGGAAAATAAGAGCTAAAAGACCAATATGTAGGTCTGTGATTTTTAATTCTGTCTGATACTAACCACATCCTTTACTGCTAAATATTTAAGGTAAAGGAAGTAATACTTGTGTTGGGTTGAGAAATACTGCCAATATCCTAGTGATGGTTCAGGTGATACAGACAGACCTAAATAGTACTGAACCAATCAAGTGAAATCAGGGTACTTTGAAACCTCTGTGAAAATATCTACCTCAAAAGTTAGGAGCTGTGAACTAGGACTTTGCTCTGGGTGTGAAAAGAAGCACATTGCTAGAAAAGCTTGCAATAAGCAAAGCACCTACAAATCATCACCATTTCCTCCATAATTACTGTGTTCTCGGAATCCCACAGCAAAATGGATAACTCATAAACATTAGTTTACTGCTTGAATAGTGTTATTAGGTCATGAAGATTAGATGGGTTTCAGATGTAATCAGCCTGTAGAAAATACGCAGAAGAAACTGAGGGAACTCTTGAAATTGTATATTCTTGACCCGTCAGAATCTCTTCTTCCTAATTATGATTAACAGCACAAATTTAATTGTTTGTAAGTGAATATTTAAATTTTCATGGAGAGAAATATCGATGTATGGACTTTTTTTCCTACATGATATTATCATAGAATAATAGAATGGCAGAATAAAAATGACTGTGTTTCAGTTACATTCTGCAATGAAAATTTGCTATTTCAAAATCTGCTCTGAAAATGCTTATCCCTATCTTATATTTCCACATTACATATTTTACATAAAAATATCTTTTGCATTTTTAATTTCATTATTAAATTTTTGGGGTGGTTTTTTTTCTGATTTTATTTTTGTTTTGTTGGTTTGGTTTGTAGATTTTTTGGCAATTTTGTGGTTTGAGTTTTTTGGAGATGATTTTTAATTTCAAGAGAAAAATCTTCTCAGTTAGGTAAGAATCAAAACTTTTTTTTTTTCCATTTTCTGATTAGAATTTATTATTTAAAATCTGGTTTTTACTAAGAACTGTTTTTTACTAAACTCACAAAGAGAGAAAAAAGCCAGACAACTTTTCTTCTGACAAAATGTTTACTCTATCAACCACAAAAGTAAACGGATAACTGCTCAATGGGTTTTTAAAAATATATTTATGGTTAATCAAAACTGGTGTTTTGTTGGAGATGCATCGGTAAATGATTCTGTAGCTGGTCAGGATTAGCAGGATTCCTGGTTGTTATAGACAGTGACTATATCAGTGAAGTTGATTGTGGAGAGTCCTTTTGTCTCTCTGACACTTTAAAAGAAAAATCTACTCAATTCATAGAATAAACAATCTGTTTTTCACTTCCAATAAAAAATGTCTTAATTTGAAGTCACTAATGTTTGCAAATATGTGATTTTAATCAATATTGGATTTTCATGGTGTGCCACTTCTGAGGAAACTATAGTTATTGGAATTTGCTTCCCAAGTCCTACTAGCCTGTACTTTAGTGTCTGAATCCTTTAAAAACCTAGAACATGAATGGCCTAATCTAATACAGTAATTTCACAATTATAAGCCACACCTGATTATAAGCAGCCCCTTTTTTTTTCTTTTTAAAGTGAGGATCCATGTGTAACAAAGTAACAAATTAGTAACAGAATCACTGCCAGCGGGGTTTGGTGTCAGGTGCTCAAGTTGTAACAGTTTTCATAGACCAGTGAAGCCTTTAAAGGCAGCCCCAGGCACCCTCCCCTGCTGGCTCTCAGTTCCGGGTTGGCATTTCGCTGGGATTTGTCCATAGATAACCGCACCTGAATATAAGCTGCACTACTGGGGTAGGCTGGATTCTCCAATGAAAAAGGTGCGGCTTATAATTGTGAAATTACTGTACTTATAATTTCCATAAACAACGGTGCATGGAGATACCATCATCCAGTAGCTAGTAAATGCAAACACTACCAAATGCAACAGCTCAGCTTTCTTTAATAGCTAAAGCAGACATTTGACATCTTAGCTAGTGATGATTTTTATTTCCATTTCTTTCCTTTTACAGTTGTTCTTTTCAGTTTCTAAACGCTTCTGGTAATGATCCAAGGATTAAGAGGTGAAAATAGTGAAACGAAGATTTACAAAAGAGTCATATAATTTTTGTAGCATTTTTACACTATGTTTTCAGAGACATGTAATTTTCCTCTGTAGATTGTTAACAAACGCGATTGGCTGATTAGGACAAATGCATATATTCCAGAAAGTGTAAAAAATCTTTCAACATAGAGCAATAAAATAAATTAAAAACAAGTCTGTTGGAAAGATAGAGTGAACAGAACAAATCTATACAAGACATGGCAGAGCATAGCTGTAATCTGCTCAAATACAAAGAGAGAAGTAACAGAAACATCAGTTTATTCACACAGAAAGTAATATTAAAACACATATGAGTAGAGGCACTGTGGTTTTTTTGCCCATCATAAACTCCAAATAAATGGTATTTCAATAAAATTAAGTCCTAATAAACCTCCTACCTAACTAGTGTTACTTTCTTCCTAATTTATATTCTTGTGTAAAAACCAAATATACATCATACTGTAGGTGTGTAGCCCCTATCTGTAGATGATAGAAATGAATCCATGTTCCAAGGTTCAGGCAATACAAAATAGAATTTTTCTTTATCTGGGCTTTTGAGGTATTTTTGGATGTTTAGAAGCAAATATATGAAATTGGTAAAGAAATTGCTAAGATAGAACTCCTTACTGTCAGGAATAACACATGTAAAAGCTTTCCTGTCAGTAAGGAACAATCTAGACATAGATACAATATACTTACACATAGTTTGCTTCATAGCTACTTTAAAATAAACAAAATGACCAGCAAGAAAATTTCAGTGCTTGTTGCATAGGGAGCTTAGGGCAGTGGAAGCAGTGGAAATACAGGTTTTATCTCCACTGAAGTGCAAACTGGAATTAATCTTCTTCTAAACTCAGCTTGGGCAACTTTGCAAGCAAAAGCCGTTTGTTCTACCTAATGCGATGTCACAAGTTCAGCACATAAAAGATTGAGGATCTACTCTGAATAAATTCCTGTAGCCACTGAGTTTGAAGACAATCCATAGACATTCTAAGTGCATGAGTACTCAAGACTTACAGGAAATATATAAAACTAATAGATAAATTGGCCCAAATGGTAAGTAATGCTCATTAGGTAAGAACCCAGCAACAAGGAAATACATTCATTTTAAAAGGTTACTGAAAATTTGATTATATGAGAAATGGGGCTTGTATGTACCTTTTGAGATTTTTTTTCTCCTACCAGCACATGGTTATCTTCTGGAAATTAATTGGTAAAATTAATTTTAAATATTGTTTATATTTCAATTAAATTTTCTATATTTTCATTGAATTTTCATGTCAACAAACAACAAGAAAAATATTTCTGCAAAATCCAAATGACACTGGTTTACATTTTGTGTTGGGAAAAAAGTGTAATTTGTTCTCATGGAATGGAAATCGCTGCTATTTTGCTAAGGTTACCTTCTATTTTGACATATTAGGTTATCATCCACAGAACTTACTCCATAATCAGGTTCACAGTATATAACTGTGAAAATCCTTATGAATCCTTATGAAAATCCTTATGCATTGTCATTTTTAAAGGGAAGTTGGTTCAAACCATGCTTGTTTCCCTAGAAAGATGTAAGTTTCAGGGCTGCTTACACAACTTGCTCATAGCAGTTAACAGTGAATTGTTCAGGCAATTACACACTTGATCTAAATTGCCTTCATGAATTAATTAAGACAACTTTCTGCAGTATTCTAGACCTGCTGAAAATATTAGCAAAATATTAGCAACAGAGCAATCCTGAAGTAATCTGAATAGTCTAGTGTTTCAAGACCAATTTAAATACCTACTTGCAGTTATAAGGTATATTTTATGTCCTGTAACCCAACAGGCTTCCATTTTAAATTCCAGACTAATTATTTGAGAAATATATGGTGTATGGATACATTTTTGCTTAAAAGAGACAAGGAATAAAAAGTTAAATTTTGAAGTTACCACTTCAAAGAAAGACATCAATTGGAAGCAGAGATGTTTTGATTATGTAGTAATCTCTCAATTATATAGCAATTTCTATGATTCCCCAGTTTCAGCAGCTCTTCACAAAAAGAGATATTGATGATGAGATATGATGAAGAGCATGCCATAGAAGAAAGTAAACATAAAGACATACTCACATGTACAAACATAACATACATACATACATACATACATACATACCATACTTACATAATATAAACACATACAAATTTCAGGAATGGCAAGCCAATAAAAATTTTGTTATCATGTTATCACTTCTATGTAACTTTTTGTAATTTTTTCTAAGTACCTTGCATTCTTGAAGGCAACCTGAAGCATTGCAGGCACTTGTTTGGTAGGGTGTGCTTGAATGAAAGCCCTTTGTGACACATTCCTGCTTCTTTTTCATTTGGAATTCAGTTGGAAATAAGGTGAATTTTCAGAATAGCAAGAGGCTTTCTGCTTCACACTGATTTCCATGAAGATGTTTCTAGAATCTTTAATTTCATTGGCTTGAGCTACGTGTAAAATATCTGTTGCTTGATTGCCTACAATCCAAGACTGACACGCATATATAAATGGAACAGGTTGCTTAGAGAACTCTTAATACTTTGTCTATAGTTTTCTCCACGGGAGGCTCATAAAACCATTCCATATGTACAAACATTCATCTCGGAAAAACATATTAATGGATATTTACTTAAAAAGAGTCTGGCAATAATCTTTATCAAGAGATAGAGTTTGCAGATTTTCCGTTCTTTTGACATATGGAAAGGCATAATCCATAGGTACACTCACTGCTCATGGATTTTGTCTCCAAATTATTGCTCATTTTCCAGCCAATTTCCAACCCAGCTATTAAGACAACTGTTAAGCCTTTCAAGCTGAGACTGAGAAAATATTCCTGAGCTGTAATGCTCTACTGAAAGGAAGCAGGAGTGGATTCACTGTCCTTCTGATCTGCCTATGTTGCTGTACAAAGAGCCACTCTCTACATCAACCAGCTGAAGTTTATATCCCTGAAGATGTGGATTCAATGCATGAATTGAATGTAATCACTTTCTGCTCTATACCTCATGGATTTATCTTGAAAGCCACTATTTATCATTTTAATCTCCTGAAAAATTAGTAGATTTGATTTAGGGTTTATTGCCGCACTGACAAAACAATACTCAATTTTCTTTGAGTTCTTTGAGTTTCTTTGAATTGGATATTTAAGATCTGAGCATATAGTAATCACAGATTATTTGTTTAAAAAAGCACGCTCAATGAAGGAATAGTGGTTGATATCTTCTGATTTTCACATCATATAATTTTATACCAACTAAAGATGACTCCTTTTTGCACATATCTAATTCAGTGAAAATAGGCATTTATAAGTATGCATTATTTTGAAGTAAACATGGCAAAAGTATAATGAAGATTGAAGGTGATATTGCAGAATCAATGGTGACAGAAAGATTTTTCTAAACATAATTAATAAATTTTAAAAGAGTTATCTCTAGTTTATGGAGGGATTTTTTGAGTCCTTTAGCGTGAGTCTGTACTTAATTAGTGGACTGGAATTTTTGCAGACTCTCCTTTTGCTGGATCCTGTCCAGTCTCCTACAACAAAGCTACTCAGTGACTTTTGCTTTTGATTCAATATTTTTATTCTTGGTGTTGGAAAAATTTCACATGTTGAGGTGTATTATAAAACTATACCAAAACATCCTCCATTTCTCCCTAACACAAAACCAGATAATTCTGGCCATTTAATAAAGGTGGAAAAGACCAATTTTTTTTCAGTAAGTCAGAAGAAAATACATCAGCTTTTAGCTTATATCTAACCATTTAAAATTATGAATATGCAGACTTTGTACCTCAATCCCAATTTAATAACTAAGCAAAATGAATTCAGAGATAAATTTATTGAACAAAAAGAAAAGAAACATAGAGATGTCCTGTGCTCCAAAAAATGCAGGGATCCATATACCTACACTATGCAAAGAAAACAAGAGAAACCAACAAGAAAAGTCAACCCCACCTAGGATTGAAACTGTGTTTTAGCAAAGCAGTCAAAACAGTCAAAATGAGAATATGGGTTAAATGAAAATCGTGAATAGATACAATTTTAACCAGTTGCACCGAATACCACAATAAAGTGACTTGTTTTTTCACAAATGTGGTTTGAAAGACTAAAACAGGGTTGAGTGAAGAGCTCCTTTAATGAGTTTCAGCTAGTTGGCTTGTGAATATCAACAAGTATGGCAAATTACTTTTCTAAATCACAGATTCATAGGATGGGTCAGGCTGGAAGGGACCAGAGTAGTTCATCTGTGCTGCTCAAGCACATTGCACAGAATTTTGTCCAGATGATTCCTGAGTATCACCAGTGACGGAGACTACACACCCTGTCTGGGCAATCTGTTGCAGTGCTTGCTCACCCTCATAGAAAAGAAGTTCTTCCTCATATTTAGGTGAAATTTCTTGTGCATCAGTTTCTGCCTCTTACCTCATGTCCCGTTGCTTGGAACCACCAAGAAGAGCCTGGCTCTGTTCTCTGACCCCTTCCCTTCAGATGCTGACAGACACTGATGAGGCCCCTCTCAGCCATCTTCCCCTGAGGCTGAACAGGCCCAGTTCTCTCAGCTTCTCCTTGTAACAAAGATGTTACAGTCCCCTCGTCCTCCTTTTTGACTTCCACTGGAGCTGCTCCAGGAGCTCTTGTACTGGGAGCCCAGAACTGGGCACAGCACTCCACATGTGCCTCACCAGGGCTGAGCAGAGAGGTGGGATCACCTCCCTTGACCTGTTGGCCACACTCTTTCTACATCACCTTAGGATACCATTGGCCTTCTGCGCCACAAGGGCACTTCTGGTTCATGGACAGCTTGTTTTCCACCAGGACCTCCAGGTCATCCTGATTTTGTGAATTGCTTCATTTTTGTTCTCAGCACATATTCCAAATTCTTTCATTCTATGAGTTTAATGGTGAGGTTTTCTTCCCTGGTTATTCTTATTTTTAAAAACTCTGTTTTTCATTATGGTAACCAACACAAAGGCAAAGAATTTAAAGAAAATGTATGACCCCAAACAATAAATAACAGCTTACTGTGCTTCCAAATTTATATGTTAGGTAAATGTTCTTTTCTCACTTCAAAACTTTTCCTCTATCTTTCCACTTCTTATTTTACATTGGGTTCTTTCTTTTCTCATCATTTAATTTGAACATGAAATAAAAATAAGTTTTTTTAATCATGAGAGGCGGAGTTTTTTTATTGAATTTCAAACCACATACTACTGTTTCAACTTCAGTCAATGAAAGAAGATAGTTGGTAGTAACTTTCACATGTATAAGTACTGATACAAATATTTTAGCTAGAATTACTTTTATCAGTGCCTAATATGTTTACCAAGGAATAAGAATCCCTTTTTTCAGAAGCTTACTTACCTTAAGAATATGGAAGTCCATCCTTGCAGGTATATTGTAATGTAAGGATATTGTAATTCTCAGGGCTCAAGGCTGAACAGAGAAATCTATGAATTTATTTTTCGCCCATCTTTTGGGTGGCAGTCATAGCCAAAGCTGGGTCATGAGAGTAAATTAATACATTTCATAGTATGAATTGAATCACTTACCTGTTTGGTGAAATTCCTAGCACTTGCAGAAAGATAGGGAAAAATACATCAGTCATCCATACTTTACCTCCTTTAGCATTCCATTCCTTCATGTCAACTTTTGTTTCAAGGAATTTAGAGTGATATGCCATGTTTTTCAAGCTTGAGGGCTGCTGCCTGTGAGATATCAATAAGGACGCATTCTTAATAGACATCTCAGAGTTCATCTATCTGAGCATTTCAGTTCAGATCAAATGTGATGTGAATGTCCAGACTATCCCCTCTTATTGTATTAGGCTTCACATCAAAGAGTGTGACCTTCAAGAACATGACCTAGATTCTTCTTAAATAAAATTAAATCTAAAGGTATGCTTCAGAAGTGCATGAGAAGTACATTTTAATTGCTAATAGAATCAACCTGGGATAAGACTAGAGCAAGTCCTTCATACCCTGAGAAACACAGCATTCAGCAACAGTTTTTTTGCTGTAATTAAATATATTGGGCAAACACACTTCCAAGAGAGCCCTGGGAGATCCTTCAAGAGCACACCTATTGGAAGTGAGAGAGGAGCTCCAGAACTCATCAGCTCACATAGCACTGATCAGTGTCAGCTAGGTGAGATACAGCTGGCCTTCAGGGAGGAGTTGAAGGTATGAACATGGTATATTTGGAGCTTTCTGGGTACTGCTACTCCAACCCTGCTTGATCACCACAGGCTACATCAGGACAATAAACCAAACCAACCACACTCTGAGATTCACACTTACTACAGGAAACTGTGGTGCATCTTCTCCAATTACCAGGCTGTTCCAGGTCTACTCTATCCAACCACAGATTTAAGCAAGTAGTACATAGAATTCCCATGATGGTAGCACCGCATGCTTCAAACTCTTAGCAAGACATCCTCACATCCAGAGTTTGTTCTTTCAGTACAATTTTTGCTTTTGTTATTCATATTTTATTTTCTTTCTTCCCCTGTTAAGTAAAGTCAGTCATTGCATTCCAATATTATTGCTTTGTACAATTATGATGACATTATACTTTCTCCTGCAATAACTAGGAATTTATGTCAGTTGGGATTTTTCAACTGAGTGTATGTGCTTGCCTCCTGTACTGATTATTTAATTTCTGTAAAGTAATGTTATGACATGAACTTATCTTCTGAATACTTTAGTTTAGTGTCTGGTATGGAAAAAGGGAAAAAAAAGAAAAGAGCAGGGAGGGGGAAAAGGGAGATTGAAGGAACAAACCAACTTTCATTTAAAAACCCTACAACACTACTGAAAATCATATGAGTAGAGATATGTAACAAATATTTAGGAATTTAGCAGGTTTTACCTGTGGAGTGGTCTTTGGAAGACATGGCCATTCTATTATAATAGGTGGGAACTCCTGTCTCACACAAAGAAACTTGCAGGGGGAATATTTTATAGAATGACATCACTAACAATGAGAAAATATTTGGTATCATGGTTGTTGCACTAATTTTAAAGCACCCATAAGGAAAAACAACCCCCTAAATTTCACACAATATTTCTTATGCAAATAATGTCTGATATTACTCAACAGATATTAATAATTCTTTTTAAAAGTATTTGAACATTACATGGGTTCATATGCTATAGAATCTTTGCTTTCTAAGTTGTTTCTTATGCAGTAGGATGTGTTTTCTTGTCTGTGACATTCTTTCAGTTATGTCTACTAGTTTATTTCTGAAATTCCCAGATGCATGGATGCATGTTTGCTATTGTTATTAATTAACACAAATAAACAAAAATATTTTACTGAAAATTGCTATAGATTAAACTTATGGTGGATTCCTACATATATTAAAACCCAGAATTGTTAAAAAATTGTATTTTGTGGTATGTGATTATCACCTAAGAACCCTAATTAAATGTATTTTACTTATCTCTAGTATCACTACTTTTCTATTACAATTCTATTCTAAATATTTGAACTAAGAATATTTGCATATTTACTTGTTCTCTGAAAAAATTCCATACGTAGACCATTTCCTAGACACAAATATCTAACATCAGCAAATTAATTGCAAAGACATTAAGAAAAGCATATTACTATGTGCAATTTTACATTACTTTTCAGCTTAATATTAGCTATATAGTAAAGAGATTACCAAAAGGAAACACAGAAATTCATTCAAGATAAGTAATCTGCTTGAAACATTAGAAAAAAGTTTTGAAACAGCTTCTTCAATCTTAAACCTGTGACTTGAAGATTATTGTGTGGGTATTTTATCTCCTTCTTTTGTCTTTTTTTTCCTTTTTATACCAATAATATCTAAGTTATAGAAAAAGAATAAATAAGTATTGAAAAAGCAACATATTAGCCTTCAAAATCAGATTGTGTCACTCCTGTGAGCCTCCAACAAACATATATTTAAAAGTCACTAAATGGAGATTTTTAGGCCTTTTTATGAGAAGAAAGGACAGAAGAGGGACAAAATTATGCCTTTCCAAAGTATCTTTATTGGCATTTTAGACCTTATTTACATTAAAAACATTATTTTTATTATTATTATTTCTTTATTATTTTCTTATCATATGCAAATATTAGTTTGAAATTTTGTCCATTGATAACAAAGTTTTAATTTGCCTTGAAGAAAACACATAATGGATGTTGAACTGTACATTAAAGAAAAGGTTTCTTAATATTTGATAAGAAAGCGGAAGAGATCTAACTTTAAAGCATGCTAACTGTTGTTTCTCATGTTTCCGTGAGAAGAAGAAAACAATTAAACCTATTTCCTTGGTAAAAAGGTAAGGGATGAGAATGAAAACAAGTTCAGAAGATTATTCTTGGCATATTGCACTCTGGGAATAGGATAGTTGATTCATAGAAAAGCTGTAATTACTTGGGCATGAAGAAAAGTACACTTTTCAGAAAGGTTGTCTCAGCAAAATGTTACTATATGCAGTTTTCTAAGGAAAGCTAACTATTTTTCTAGGCTTGAGACTGGGAAACAAAATATTTTGATAGGAAGAATATTTAAGGTAGGGCTCAGATAACTTGATTTAACTTTGAAATGTATTCTCTTTACTCAAGAGAAACATTTAAGGCATTATCACTCTGATAATTTTTTTTGGAAGCATTGTGGTGGAAGTCATCAATTTTTTAAAGACCTCTTAAAAAAGGCGTGGCATAATACAACCTGTCACATCTTATATACTGCCATCCACATACTTGTTTTTACTTGTTTCTTCTCAGACTCTACTATTTCTTTGAATTGTTTATTGCCCTTTTTAAACACATAGTGAAAATTCTGGAGCTGTTACAGAAGAAATTCCAGTGCTGGAATCAACATTCATGTATACCCCAAAGTATACAAAGAGGCAACATATTATCTGCTACAATACGCACCTTCTGCTAATGGATATTGATAGTTTAACCAAAGTTACAGATAAGCAGCTTCTGCATGAACACTTTTGCATGGGACAGTTTGGAAACTATTTAACGAAATATAAATTCTTAACAATAAAGGGGATGTGTGGGGGGAGGGGAGCGGATGGTATAAACTAATGTCTGAAATATTTCCCATGTCAAGAGTAGGGCTTGTAGAAGCCTACACAGGTGATTTTACAATCAGATAATAAGCAATGTTCTAAGGCAAATCAATGCTTCTTTTAGAGAACACAAGATTAGATGTCAGGGGCTTCTCAGAAGAGAACTTGACCCTACAGAGCTGATAGAAACACCTTGGCATTTCGTATTCCCAAAGAGAACAAAGGAACCACTCTGGAGCCTAATAGCTGGCTGTTAACTTCTGCTTGAAGTTATCTTCTTCTTGTTTAAGTATATCAACAATTTTATTAACCTCTTGAAGCAAGGAAGATGTCAATGGAAGGAGGCAGCTATGACAGTGGAATATGAAACAGAATCTTCTGCACAGAGAGTGGTTTATAGTGCTAGCCAAGAATTTGTCACTTCTGTGACTGGCTGTGAAAGCTTTGTGATTTCAAGTGGCAAGAACTGAGAATTTAAAATATGATTCTAAAATAGGATTCCCTTGAGAAGGGAGTTGGTCCTTGCAAATACAAAATGTTAAACAAAAATAAGTGGTTGATTACAAGAACTAAAAAAACCCATTGATGTTCTTCAAAATCTCAAGCTGCAAATTCAGGTATGACATTGGAGAGCAAATATAAATTGTTCTGTCAGGCACTGAAATGCAATTTTCTTGAGAGAACTTTGTTTAGCAATTGATCTAGTTTATTCTTCAGGAAAAAAAAAACCATGGCTCTTAATTACTTATAAATAGTTGAGCTGATACATGCTTGTAATGCATTTCAGAAAGTCAATTTCAATATTTATGTATAAGATTCTCACAAGAAAACAAAGTACTACAACTACAATTTTAACCCTTCTATTTTGAGGATACATTAGATGTTAATCTTAGGGATATTCTCATGTTGTATGCTTCCATAATTCAATTAAATAGTAAATGTTAAGGTAGCAGGAGGTTCACCATTAGACGAAAGTGATTCAGGAATTATTTATAGACACATATATTATATGCTGTAATCCTGTCCTCTTGAGCACTGCATAAATAGCTTCTAGAATTACCAGAACCTTAATACTAGATATGAACACTCTCCTGTGTTTCTCCATTTTTTGCTAATCTTTCTTTTCCTAAAGGTTCCCCATTCAATCTCTTTCATTCCCCTTCACACAAGAGTGTTCCACAATATAAAAAGCTAGAAGAAAGTCTATTCTTCACATGTTCTTCTGTACTGGAAAAGAATGCTTATTTACATCTGAAGAGGAACCTGTCATTATAATCCAAACCTATATTCTGAAACTAAGAAATACCATATTGTCTTAAACCAGAAGTCAGCACGACCTGCATCCCATTTTCAGCTGTACCAGAAACAGATACTTGTGAAAAGGAAAAAGAACAAAGAAAGCAAACAAATATTGTCTGTGAAATGTATTTACTGTCTTTAACAATCTGCAATTCAGTCTGAAGTATTTGTCACCATGAATTTCTAGGTAAAAGAGTGTGATATCTACAACAGCAGTAGCAAGTAATTCCACTGCTTAATTACAGGTCAACTTATTTTACTGGATTTGCATCTATCATTTGACAGATTCATTTGATTTTACCTATTTCTTTTACTGCAATGGAGAGTGAATAGCTTACACCTTTTCTTTTTCACTAAGTGCCATTTATCTCCCTTTAATGACTTTCAAGCCAAATTAAAACCAAATTTATTTAGAAATTTCTTTGTATAAGTAAAGAACTTCATACTTTTCATCAGTCTTGCAGACCTTCTGACAAACTCTATGAATTTGGTTTAAGGTTCAGCCAGACTGCACATCATTCTAAATGTGAAGTCAACAATAGTTCTCCTGATTTCATTCTCTTTCTTTCTAGCACTTCCTAACATTAAATATGTCTTTTACCTACAATCTTTAAAATGGGGAAACAGTGATTTCTCATTCATCTGTAATAAATGGAGAGTTAACACACCCAAAGGATCCCTGTTTTCTGGTAAGTATTCTTGCTCAGCATGGGAATCTATAAATTATTCAATGGAATCATCATCAGGGGAACATGTGAAGTTCTTCTTTTGTCAACCAAGAGTATTAAGCTGTTCTATTGTACTCAGCCAACTTACACATCTGACTTAGGGCACAGGTAGATATGTTGAGGATTGATATCCTACTGGCTCTGTCATGATCCTATTAGCCGCACAAAAATTTTCCAGCTTAGGAGGCAAGGAAAAGATTTCTGCTGCTAATTTAGAGAAGAGGTGAATGACTCGCTGAAAAAAGTTAAACTTCTCTTAACTCTGTTTGCTACAGCCTTGTTTGGAATATACTCAATATTATTTGTCTGGTTTCCCCTGGTCCAACCCTTAAAGAGTTACAGAGAGAGCTCTACCTCTGCACCCCAGAGTTTGTAAGATACCTAAAGAAATAATATATGGTGATTAAAGAGAGTGATAGAAGCACCAGCCTGATGTGTCTATCTCACATCTAACCCCAGCTGGCAGGTCTCAATCTGAAATACATTCTGGGCTTGGGTGTAGAGCCAACCTCCTTGAACACTTAAGCATGCAACTATCAACTGTTGCACAAAAACAAGCTGGCAGCTCTTATTGTGAAATACAATGGAAAGCTTTTACTGTTTCATAATGATTCTGAGTACAGAAATATCAAAATAAGCAGAACTGATTTTTTGATTGAGGAATAAAAATTAATCAATGAGCCATCTCTGTTGTAACATATATTTTTTTAATTATCAAACTTATTAACAGTTGCTAAAGATGGCATCTGGTATTTTCCTCTGTTAATCAGTACGTTAGCATTTAATCTGGTTTTAATCTCATTAATTCAAAGAACATCCTTGTACCTAAACTCATCTTCTTATGAGCATTCAACACCTTTTGCCACATCTCTTCCAGTCTGTGTTGTAACAGTAGAAATTCATAAGAGAGCTGATGGTTAAACACCCCTCTACAGCCACTCATCAAGACTGTCTTGAGAAAGATAAACTGGCTCACACCTGGCAACTGAGAAAATCAAAACTTGCTATCATGTAACTTTATGACAAATGTGGCTTGTCCTCCAAGAATTCCTCTATCAATAGAAACAGTTTACTTCTTTTGAGATAGGTGTCTATTTTAAGTTTAGCAGAAGTCTTCGGAAGTACATCGGTAGATTCAGCTTGTGGACAAGTATTTACTCTCCACTGTAACTAAGGTGTATTCAAAATTTGAATTTGCATCATAGTGTAACGATATCCTTCAGGTTTAATCTGTATTCATTTCCCGATAACTTCAAAAAAAACCTTGGAATTTTTAATTGCTGCTGATTACTATCCTTGTATAACAGGCCTTTCTATAATAGCCCTAGATCTCACTCGTGAGATCAGAGTGAACTCAGAGAAAATAATTTTATAAATTAATTAGGAATGTTACTCATGTGCAGAACTTAACATTTATTGATACAAAATATCACTTGCCATTTTACTGTCCAATCACACAGTCTCTTAATGACCTTTTGGGATTCTTAACCATTAACGCTTTTTCACCAACTTAATTAGCATAATGTTTTTATCAAAACCACTTTAGGAGTCTCTCCCTTTCCTAATAATTCTTAATATGTTGTACAGTACCTCTCCCAGGCAAAGTTCCTGTGCACTGCTTAGGATGACCTCCTTTTACTTTAAAGACACTTGATCCTGTTCTCTGCTCTAAACTACTTGTCAGTTGTGCCAAGATTTTCCCTCTGAAAGAATAATTGCCTTGACAGAGAAATCTGAAAAATGTGGTCTGGGGAAATTCAAGTAAGTAAATCATAGCATTGTTAAGGTAGGAAAAGACCTGTAAGATAAGTCCAAGCCTGACCATCAACCTAGCCTGACCTTGTGTTCACCACTAAACCGTATCCTCAAGTGTCATGTCCACATGTTTTTTCTATACTTCCACGGATGATGATTCCACCACCTCTCTTTGGGCAGTCTGTTTCAATAACCTTTTCCATTAAGAAATTTTTCCTAATATCTAATCTAAACCTCCTTTGATGCAATTTGATGCCATGTCCTCTTCTCCTGTCACATGTTACTTGAGGGAAGAGGCTGACACCCACCTGACTACAGCCTTCTTTCAGGTAATTGTAGAGAACAATAGGGTTTAGAGGTGGGCTTGGCAGTGCTGGGTCAACTCCCTCTGTGAGCCACCATCACAGAGGTATAAAGATGCAGAAATTATTAAGCTGGGGTGTTGGAACCTTACCGAAAAAGGGAACTTTTTGTAGGAGATAAAAAAATGTTGTGATGGTAACATCTACTATTATAGAAAGGCTTCACTCCAACCTTGTTTCCAATGGTTTTCCACCTTCTTTTTTGCTCATATTTCTCCTTACTTTAAGTCAGAGCTTATAATGGCCTGTCAGGAACAAAAGTCCTATTTATACAAAGCTTGGAAAGAGGATAACAGAACAGATGACCATGTTGAAACAAGCATAAAGAGAATGAGGGGAAATGCAGTGTTCTTCAAAATGGCAAGACAGACAAACACTGGTGACCTTCATACAAACTGTCTCCAAAATTAGTGCAGTTACACCAGAATGTTTATTTTTAATTTTGTTCTCCAATAAAGCAGCAGCATTTTCCAATTTCAAAAAAGTCATCTCTATTTACTCAGCTGTATTATTGCTATTAATCATTGATAGATTCATATGGTGTTTTATAACTGGAGACATGTTCTGTACCTATAACAGTTCAGGTAGAGAAGACAAATTATATACTCATAAAGCAACACCTGAGAGAATCAGGAGATATTACAACAGAAGAAGCAAAATATATTTCCCATGAAGTATTTCCAAGAGGGATTAAAAGAGAAGGATGTTTTTCAGTAGAGCAAGGCTTTACATGATGATAATTACCTATCTAACTCTGTAGTTGACTGAAAAAGTTTTCTCAGGTCAAAGAAAAATGCTGATAATTATAAGTCCAACAAAATCATTATGCTGAATTAACCTGAAGGGAAAAAAAAATCCCATTCAGTCTTATTTCTCTACTTTGTTGTCTTTCCCAATTTTGTCTCTTAAATACCAGAGAATTCTGCTCTGACAGTCTCAATGGCATATTATGAAATTAATTATTTCTATTTAAAGTTTTGTCTTTTTCATTCCACCCTGAAAAATTGTCACCACAAAAGTATTCATCTGTCTAGCAATTTCATGACTTTTTGTTTGTTTATTGCCTTGGATTACATCAGTGTCTTCATCATTTTACACTTGGCCAAGTCTTTCATAACATCATTCTAATTATATTATCTAGGAAAAAAAAATGAAAACAGGTAATTAAGTTGATTGAAGTTTTTTTTTCCTTCTACTTGTTAATTAGAGGAGATATGAAGCAGACTCAGAGGTAAAATGCAAAGGACTTATTAGTTTGGAATTTCTGTGACACAAACAAAATCCAGGACAAGAAGTACCGAAAATTAAGTGTTTCGATCTAAAATGAAGAAATATGAGAAGCTTGTAATAGCATCAAGGTCTGAACTATAGTAGAGAAAAGAAGTTTGTAGGCAGAAGTACTTTTGCTTATTTTTTACCCAGACCTTTCATGCATGTTAAAAATTCCAGCCATTCATTGAATACAAGAAGTCATCACCCTTTCCTAATGCAGAAAATTAGTTTCTTAGACCTTTCCTTTTCTCTCACAGTGTGTGTCACCTGCTCTTAGTAGAACACCTATCTTCTGAAAGTTCTGTAGTTTCCACAAATTTTGAACATAACTTCTCGCAAAGCTTTCCTTGCTCCAAATCCCCTCTCAAAAAAACCCCAAAACAACACAAATCAGAGGTAATATATATCTCTGAATAAAGACATACAATAATAGATTTTAGAGACATACAGAAAGTAGTTCCCTTAAGGAATCCATTATTCAGTATAGGAAGAAACTATAATCAAATAGACTAGGTCATGGATTGATTCCTTCACTTGTGATTTTTGCAATAAATGTTGCAAAGTGTGTGAAAAAAAGGGTTTCTTATAAAGCACACTTCAAGGTAATTTTAAAAGAGAGTTATCCTTTCCACTAATGTAAGCATGGATCTTTTGTGAAAAACATCTGAATATTACAGTAAGACTATAATTTTTAAAAATTTAATAAACTCAGTTCCACACTGTCTGAACACTGAATACTGGAATCTCCCTTCAGATATTTCTTGTATTAGTGTAATTTGAGAATAGCTTCACGACAGCACATGTACTCATAAGCATGTTTAATTTTGCAATCAGAAGGTACTGGTTGTAAGATTTAAGGTAATTACACTATCATAAGAGAAGATTAGCTATCCCCTCTCCATGCTGTTGCTAAAAAGTGAAGAAAATAAAATATAACAATATGTGGGGTTATTCCCCTTGGTGCTCCTGTTGCACCCTTCGTGCTGCTGGGTTATCTCTAAATTATTAAAGCAATTAGTAGTTGCTGAAAAGGTTATTTATTGTAAAAGTGCATCAATCTTCTAAGGCGCAGTCATAGACATTAAAGTCCATGCTAAATTTAGCATAAAGTCCTGAACAGAAGCAGGAGCTGTCCCCGGGGGTCCTGGAGAGGGCAGGTGTTGCTGCTGAAGCTCTGATCTTCTTCTTGGGTGCTGGAGACGCTGACAGGCAAAGTGGTGGCAAAAGCTAAAACAATAGCAAAAGCAAAAAGACAAAAAGCAAAGGCAATTGCAAAAAGCAAAGACAAAAGGCAATAACTCTCCCCAAAACATAATCTTATATAGGGTTTTTCTAACAAGCTAACACGTAAATTCAAACCACCTTCTTTGAACCTATGAAAACCCTAATTTCTTCACATGCTAGGGTACGTATAAACTGCATATACGATCTATCTTGTTCTATCTGAAAAATGTAAGCAATATTCTCACTGAAGTTCTGTTTTATGTAAATGGTGTCCAAGAAAGAGCTCCTGGAGCCTCTAGTGAAAACATTATTGTGTTTCTTAACCTTCACTAGAACTTGTTCTTCTACTCTGGCATCTTGAACCCTTTACTTACTAAAACACTACAGCTCTCACTGAAATTTACTTACTGACTTACTTATTTATCCTAAAACTCAAACCTACATCTAAACTTAAACTTATTCTTCTACTTAGACTCCCATTCTATGTGTGAGTGACTTAAAATGTTTCAATCCATTCAAGGGTTTTAACTCAATTCCTGCACTCTGGCTTCTGCCTGGAGGATTCAGGCAGGCCCTTGACTCACTGACTCCAAGAACAATACATTTTCCTATATTTAAAATTCTGTGGATAATATTGACTGTCAAAAAAGAAGACATACAGTGTCTATTCAGCTAACAAAGACATTAATAAATATAAGCATATCCCTGGGAAACCAAAACAGATAAAACGATTTTTCTGAGTATTTCTGAGGGCTTTTTTAGTATTAATGTACTTTTAAAAGCCCTTCCTTCTCCCTGGAAAAGAATTAGTTAGTTTTTGCTGTAATTGATCTTTGGCCTTTTTTGTCTTCTGTCTGCATATATGAAGCACAGCTCTGTGCTCTTCCTGCAAAGTCTGACCTCATTTCAAGAGATCATACAATATCTTTTACTCTTGATCTTCACATTCAGCCTAGTTGGTCTTCTTTCCTGCTTCCTTAGGACACAGAGGAATGGCTCGTGTGCTTCTCAAAGGTTGTTCTGCAATATTGACCAACAGTTGTAGACTCCTAAGCCCTCTAAGGCAGATTCCCAGAGTACTCTGCTGCATAATTCTCCGAGAATAGCTTAAGATTTACTCTCATGAAGTCCAGGATAGCAACTCCTTTTGTCCCTTTTTCTCATTACACTGGCAATTTTAGACTCAAGCATTTCGTGATTGCTGTGGCCAAGACAGACACCTACATCACATATCTATTTCTTATTCACAGACAGTGATTTGGCAGGGCATCTTTTCTAGCTGGTACTTCAGTTACCTGAGAGAAGAAATTATCTCCTAAAAACTTAACATAGTTCCAAGAGCTGTTTGTCACAGCAGTGTGATATTTCCAGTTGTGTCTGGGAAGCTGAAATTTCACATAAGGATTAGGGCTACTGATGCTGAAATTTCTCGTAACTGCCTATAAAATCAGTGTTTACATCCTGGCTGGGTGATGGGTATTAAACATCCCCTGCTACATCTCCTTTGTTTTCCATCCTCCTAATACTTGCCCAGACACTCTCAACATCAGTGCTAATTGCAAGAGCTCTACAATCAAAATTTTCACTTACATATGCCTTGTCCCTTGTGACACCTCTAACTCACCTGCCCTGCCTACCCCTTCATCCCAATTCTCCTGCTGTGGGACTCATGCCACCAAGTTTCACTGGTATCAATATCATAACTCTTATATATATATATATATATATGTAAATACAAACAACTGAGATGAAATATGCTTGAGACAACTAATACCATGTACTGAGAGAGCTTTGAAGAAAGCCCCAAGAGGAAGAGTAAAAAATATCCAAATATGCATTCTATAAAAATAATTGAGACTTAAGTTCTTTGTCGTCTTTTGATGTTTTTTTTTCCTTCCTGCCTATAATCACCTAGTTGCAGTTTTCTGAGTATTCTTTTTCTAGCACAAATCAATTCTAACTTTTCTAACTGAAAACTTCTGTTCTCATTCTCAAAATATTATTTTACACAATATCTTGTGTAGTTGCGTGGCAGAAATGTCATATGCATATGCCGTGCAAAATGTATATATGCAATATGTATATTACTAACTAGTTTAGTACTTTTATTTGGTCAAAATTAAACACTAGCTTCTTTCTATTTTTTTTTTTTTTTTTTTTTTGCTTCTTCTTTGGTTTATTTTGCCAAATATTTAAACTTAAAAATAATTGGACTTTAAAAGTCTAAGTGCCCAAAGTATTTTAATGGAAACTTGAGGTATTCATCTTTCACTTGCACATATGTGAATTATACATTCCTTAATTAAGTTTCTTCTCATTTTTTTGTTCATAAGAACATAAGACCTTTCTACAGTTTTTAAATTCATATAGGACTAAAATTACTCTATGAAATATCTAACTGTTTCTATACTGAGAAAAGTGGGTTTTAATCTTACCTATACTATTTTTTCTCTATTTACTTTCCTCAAATTTATTCAGCTTGCAATTACTGAATTTAGACTGTGAATGTTGAGCAGCTACCAATTGCATTGAGAAGGACAATTAAAAAAAATCTCAAAAACATCACAATGCTGATAGTGGTCTTGACAGATACACTAAACTTCTCCAGTAAAAGTAGTAGAAGTCTACCAATATATTTAAACAGTCTTGATTGAATGAATGACCATTAGTACCTAAAAATAACACAAGAAATGCAAAGGAAAGAAAATTTAGGAGTTTTACCCTAAGAGAGTTCCTTAAAGCCTGATTGCTGGGAAAAGTGGTGGATGCTGTCGTTCATTTTGTGATTCTGTCTCTGAACTTCAGTAGAAAGGATGGCTTTGGAATAATACTCATAACAGAAGTTTTGAGATAGCTGATGCTTCCCCTCCACCAAACACAGAAAAAAGTATCACCCAGTTTTCTAACAAACTATGAATGTCTTGCCACCGAATTATAATACCGGAGGAGATCCACATCATAGCCACACCCATACATTGTGTAAAGAGTGGGGCTGAAAGTTTAACTATCCTGGTAATTGAAAGGGGAGATATCTTCTTATTTATTAAGTCTAATTGCACAACAGATAAGTCCTTTCCTTCTGCTGAAAGTCCAGATGGAATTCTATATATTTTATTTCTTACAAAAAAACTTTTACCATTCTATCATCCCTGATAAAAGGCTTTGTACAGACCTGATGGTGCAAAGTTGCAGGATGTGATGAGGTCTGTGTTTTCCAGAGCCAGTTTTAAAGTCCTTTAATGATGATAACAACCATAACATCTTGCTTGCTTCAGGTTAGGTCTGTAAATACCTCATGTGGTCAGGTCTGCTTTAGGTTGCATAGCAAAAGGTGAGAAGTTGTATTAGTCAGGACACACTATCACACAGAGGTATTGAACTTTAGCTGGAAGAGAAAGAAGCAGAATATATTAGATAATATAAAAAATAAATTAAAAACATGCAAAACTGAAGAGGAGGAACGTCTCATTATGAACATTGCATATCTTCAGGTAGAGGACTTGGGACAATGATGACTTATTGTAACCCTACCATCACCCCTATTCTTCTTGGGAAAGACAGATGTTGTCAATCTTAGGTCCCAGAGAGATAATGGAAAGGCAGGTAGAAACTGGAGAAAAGGGCAGATAATAAACCAATTGTACCTAAACAAATTGTACATTTATAATTTGCAAGGCTGCTCTGTACAAATCTGGACTGTGTTCACATTATTGTACTGAGATTTTATCAACAGTTGCATTACAATAAGGCTGTTGACATTTCAATTTAACTAAGAGCAAATTTTTTGTTTGATTTCCAGGGCATGGGGTTTCTTTGTCCATTTCAGTATTTTGGGAAAATTTTGTAGAAATTGAAATAATCAATTCATTTGAAAATGAAAAATGTCATGTAGTTCATGTGATATTACTTCTGTGTCAAGTGAGGGTCATATGCCGTTTTATACAAAGTCATAGAATACCAAATATGTAAAATAGTTGCCCAATATGCTGTATACTAGTCAATAATAATCCATAAGGCTGCAGGAGTATTGAATTTTTTAAATAAAATTTTCTAAGAATGGGGATGGAAAAGCTTGTTGTAAAGTGGAGGGGGGAAAAAACATTGAAACCCAAAATCATACATTCTAATTTTATAGTAGCATCATAGTTTAAAGAAGAATAAGATTCTTTCACAGGTCTTGCACAATACAGACTGCAAGACATAACCATCATCTGCGAAACATGTAATGCTTGATTTAGCTGTGGGAAAACTATATAAAAGGCCAAAATATCTATAGCGAATCATTGCTTATAATCTTAATTTGACATGGCAGGACTCAAAAACATTTCACAGAATCTTAAGAACCTTTACAGAATAACAGCATTTTTACGATTTAGCATTGTAATCAGTCTCACCATCAAACCCAAAAGTTTGCATAGATAATTTTCCAGGCTTTTCAAGTGAGTGTTATGTGGCTACAGTTCTAACATCTTATACCTGGAGAAACAGTGAAGACTGCATTGCTACTTTGACCTTTTCAGCATTCTGTGATTTGGACAACCACCTCTGTTCTTTACAATTGCATGACCCTGTGAGTAACAGCAAAAATCTCAAAAAGGTCAATTCAGCACAGCTAATTTCAGTTTGACATAGGATAGATATTCAAACCTAGATAGAATTTTTACCATAAAAATATTTAAAAGAACCTCTGACTATTACAAGTAGCATCACAGTACATACCCTGGAGTGTTAAACTAGTTTTGGTCAAAAACAAAAAATATTTCAAGCACTAGTAAGTGATTTACCTTCCCAAAGAGCCCCTGTGGTGTTGACCCAGTCACTGAAATTGTACCCATGGGTTACACCTTTATAAACAGTTCTTCACTCTGCAGAGGCCTCCTTAATAATAAATGGGGAGAGTAAGTTATAAAAAAATTGAACACAGTGTAATAAAATACACTGGATGTATTCATTTTAGGATGAATTTATGTTATGCTGAGATCTAAGCATAGATAGTGTAGAACTCATTTTTCTTAGACTATTAAGCCCATTCTTAGATATTGAATTTCTCTTTTCTTTCTTTTTCTAATAATGGATATGGCCCCGATCTCTAAGTAAGACCATATGCATCAAGATCTTTATTCTTCAGCATAATGCATTACAAATATACTTGTAGTCCAGAAGTAAAGACTAGTAAAATGTGAGTTTGGCCACTTATAGAAAACCATCTTTCTTTAATATTCACTCAAAAATTGAATACCAGTGCTAGAAACTAAGGCTGTATATGCTTATCATATATCATTCTTGATATCAGTAATGTCTATATAGACCTTGTGGCTCCTAAAGGCAAACCAACTGCTGTATGAATTTATTTTTATTTAATAATTGGAGACAGGAGAGATACAGCTGGTATCAGAGTTGAAGAATGAGTCTGAACACTGCCTAAGGATGATTTTCCATGAGAGGAGTCTTTCAAACTAGCTCAAAGTTTTTCTGAGGGACAAAAAAACATTGATAAGAATGTGAAATTCCTGGTTCCATCTTAGCACAAATATAAAGCAATGTTATCTGTATCAAATCCCTTAAATCTTTGGACAAGATTTCATTGGGCAGTTCTTTTACATGGGAACTCTGTGCCCTGAAACAGTTTTTTAAGGACTTCTCTTCCATTATGTTGTGAGACCAGGTAAAAAACAATGTAATGTTTTATAGTTAAATTTTTTCTCTTTCTTTTCTCAATGTGGAGCATAGCTATTATAATAATGATGCAAAAGATTTAAGTATAAAAATTGTTTCAGTTATACTTCCCATATTGTGAAGTTTGGCAGGTGCATAGCTCAGGCAATGGGAGATTTCTCAGGGTGCCTATCATGGAAGAAATGTGTACCATCATTTTCCTTAATTATGGCTATAAATACATGGGCTCAGATCCTAAGGAACAGCCCAACCAAATCTTGATAATCAGACAGTGAACACAGAGCTATGGGCTAAAAGTAGAATTCAGAGACTTCTTAATCAAGTACAAACAGGCTTTTATGCTAGCTGTTGCAAGTTCTAGCTAACAAAGTTGAGTGGCTTTCTTTCTAGCCTGCAAGCTTTTTCTCATTAGGCATTCTCTTACTTCTTAAAGGCAACCTTATTACATATTAATGTCTGTTTTCACTTATGGTACACCCATTATACTTTCTGTTTTGTTAAATATGTATGGCTAGCCAACAGAGAAAAGAGCAGTCTATTTTGATTTCTTGGGTCATATACATTTCTCTGCAGGAAAGGGACAGTAATTTATATATGAGGCATCAAGAAAGTGCATCTGGGAGAAGTTTCTGGAAAGCACTGAATAGAGAAAGAAAAAGAGGAGGAGAGGAAAAAAACTCCAAAGGCAACTGAAGAATAGAGCAAGAACAAGACGCAGACACAAGAAAGAGCTGTGAGGCTAACAAATGTGTAAGACCAGGCTTTTAAAAAGCCCTCCAGGGGCAAGTACTTGAAAGTTTATTTCTAATATTTCCAAGATGGATAGCAATGTTCCATCAGTTATGGCATTAAAAAGAATAAACTTCTGTTCAGCAGATGTTTCTGCCCTTGATACTTGAAGAAAAAAATCAATGTTTCACATTACTATAAACTAATTAAGTGTAAAATTAGAACACAGTTAGGTTTAAGATTAAACTAAGGAGTAGCTAATCTAGAAGACAACTGAGGCATTTAATGATCTTCAAACTAAAAACTCCTATGACTTGGAAAAGACACCACGTTGAACTGCTGGCCACTCAATCATGTCCAACTATGTTAATGGTAACATATCCTTAAAAAAACTCCAACAGCAGCATTTCTCTCAGCCTTGTGAGAATTGGTGCTTTCATAGTTTCTGTAAATGGTCCCTTTAGAGACTAACTTATCCTATCAGGTTCTTCAAGAGGTAATGTATTACTTAGAACATTCAGTGTGAAACTTGAACCAGTTTTCCTTTACAAGAACTTACATGCGTACAATTGTTTTTTATTGAAAATGAAGAGAACCATCTTCTAAGAGCATTTAAAGCCTATTAAGAAAATAGAGCATATTGCAGGATTATATAAATCAAACATAAATAGATATATCAAAACTAGATTTCATGTGTTAAGATTTAGATATTTAAAGGTTTTTCTTTTCTACATAAAAGTCCTCATTTATCATTAAAAATTAATTAATGATTTATGGGAGAAAAATTTGCCTTTGCAGGGCCAATTTACAAATATGTTATTTATTAATAACTGGTAAGGTGATTATAACTAGAATCACAATTTTTTACTGCTGAGTAGAAAAATCAGTATGAAATAAAATATCTCCCGAATTCTGAAGAATTTTTTTTTTTTTTTAGCCAAAGATCTCAGCAGTGCTATGTCAAGTCAGCACTTTGCAACAAAACAAAAGTAATGTATGGGTCCAATGAATTCCTGTAGATCCACTGCATTTCCCCACATATGAACACCGAAATCTAACATTGCAGAGAAACAGTAGATATATTTTGTTTTTAAGCTGCCTAAATAATCCATCATAGTTGCTGCTTGTGGGGGCAAACTTTTACACTAGATGGAAACAAACACATAACAATGCAGTGTAAGCACTCTGTAAAATTCATGCAGCAAAACCCCCAAATCCATAGTGAGAAGTAAACCTCTGAGTCTGGCAGGTTATAAAACAGTTTTTATATAGGATTTAATATGATAAGTGAAATGGGGGCAGAGCTTAAAATATACGTATAGTTATAGACATTCACAACACATATAGTTAAGTGGACAAAAGGGCAAAACCAGAATATTCTGGTTAGCCAGCCAGAGGAGATGTTGACCTTTCTGGAGTAGATGTCTATTTTAAAAAAATTCAGCTTATAAAAGAAGAAGATGTGTTTGGAGATGTGAAAGTTGAAAGCAGCCTCAACTGCAGTGACCTTGAGTTAGTAGATATCAGAATCTTGGTAAGAGAAGTAAGAACAAAAAGCAAGATTGCAACACTGGACTTAAAGACAGCAGATTTTGGCCTCTTTAAGGATGCACTGTAAAGTGTCATGTAAGATAAAGCCCAGAAGGGAAGAAGGGTGTAAGGAAACTGGGTAAAATTCAAGGATCAACTTGTACAGGTTCATGAGCAGTCTACTCCAAATGAGCTAAAGTAAAAACTGCCAGAAGGCCTGCATGAATAAGCAAGGACCTCCCAGCAAAACTCAAACATAGCAAAGAATAATACAGAAGATAGAAGCAGTAACAAGTATAGAGACACTGTATGAACATGGAGAGACACAGTTAGGAAAGCCAACACTCACTTGGAGTTTAATCTGGAGGGGGATGGCAAAGGCAGCAAGAAATAATTCTATATATAGATAAGTAACAAAAGGAAGACTAGGCAAAGCATGAATAAATTGCTAAATGCATCATGACCCAGGATACAGGAAAAGTTGAAGTATCAAAGATCTTCCTCACCTCATTTTTTAGTAGCAGAGCCAGCCTTCAGAAATCCCAGGACTCGCAGAAAATGAATGACTGATAAACATCTATGACTCTATTATTACTAGCTTGGTAGATGAAGCATTCCCTACACAGAGAAGCTAATGGAGAATGGGATGGATGAACAGAAAGTGAGATTAAAAATCTGCCTGGACATAGTCTTGGCCAGCCTGCATTAGGACACTCTGTTTGACTAGGGTGTTTATCAAATGACTTCCAATTGTCGCTGAAAAACTTAATCATACTTCATTCTGTGAATTACCTGACATGAAAACTGAAGACCTCACCTATGTCTTCTGCTGTAAGCAATGCTGTTGCTTTCTTTCTTTATCATCATCATCATCATCATCATCATCTTTTTTCAGATGAATCAAAGCTATCAAGAATCTCAAATGAAAATCAGAAAAAAAAAAAGCCAGTTCAATATCTGTCTGTTTGGACTCCTAGGTAAAGAATCTGAGGTTTTTCAGCACTGTATAAGCTCACAAAATCTGCCCTGTAAAAAGCAGTTGCTTTTTCCTTGGGTTTTTTGGGGTCTTTTTACATTATTCCTTAGAATACTTTTCTAATTCCTGTTGTCAACAACATTCTTCACTCACACGTAAATGTGTGTTTTAGCTAAAGTATGAAACTGTCTTTTGCCATTCCGTGACTTCTTGATGGAACTATATTAAGAACTCATGCTGTGTGTGTTTGTAATTAAATATTTATTCGGGTTTAATAGCTCTTATAGAAGAAAAATTGCTATGATAGCAGAATGATCTGATGGTTTAAAATAAAAATCTGCCATAACAAATTAGTATCAAGAAACTAGCAAGAAACGGTTAGGTCAGTTCAGGTAAAAAGTTTTACAGCATTGAATCCACATGGCTGTTATTAATCCTGGGATATTTATAGCAGCTTCCAGAATAAAACAAAGAAATTCTAATTAAATATATATATAATATGTATTTTATATATATATATATATATATATATATATATATATATATGCGCACATAGTGTGTGTATATGTATATGATGTAGATAGAAGATAGATTGATACAGATATAGATACAGATATAGATACAGATATATATAAAAGAGATGAGTCAATGTTGCTAAAGAAGTTTTCCGACCAAGATGCGTTAAAAATAGGAATATTAGTGTAGTTCCTTATGCTTCCATTTTCCCATGTGTAGCAAAATCCTATTGAATGATATCACCATTGAAGGTCTTCTACCAAAGAAGAAGCAGCAGAGTATTGTGATCATCAACCACTTATGACATTTTACTCAAAGAGCATGACAGAAGGATGTTACCCTTCAAAACAAAACAAAACAAAACAAACAACAAAACAAAAAACATTAAAAAAAAAAATCAAATAATTTTTCATTTGGAAATAGAAATGAAGACTTACTGAATTTCTCCTCTGATAGGAAACTCACTGTATGACACCTCTCTGAAGATACACACCCAAATAAAGGCTTCTGCTTAGCGTGCAGGCTGGTGGGTAATTTCTCTGCAGAATATGCCAATCTGTACCACTTCTCTCTGCAAGAACAATTAATTTGGCCTGAAACTGGGCAATGGATAGGGCCATTCTTTCTCCCCCATTTTCCTTATTAGATATTTAATGAAAATTCTGTGTAGGCTATTAGGAAGCATACTCACCTGTTCAGAGTCCCCATACTATTGGGTCCAGAAATTCATGTGATCTCCACTGTGGTTTTTTTTTTCCACCTGGACTTCACAACAGGTAGGAAACCAGATTTTGTCTTCTGTTTTCCAAGTGAAAGAATTACCTGCAAGGAAAAGCTTTAAGAAAATGCCATTATCAGTTTTTAATTCAACATT
>VRYO01001463.1:73051959-73083709 GCA_009812075.1 Sialia sialis | reverse complement strand
GGGCAGGTCCGCACATTCGCAGCCCCCGTTCCCGGCAGTCCCACCATCCCGGCGCCTCCCGGTGGCACAGGGGCCAGCCCGCACACTTGCAGCCCCCGTTTCGGGCAGTCCCATGCTCCCGGCGGCTCCCACTTGCCACTCTGCTTGGCCGGCTCTCACTTCCGGGTTGGTGTTTCGCTGGGATTTGTCCATAGATAAGCCGCACCTGAATATAAGCCGCACCACTGGGGTAGGCTGGATTCTTCAATGAAAAAGGTGCGGCTTATATTCGTGAAATTACTGTACTTAATTTTTTACTAACTTGAGCACTGATGACATTCAGTGTGTAAAAGCTAGTTGAGTCATACTTCCTATTTTGCCCAAAGGAGCCTGGAAAGATGTCTCTTACATGCTTTGCCATCTTTTAAAGGGAGATGCAAGAAAATGTGTTTCTGTAGTGTTAAGTTAAAAGAAAGCACCAAGTGTGCAAAAAAAGGGAGTGTGCATCTTAAATACCTAGCTGCACCTTCACTTTTATATTATTCATAGAGCTGGGAAACATCATGTAATCCAAGTGTCTCCAACAATTTAGTATGCTTAAATTGCTTTTGCTTACAAGTATCACTGGAAGTATAGCCACTTCGCACTTTTTATATTTCTTTTTGTATTGTACAACTTATTAAATCTGTCCTGAACACAATGAAAACAGTCCTAAAATCTGAGTTTACCTTGCCACACTCACTGATAAATTGTTCCTGCACTAAGGAGACAGACACTATTAATCCTGTATTAATTCTGTATTAAACCTGTAATGGTCTCCCAGAAGCCCTTTCATCTGACAGCAGCAGAATTTTTGCCCGTAGCAGAGAGCAGCCTCTCACTACTGTGGGGTTTGTATCCTCAGTTTCTATGTGGCAGCATCTTCAATTCATGGTCAAATTACTGCTTACCTTGTAAATTAAATTTTCACAGTCCATGTGGTTCATATTATAGCTTATTAGTCAAGAAACAATTATGTAATCATGTGCACCACTGAGCTAGCACAAACAGAGACACTTATACCCATGGGCTCAGAGCCAGCTCATGAAAAGCAATTGTGTGAATAACACAACTGTATTACAGGTTCAGGGCTTTGTGAAGAGCTGGAGACCTAGCACTGGCACCAAAGTGATGCAACAATGTGTGCCATAAGGAAGACTCACTTTTAAAAAGTATGCACTACTCAAATTGATTGAAAAATCTGGGGTGAGGAAGACATAGATACAAGTAACCATATTTTTCTTTGTACATAGGAAATATTCTTATCCTAAACTAACTCTTGTAGAAATTCTTAAATGAAATTCAATCAAGATCTTTATGAGTAAGGAATTATGAATATATCTGGAGATGCTTTTTTCTTTAGTATCTACTCTTTCGGCAGCACAAGCTCAACAAGTCTATACATATATGTATATGTGTATGGACATATGTATGTGCATATATGCACACACACACGCATATATAAATATACACACCCCACTTTTTCAAACCCTCCAGGCACAGCTGCATTTGCTTTTTCTTTCTGCCTTTCTTACTGACATTCAGGCCACTATATGTGACCTGTATATGTACCATGTATCTATACATATGTATATATTCCTATGCCTGTATGCACCCAGGATACATGTGAAAACGCATGGCTAAACCAAGGTAGAGTGAGAAAATGCTGTTTCCTTCTTACAAATAAGACTTAAAACTTTCAGAAAGAACAATAAAATCATCCAATAGCAACAAACAACTTCAACAAATCTTGACAATTTACATTTGAATTCCTAAACCAGACAGAGGAGACATATAGCCAAGTAAAACCACACCAAAGACCACAAGAATGTACCTGTTTCTGGGCTTTCCATAGAACAAAAATAATTTTTCAAACAGCAATATTATTAAGATATCTCTGGACATGGTAGAACAACCCCAAAGTGATCCCCTTAGTCAAGACTCAATTCCGGGTGCAATTGATAGAATTTTTAGGAACTGGCTTTGGAAAAAAAGTTCATTTTAATATTTTCTGACACCACTGGTGCTATCTTATCTGAGTGCCATAATACCCCTGACAGATTTGGCATATCTAGCCAGGTCAGTAGCTATTAATGTAAGACCCAGGATTAAGAAATTTATATCTGTGCTGGCACCTTGGGCTTGCTCATATGTGTTTTACATGTACAGTTTGTCAGCACCAAAATACTTCAGAAAGTGCCAAAAATATCAATAGTTTCTTTGGCAGAGACATACTTTTATAGTTACTTAAATAATTTCCCAATGGAATAAAAGATTATAACGCTTCAGATATCATATGATTGCTAAGCTTATTTTGAAGACTTATTTTGCAACCCTTTAAATCTTTCTGATATTTTATAGAATGCTGTGGAGAAGGAAAGAAAAACTGCAAATCTACCAAATGAAAGCAAAACCCAAGCAAACCACGAAAAACCCCATGACTTCTTTTTGTGTAGCTTTAACTGTACTGATTTGCCAAATTTTAAATCTCTATTGCATTACTTATACATCAAACTTGTTTCTTCCAGGAAGCCTCTTGCTATTACAATTAAGAGGTTTCTAAGAAATTTTGCAAGGTTTGACTATTTCTCAATGAACTTCAAGTGGAAAAATATCACAAAGGGTTGTTTCAGAATTCTGAGTTTATCTTTTTCCTTTGACATTAAGTAACTGTCCTGCAAGTTTTACACCTTCTAGGAACATGCTGAAATCTGAGCACAGGAGCCCTATAATTATGCATAGGAAACCACACTAACTCAAGGAACAGAGAAGGTTTGATTTTTTACATAATAAACAAATGAATTTTTCATACTATCTTTTTCAACCACATACTTGGTCAAGGCACAAAATACTTGTCTATGTGTCAAAGAATTACGAATACCCAGAAGCGCAACACATGGTTTCTTTAGTGAGATCATTATACTTCTTTTTTCCAGCTAATAACCATTCACTCAGAAGAATTAATTAGATCTGTATAGAACTTGTCATAGCAAGAGTGTTTTCTCTGCTTCAGGGACTGAGCTATCAAATTCTAAACTGAAAATATTCGAAAGGGTTTTTTCAAGTGTTTTACAATCCCCCTGGTTTGTTGTTGTTGATGTTTGCTGGTTTTTTTGTTTTGTATTTTAATTACAGTAATTTCATGACAATAAGGCTCACCTTAAAGCCTAAATTTTGATTGATATCTGGAAGTGCGCCTTATAATCCGGTGTGCGTTATATATGGAAAAGGTTTGAGTATTGAAGGGATCTCAAACCAATCTCTGTTTCACATTGCGCAGCAACAAACATGAATCTTGCAAACAAATGACCATGAGCAGGTGGAGCACACTTGGTGGTGGTTGGGGGGTGTTTACTTTTTCCGTCTGTGGAGAAATTTTTCCCATTATCATGCTAAGAAAGCTGACAGAGTGGGTCCCTTAGCTTTTAATTGCTCAAATTTCTCAAAAAGAGATGGGTGGGTGCTCTCGATGGTGGGGATGGATGGTCGTGGGTTCCTTTTTTTCCTTCCAGAGGGTCACTGGCACTCACCAACCCGAACGTGGAGGAGAGAGGTTTATTCTCTGCGGTCGGATCTGCCCTGCACCCCGGATCTGCCTGCACATAGGGATGTACAGAGTGCCAAAGAATAGGGGCTACACGATAGAACGCTCTGCTGAGCTTTGAGGAGTGCAGGGTCCTGGGGTGCAGGGGCCAAAGCACGACAGCATCCTTGCCCAGGGGCAGGGCACCGGCCCAGCCAGTGAGCAGCACGCAGTGAAGCAGTGAAGCAGCGAGCAGCCCGGCGTCGGGGGCTCCCCGGCACTGGGGCAGCGCAGTGCAGCCCTCAGGGGGCTCCTCTGCTCGCCAAGAAACTTTCCTGTCTGCGGCCCCCACCGCCTTCCCTAGCCCTGGGCAGCGGGTCCTCAGGCCGCCCGGCCCTGCTACCTTCGCCCCACTGCCCTCCCCTTAGCTGGGCAAGAGCGGAGCCAGCAGATTTAATAAAAGTGAGTGATTTTTCTCTGTATTTTTTTTAGTGTTTTGATTCTTTTTAGGCTATGTTTAAAGACTATGCTGATCCGTGAAACATGTTTGCAAATTGAGCACCTGACAGCAAAACCGCGATCGCGCGATTCCGTTACTAATTCGTTAGTTTGTGAAAGTTGCACGAAGATCCTCACTGCAAAAAAAAGTACGCCTTATAATCTGGTGCACCTTATAGTAGTGAGATTACTGTACTTATACACATTCAGTACGAGATGGATTTAAGTACAGTGGCCTTCACTTTTCCAGATAACCTATCCATGGCAGATTCTGGAGTCAGAGCAATTCCAGTTATTTTAATAGAGCTTTAGGAAGAGACACCTCAGTACTGGTGTATATACTTCTGGCTTTCAACACAACAGCTACTTGGAAGCTAGAGTAACATTTCTTCACTCTCAATACATGAGAGGACAAGCATTAGCTTCTGAAAAATGCTGTCAAGAGACTCCCAGTCACCAGATTTCAACAAAAATACTTAATTTTGCTTCAGAGGCAGCAGCTGTGATTTTTATACAAAAAAAATGTTTTCTACAATATTTCTTCATGGACTTAAAGAAAACAAAAATGTATTTTGTCTTAAATTAGTGTTACTGAAACATGAAGCAGTAAACCAAGTACTTTTAAAGTGAAAGTTTCTAAAATTTTAGTGCAACTAGTTATCAACCCTGTTATAGTTTAGAGCTCCTGATTACTTTGCTATTTTGTAACGAGAGTTAAGGTTTCAAAGCATTATGAATGCAATTTTTCAAAGTTCAGCTTCTTGTTTTTCTCTTGTAATACAGGGATAGGTCCTAGGAAGACAGAGTCTTTACTTTGTCTTTTTGGTCTTTAAAATACAGCTGCCTTTGATTGAAAAGAATTTGAAGCAATAGAAAAAAACCAAATAGTAATGTATCATAAGAGTTCAGTGGGCACTGCATCCACTGTCACCTGGGTGGCTGTCAGTGTGCTTAAACATCTCAACCAGAGAGGTGTCTGAATTTTGAAAGTGCCAGTGTTGAAGAATTTTTTTCTTAATGTAATGTTAGATTACTTGATACACTTCTTGATTTTACAAAGTAGGTAAGAGTGCTAGATATAGATAAGCAAGTCTTTAAGCCTGTAAGGTGTAGAACCAAAGTAAGCAAACTAGTTGCAGGGCTTGCGTTCGGTTCAAGGACAGGCAGGCAATAGACTACCAAACAACAAGTGTGGTTATATTTAAGAAACCGATGTTGACACATTATACTTTCTGGCTGAAGTGCTTTTTGTTTGTTTCTTCCAAGTTATTTTTCTTCCCCATATCTGTTCATTTAACACTTTTAGATTTATTATTGGTGATGCTTCCAGAAAACAGATTTCTTGGTGTGTATATGACCAGTAGTATTGCAGCTTCTCTCAAAACACATTTGTCAAGATTGTGACATGATATTTGACAATAGCATGGAGCTAGACTCACTGATTCCAACAACACATTTGGTTCAAGTAGATCCCAGGGTGAGGCAATTAAAAAAAAAATCTTAAAACTCTTTCAGTTTGGATGGGAAAAAAAAAAAACCCAGTGAAAATGATGCCTGCAGCAAATTCCGATAAAAAAATCTTTGCTGTAGCTAAGCAGGGTACTAAAATACATTGGCACTTCTTGTAATACTCTTCTAATGCCAAATTAAAATCACTTCAAACATTCTGCCACGACGAAATACTTTCATACATCTCTAAACTAGATTTGAGCATAAACTGTGTACACTATAGCCACCTAGATTTACACAAAGCATAAATCTGCATAGATAGAAATACTTCCAGGTTGACATAAAAACTGAATTTAAGCTTTAAAAGAAAGCCGAGCTGTACATAGTAGATAGAAGAAACTTTTCCTCATAGGAAGAAATAATAAGCAAACTGTTAATTTAAATATTTAGATGATCACTGTCAGGTACTCCTTACACTCTGAGAAGGTGGGGATTGTACTGGGCATACTCAAAGGGTATAAGCATTTTTAATAGTAGTAGGAAGAGGAGATAGCACTTAAGGAAGTAAGAAAAATCAACTAGTCAACCAAACCAAACCCCCCCATGCATTTAATATCCTATTCAAAAATTCCTGCTGTTAGATTTTCATTTTGAATGGAAATGCAGGTAATATGAAAAGAAACCCCTCCTGTGACTGGCTTTCACAAGGTGTTTGGCATGTGTGAAATTTTAAGGTGTCTCAGTAGCTTTAACACTTCAAGGCCCTGTTCAGTTTTCTTCAAACAAAAACCTAAACTAAACAAACACAGGTGTATTTACCAAGCAGCTAAGCTGAGATGTTCAGCTTATTTCTATAGTCTGACAGTAAGACTGACACCTTCCCTATCTCAGTTCTCTTGGCTCAATCCTTACAGTCTGCATAATTCTACATCTTAGAAAATCTTCAGGCAGCTTTGCAAGTTCTCAAGTCTCTCCTTCCAAAAATCTTTATCAAGTAGATTGAAAGCAGTATTGCTGCATGAAGGTTTAATTTACTAGCAAGTGAACAAAAGAAAGGGCTACTGAGATATCTATTTGCTTGTGGAAAAAGAGTGTCAGGTTTTGCTTGTAATGTTATGAACAGCATGTCAGAACTTTGCAATACAAAGATATATTTAGACCTGTAGGAGCTCACGAAATCTATATTAACTGTAAGCCTCCAGAAAATCTATTTTTAGCTTTTGGAAATTATTGCAGAGGGCTTCTTCATGGCATTCAGTATGGACTCACTTTCTGACAACAATTCACCCATCTAAGCAAACAAACAAGAGAATCCTTCCTATCTCTACCTAAAATTGGACATTGTGTTTTCTTTACAATAAGGTATGGAAAGCATTGAGGGACTGTAAATTTGTGTCTTAAATAGTTATATAGTACTTGTCATCTCTGATGGAGATTTGAAGTATAAAAGGCCTTACTTTTAGCTTCATGATCTTTAACTTCTGCTCTGGCATTAATATTATGCTCAGGTTTGGTTTTCTTTTTCCTCATTTGTATACTTTCATATGCAGAAAGGTAAATTTAGATTCCAGATTACATGGTATTAAGCATGAGATATTCAACTGCACTATATCCACTTTCATGGCTAGAGGTGTATTTGTTTAGAAAATATCTAGGTGCTGTTTCCATAGGTTCCTGGACAGTATCACTTTTTGTATTAAACATCTACTGGAAATGAAGTGATGAAAAACTGTGATTAAGCACTTACATATCCTGTCTTTCCTGAAAAACTTATGCATGCTGATGTATTGAATGAATCCTTTAAAATCCCAGGTATACTAGAAACAACTCTGAAAAACTGGATACTTCTGATGATTCTTAGTTGACCCTACACAACCCCTGTGAGCTAATCCATGTAGGAACAAGAAAAGAAGGGAGAAAAAGAGAACAGTAAGATATTTGAAACATACTTTTTTTGCTCAATATTTCCAAAGTATTGTTTAAAGGGGATGAATACATCAGCAGAATCCCTATAGAACTATTTCATCTTTGAAAACAAATATGTGTATTCTTTGATGCTATCTAGTCCCAAAGACTAGAACCAATAATTTCTTTTGCTTTCTCTCACAAGAAAGCTAAGCTATACCCTTGCTCTTGCTTGAAAATTTGTTTAACTTCTAGCTCCAGTTTGAAAACCCTCTCAGCACAAATGTGTGTGTGCTAAATCACAGGTGCCCACACACACACACAGATCCACACATACACGGCTCTATCAAGCAGCTTTATCACTGCTGAGAAAATAAGATCACTAAAATCTCTGAAAACTAAGATTTTGATTAATGTAGAAAGTAGTAAATTAGAAGACACTGTCTGCAGTAGACATCAAGTGAAATAAAGATCTTGGAATGTACTATTGTTCTAGGCTTCAGTACATTTTTAGTGTCACAAACAGTGCCCAACAGATTTCCTTTGTAGATGCAATATAGGCCTGTAAAGTCTGGGAAAAAAAGAAACTCCATAGCCATTACAAGTAGTGGCTATACAAATGTGGAACCATGTCCATGCTACAGAATTTTTTTTTCTAAAATTCAGTAACATTACCAATTTACTACTGTAGCAAAATTTTGGTTAAATTATTAAAAGTTGTGTACTAATGAAACACTAACCTTAAAGAAATTAGGATTTTAGTTAAAAGTTAGAAGAAACTGGCCTTGAGATAATTACCTGAAACTCAAATATTGATTGCCTGTCAATTTATGTTTGCTCAGCTGTGCTTGCAATGGGAAAGGATGAAACTAGTAGGTAGGTCCAACTAACACGAACAATTGCAACCAGAAACTCATTCTTTGCAAAACTGGAGTTGTCCCAAAAGCCATTTGTATTGTCATTAACAGAAAAGGTCAGGGCAAGGAAGACTCGCCTTACTTCCTCCTTTTAAGACCCCTCCCCACAAAAACGACCCCAGACTTAATTTAAGAAGCCAACTGAGCATGCTTAATAGCTATTCAAGCTAATTACCATAGGAAGCAGGGGATGGGAGGGGCTGGTATTATGAATATGTATTTGTTTGAACCTTTTGTCAATAAATAGACTCTGTGACCACCTGTGATTGTGCAGTGCGTATTGGGGGGCTACCCCATGCTGCTGCCCAGTGCTGAATAAACACACCCTTTCTAACTTTAAACTGTTAGAGAGTCTTTTGTCCATCACAGTTGAGTATCAGTGTTAGACCAATACTCATATTTTGGTAAATCACTAATGTAAACCTATAAATCATTAACCATACTTAGAGCTCCTGAAGCTGTAAGGAGTTTCAGAAAAAAAACCTCTTTAGTCTTTTTTCCTTTAAAAAAAATGATTACAAAAAGTAGAGACCACATATTTGTAATTATATCTAGTAACAGGGTCATATACCTGATGGCCTACTCTCAAAAGACACTGAAGCAACAAAACAAAAATCCAGAAGTGTGTTATTTTTGTTGAGTAATTGATTCTTCTCAATTTAAATTGTTATTAGGAAGAAAAATCTGCATGGACTATAGAGCAGTTAATACTGACATTAATAAAATCTTCATCTTTGTAAATATTTTGAGGACTTTTACAGTTTCAAAAGATCAAAGGAAGTAATGTATAAACAGGGAGAAAAGAAAGGGCATAATTTTAACTGGATGAAAAGACAATTAATACAGACAGTGCCCAAGCGCAATAAGTATCAGTTTAAATACAAAAAGCCTTTATTCATTTTAGAACTGCTGTGAGATATTGTCATGAATGCAATTATACTTCTTTTTTGTCAACCCTACAAACTCTAAGCAAGATCTTTCTATTCACATTACGTAATTGTGTGCCCCATCCATAATATTTATTCACAAAAGATTTTCCGAAGTTTTCATACCTCTTCCAAGAAGTTTCGAGATTTGAAATGAAATTCCCTGATTGGTATACAGGCCAGTATGAGGTTCTTCAAAGTAAAGAGTTTAAGGATTCATATAAAAATGATGAAGTTATTTTGTCTATGAAAAGACAATGTATTTGCTTCTTCTTTCATTTGTTTTTTGTTTTGTTTAATTTTGGATTGGATTATTTTGTTTTGGTATTGAGCTCAAAGGCTCAGTGGGATGGGAAATTAAAGGTGATTAGTGTAATTATACATAGAGTATCTCGTCTGAAACCTTCAGTCTTATTTCAAAACTTTTTTATTAAATAGAGGGTGAGGGGGAATAGGGTAAGCTCTAAAGGAATTCACAGTAGAATGAGACTACTGTAAACTTCTTTAAATATATTTAAAATTAGGTTGTTATAGTCATTAAGTCCTAACATACAATAAGCCATCTGTATGAGAGGTTATTTGAGGAATGTAACAAATTTCCTGTTGGGAAGAATGGCACAAAATAAACACAACTTCACTGCTGACATTTCAAGTTTCAGCTATCCATGCGAATGCATCTTTCCCTTTCAGTTATTACACTAGGATTTAGCTTTACCATTATTATGATTTTTCCATAGTCAGGCAGCATTATTCACTCAAAATTTCTGCAGTGATTTTTATTTATGAGAAAATCTTTAGTTTGAACATGGTACACAGTTGTCATACTGCTAGTGCAAAGAGTCAATCAGCAATATTTCAGAGATTTTGCTTTGCTGATACCACTATAACTACTATCAAAAGAGCATTTCTTCACTGCAAAGTTTCTGACACCTGGATACAAGATCCCTAGGAGATATGTGGCAAAAAACAGGGGCAGGAAACTATTACAACTAGCAAGACACAAGTCAGGTAGCATTATGAATAACTTACTATCAGCCCCAATCAGAGTTTTTCAGTCCCTTTGTGCCTACAGGTGGGATATAGTAACTACTTTTGGGCCTTATGTTCAGGTTAACAGCAAACTGCAGAGTTCAGAGGAAGATCATGGAATGGATAAGTAACTTGAACATGTGATATACCAGGAGAAACTGAGGGAACTGGGTTTATTTAGGCTGTTGAAAAGAAAGTTGAGGAAAGATCTGATTGCCATACTCTTTTACCTAAGAGAAGCTATAAGGAAGACAGAGCAGCGTTCTTCTCCAGAATGCATATTAATGACATAGGCAAAAATCAAAAGCTGCAACAGGGAGATTTCAAAGTGAATGCAAGCCAAAAATTCTACATGAAAGCAGCACATGACTGTTGGGAAACATTGCCTTGGAAAGTTGTGAAAGCTCCATTGCTGCAAGGTCGCAAAACTCAACTGAAAAACATCCTGAGCAATGAGGCGCTATTGAAGCTAGTCCAGGTTTAAGCACAGGGTGGATCAGATGACCTGTGGAGGTCACTACCTTTTGTTTTTCTTTTTTTTTTTTACTAGTTTTGTTTAGATTTTACTTGAAAGTGAGGAAAACAGTGCATCTGATTGATGAGAGGACTGAAATAAAAACCATTTTCTTCACAGAAATTCAGAGGAGTGAAGTAGTTGAGATGCCAAAGAAGTGTATTGTAGTGCCCCACTACACAGTCCCAACATAATAGGAAATGTACATGACATTTTCAAGTAGTTTGAACCATTCTTCTAGTTCAATTTTTCAATTCAACTGCATGCTACAATTGGACTTGCAAAGCCATACTAGGTTCAGGCTGCCAGTGTGAATGCGAGTGTTTTGAGGGTCAAAAAGAATTTTACTATAAACATGAACTGGGTAAAAGCTGAAGGATTGAAAAGATCTTACAGAAAAGGCTTCAACACTTCAAGCAAAATATCTCCCTTCTGTCTCATGTTTTGGTAATTCAAACATCTACTACTGCTGAGGAATATAACTAGATTGGAGATCTTTGATTTATTAAGGAGTTGTTTGTTACAATATTCTTTTGATTCGAAAGCACACAAATTAGTGTAATTATTCTCTGTACGATTTAGGAGATTTAAAAATGGAGTAGAAATTAATTTAAAGGAGTTCTAAGTGGTTAGATAATGATTTCACAGCGCATGGAAACATATTTTGTTGTTAGAAATACCGACATTATGCCAAGGTATTCCAAGAAGAGGAAGAAGGGAAAGCCCTGGAAGCTGCCTCCTAATGCCACACTAAACTATTGGTGGTCTTAAGAGTAGATAGTGCCACACTCAATAAAAGAATTTATTTAGGATTGTCTTTGATTTTCCATGAGTGGTCCTAATGAGGAACTTTTATTGTTCTCTACAATGTGCTGAGTGATACTTGAAATTTTATGCTACAAAAGATATTTTATTCTTAGTAAACAAGAATTCACTAATATTCTTAGTGAATAAGTTTTTTAAATGTTTTTTTTTGCTAGCACAAGATGATATTTTATTGCATAAATATTAACAGCCAAGTTTTTCCAGACAGCACTAGTAGACGAAAAAAACTTGTCTCTAAAAAATTCTGACCGATTTGATTACAGTAATTTCACGCGTATAAGGCACACCTTCTTGACTGAAGTTTCGATTCAAACCCCGAAATGTGCTTTATAGGCCGGTGCGCCTTATACATGGACAAGAATCGGAAAGTTACCAACCCGGAAGTGCAAGCCGGCAGCAGCCCTGAGCCAAGCTGAGCACGTATGGCCCCAAGTAGGGCCGGAGCCGCCCCCCGTGGCAGCCCCGGATGGGGCCAGGGACCGGGGGCAGAGACTCCTCATCCCGTGTGCCAGGATGGCCAGGCAGTATTCTGCTACTAATTCGTTACTTAGTTGCACACAGATCCCCACTGGGGGAAAATAAAATAAAATAAAATAAAATAAAATAAAATAAAATAAAATAAAATAAAATAAAATGCTCCTTATAGGTCGGTGCGCCTTATATATGGACAGATACCATGGACTTCCTGGCTATCCGGAAGTGCGCCTTCTAACCCATTGTGCCTTATAAATGTGAAGTTACTGTATGCTTAAATCTAAACATTGCTCATTAGCCAGTTTCAGCACATTTTAAATCCCGCAGAACAGTTACTGATTAATACCAATATTTTGGGAAGCTTTGAGAAAATCAATTCTTTATCTGTTCAAAGGGACTTTGCATGTTTTGAATAAAAAGCACACATATCAGTAATGATTTTTCAACTCCATGGTTAATGAAGCTATCCTAATTCACAACACCAATACTAGGAATGAGTTAAATTAATGAGAGGTTTAAGAGAGGTGTCCAAGGGAGAATTTCTCACTGTAGACCTGATTATCTTAACTTTCATGTTCCTTGTGAGTCTTCAAGAATTGATAGCCACCTGTTATTCCCTTTTGCGCTCCAAAATAGTTAAATATGCAAAAGCTTGTGTGAGTCACGTTAAAGATGGAAAATGATTGATGCTTTCTGAAATAATGGTTGTCTTGTTAACGCCTTCCTCATTCTTAAAGCAATTTTTTAATTAAAAATTCTAAGTGTTGATCAAATGGATTAAATTTTTGAAGAAAACAATTATTGATTTTTTCAAGTTTATTCTAAAGCTGAATGCTGAGGGGAAAGCTCTTTAATGTAAAAAAATTAAAAAGTAATACATCTAGGAAGCTGTCAGATAATTTAATCTCTGAAATATATTTGTATATTAATTGGTTTATATCAACTAAGAGTATAATAATATATGGAAAAAATATTTCACATGTGCAAGAATCATCATTCCCCAAACTTAAAAAAAGAAAAAGCTCTTTTGCTTACTGGATTTTTTTTAAAATGGTAGCTATTTAAAATTGTTAACATTTAAAATCAGAATGCCCAGTGGTAAAATACCAGAAAAGCCTGCCAAAAAATTATCATGTTTGCACTTACTTCTCTACCTGTGTCCCTCTTGGTCTATATGATACAACAGTTAGTCTGGAATAAAGTTAATTCTCGTCATAGCAGTCAGAATGGTATCGTGCTTTGGATTTGCAACAAAAACAGTGTTGATAACAAAGCAGTATTTTGGCTTTTTCTGAGCAGAGTTTGGACAATGTCAAAGCTTTCTCTAATACCCACTCTTTGTCCCCAAGCAAACATGATGGCAAAGCACAAAAAGATAGGAGGGAATGACCAGAGTTGATCAAAGGAATATTCAATACCATATTAGATATTGTGTTCAGTAATACAACTGAAATGGAATGGAAGAAGAAGAAGGAACCTTTTTATCTGCTTTCTGGTGGGAAGTAATAAATAAATTGCTTATTTTGCTTTCTTGCCTTTTCTTCTATGACTCTCTTCCCCATTCCTCCTGCAGTGGGGAGAGACCAAGTGACTAGAGGGATACTTATCAGGGTCAGGATCAAGAGGAAAAAAAAAAGTAAAATATATGATATATGTACACATGAACACATGCACACCTCTGCATACTTTCCTGAGACAAGACTGGATGGGGCACTTATTGGTGGTACTTATTGCCATGGTCTAGTTTACATGGTGGTGTTTGGTCACAGAGTGGATTTGATGATCTCAAAAGTCTCTTCCCACTCTGATGATTTTGTGATTCTCTGATAAGCTTTGCATTCCATATTTGCAATTTGCTCTCTGAGCCAATAGAGTGGAGACAGTTCACCTTCTAAATTTATTTTCTTAAAGCTCCACATTCTAGGACATTTTAATGGTTGTGGTTGGATATTCCACACTTTTGTCTTGCTTTAGTTGCCATTAAACTTTCTCAGTAATGGTTATCTGAGAAGCTTTAAGGATGGCACAGGAATCAAAACTGGAATTCCAGAATAAAAACTCCAGCAGAGTTTCCAGCTGATGATAAGAATTCAGAAGAAGTAAAATGAAGTTATTCCAACCTCTAAATGGCTGAATCACTTCCCTGTTGTAATTAATGGCAACTTCAATTAACTGTGCCTAAATATCTGAAGAGTTTCCTTTTTTTCAGTTAACAGTGTTGCAAGAAGATACCCATATTTTCAACATGCAAAAATGTTTGTGAAGATAATTGAGTTTTCAATGTCTATATTTCTTTTAACTATATTCTCACAGTTCTGCTCCTCTTTTAACTATTCCTGGTTCTGATGTAACTGTGAAAAGAAGCATGCACAGCTGATCCCACTAGAAATGTATGGGTAAGTATATAAAATTTTGTTCTGACATTCCAATCAAATAAAGGCAAAACAACATCTGGTTTTCAAATTCCCAGAGAAGCTACACTAATTCTTGAAAGAAACCTGAGGTAAGCTAGTTTGAGTGGGAATTGGAAACAAATCTGTTATCTAAATAAGATATATTTGGCAGTGGATTATTGTATTTTACTTCAAATTTACCATATAGTAATATTTCAGAGTTAAATATTTGCTTCCAAATATTTGAGGCTTACAATATGGCACATATTGCTATGTTGAATCTCAATGTTGTCACTGACATAAAAAAAAAATAAATTAATATTTAAAAAAACTATTACTACGGAAACCTCCCCCCTTTGTTTTTTTAACAAATAAATTTAAGCTGATAATACTAATTTACATCTATTTTCCTCCTGCAAGATTTTGTTGCCTGGTTTCCTTTATGTATTTTCGCCTTAATATCACATATTTTGGTTAAAAGCTTCTATGTTCTGTGCAAATATTTTATGCAACCTTGCTAAGTTTTTCCTTTAGTATATGAGATTTTATTTGAAAGTGTGTTTCTGCAGAACTGTTGTAACTCTTGAGCACATCTGATGAATATCTTATAATTTTTGGAAATCCTTCCTTTAAAACCATCCCTCAATTTCTACCCTCTAAGATGGTAAGCCATAAATGGAATAATAAATAAACAGAATAATACTGTGAACTGTGCTGCATATCCTAAAATGACACTGATGTTTTCTGTATAACTCTTTGTTATAATTTATTTTCTTTTGGAATATTCACTCAGTTTACTTTGGAAGAATGGGACACTCTCAGAATTACATGGGCAGCAAAAATTCAGGGTCTTGAAGTCTTTCATTTAGTTTTATTGTCAGTATATTTCACTGCACAGTGATGGAGTACACCTGGAGTTAGGGATGGGTATTCCCTGTACCTTAGGATGGATGAAGCATGAAATGTTCAACAAGCTATTGTCTACTCTCCCCACCTGACACAAACACTTAAATGTTTAAATCCTGGCTACCAGAAAGATATCTTTAAAGAAGAAAAGTTATTTTTAGATTCTTTCTTAGATGAAGAATTTGTCTACCTTGCTTTATGTTGTTGCCTTCAGAAAAGCAAAGCAAATAGAACAAATTGCAAGAGATTATAGACTAGGCAGCAGAGAGAGGGAAAGAAATAAAAGCAGTTCTAAAAGTGCTATTAATGTTCAGAAAAACAGACTGGCAACACCTTTAAAAGGTACACCTGGGACTGGTTTTGCTTACAATCTGAGAAGAGCTTTGTTAAAATACCTTGTCCATCATGAAAGCTGAGTTCAGAATTACCCTCTCAACAAGAATCACAGTGCCTGCAGTATCACTGAAGCTCTGCCTGGTCAAGCCATGGTGCTTACAGGAATACTGGTACTTTATCCTGAAACAAGTTTGACACCCTTCATTCTGATATGTCACTGCTAGGTCCCTGAAAAACCCATGGATATAGATCAGAAACCATGACTAGGTGGAACCAGGACCCTAAAGACAGTAGAATAAGCTGACCTGGGATTTCTGCTTTACCCCTTTCCTGTGACTCTCTGTGATAAATCACATGCAAATATTTGGTGGGAAAATCTTCTCCCTTCCTCCCACTTAGACACACACAATTATGTTTTTCAACTGCTTTTATCATCTTTGTGGGACAAAACCTTGGGTGCAAGTCCAATTACTAAGGTAAATAAATAAAAGGCGCCTAAATTTCTTTCCAGTATACTGAGAGGGGAAATTTCTATTTCTGTAAGCATTGGCTAAGATAATATAAACAAGCCTAAAAATATTTTTTCTACATAAAATTTAGTATTTCAATGAATAGCAGACATTCAATTCCATTGGGATATTTTCTTCAATAGGCATTTTAGGCCAGGTCTGTAGGGACCTAGACCTGTAATCCCAACAGGGTGTGGAACAGTTAATTTGTGTTGCACTGACTTCACTTAAGACAGCAGGACACTAAACTAACACAAGTAGCAAACTTCAGATTTAAGAGTTACTTACTCTAGAACTGCAGTTACAAACCACACAGGTAAGCAGAAGATAACAGAGAAAACAAACTCCTGGCTTATGCACTGGTGAAGGGCCCATTGTCTTCTGCAGCTGATCCACCATAATAATTTCTATTGCTACCCGTAGTTCACCAGAACAGCATTATTAGTTTGGAAGTTTGAAAAATTCTGGAAAATATTTTATGTGAATAGTACAGGCATATGGCCTGGCTGGCTGATAGTCTCTTTTTTCAGTAATTGCTAGATATAGGATTTTTAGATACTTACTTAAACTATTACATTAAAAGAGATCTTTCATAGTAATTCTGTTTTTTTTATTGTTCAAAGTCACATCATTTTTAATCATGTTTTGTCTGTCAACAGTCAAGAATTATCAACAGGAACAGAACTGCATTGCTAAGAAAACTCTGGTTCTTAGAAAGTTGCAGTATTTCCTAATGCTCAGAAATGACTAATAATTGTGTCAGTTTGTGGCAAGCTTAAAAAGATGTTTTTCAGGAATGGATCACCAAGTTTATTTAAATATTATACTCCCAGATGAGAACTCGGAGAGGAAATTGAAAACCCCATAGTTTCTGAAAATATTCCATTTCATATCTAGAAAAAATGGCCTAAGCCTCAAGTCTGTCTGCATGATTTACAATGACAATGTTAGTCTATTATCTAACCAGTTCAAATTCTTGCAATACTCTTATTATTTTTATTTCACAGTATGCTGCTTAACCCAAGTATTTCTTAAAACCATAGCTTTCTTCATTATTTTTTAGCTACAAAACCATTGTTTCAAAACCTTTGAAAATCAAGTTATAAATCTCATCATCTAGAAGTCCTAAAGCAGACAGAACTGAGATTGTTGCTTTACTCTGCAATACTATGAGCTTTCTTTATTTCTCCTTTGAATTTATTTTAAATGGAACATTAGTTCAATCACTGAAAGTTAGGAAAGTTAATAAAATTTTCTTGCTCCTTTGTCTTCAAAATCTTATTGTTTAATGCAGAGAGAAAGAAAAAAGTTTGACTAATGGACAATAGTTTATAACTACTATGCCTTCTAAACAGTGCAATGCAAGTTTCATGATCATTTGGACATCACTGTACAGTTTTATAATGAAATTTAGATACTGTCAAAGCACTGTTAATAGTGATAAATAGCAACACAGAAACGATGAACTCTGAAGAAGACAGAGTTCACAGTTTGTAAACTCCCCTATAATTTGAGTGGCTTTTGACAAATTAGAAATACTTGCAAGACCCACAGGGCTGAAATTCTCAAACCGTAATCTGCAGGATTCACTCCTCATCAAGATTTAAATTGTTGTTTGTATGCTAAATTGAATTAAGACTAAAAAATAGCTTTAAGCTGACACTGAACTATTTCAAACCAAGCCACTTAAAGCATGAGAATGCTCCTTAAACAAAGGCATCTCTTGCAATTTTTTTAATCTTTTGGAATTTATGAGATTTTGAAAAATTAGTCTAGCTATTATTATGTTAGAGCTCTGCAACTTTTATTTTCACATGGATTCAGCATTTATTTATGAGCAAAAATGTTTATGTTTCTTACAAATCAATAAGAACAATCTCCATTTTGTTACGAAATCTTGGGAGCAAATCGCCTCTGGTTGACAGTTATGCCCATGGTGAACTCCTGTACTGAATTGACCCATTAAGCTTTCTATATTAGTATGCTTCTACCATGCCTCCATGTGACATTACTATGTGACCACAACAGCACTGATTCTGCCAGAAGGAAAAAAGAAAATCTTATTCTGCACTTCTTATACCTTCCCTTTCTTATAGCAGGTTGAAAAATGGTGCAGTTTAGAGTCATAATAGTGTTGTAGCACTGTAAGGATATAAAAGTTCACAATACAGTTTCTCCTCACAAACCTTGCTACAGTTTTTTATTGAAACAATTCTTTTTCTGCTGATTGTTTTTCCTGGTAGATTTCTTGGTCCTTTTCTCACAATGTAGAGTATGCTGGTTAGATTTTTTAGCGGAGCTGCAGAGTGGGTAGAAAATCCACTTGATGCAGAGGTGCACTACTCAGATAATTCTACTTTGGTCAATATATTTCACTCTACCTAGAAATCTCACCTGTGATCAATCCAGCTTGTTCTTGAAACAATGAACAGGAAGGTTAGCAGAAAATTTTATCTCTGCATTTTGGACTGGTTCTGACACAAGTTAATTTAAATCAGCACAACAGAAGATCAGTCATTGCTGCTTTAATCACCAGATATTTGCTTTTTTACTTTGCGCAATTTCACTATGTCCAGCTATGGATTTGTAGCTCAGTTTGCATGGGCATTCTAGGCTGAAATCTCCAAAAACATGTGGCAGTGATATGTATGAAATAGGAAAGGAATACATACAAGAAATATATAGGTATAGGCTTAAATACATGCACAGAACTGTATGTAAGTATGTGTGCTCACAGAATTTTATAATTATATATGAGTATATAGATATAGAGTTATGTGTGTCTAAGAAATATTATATACTGAGGTAAATAGTAGTTTTAGATTTTGATAGAGAACATGGTCCACATAAAGAAAATACGGGTGAATTTCCACATTAAATATAAATTAATACAGCCATACTAATATATACAAGTGTTTATGAATTTTCATTGAGAATGGGAGAGTTTGGATAGGGGGAATTTTCAGATAAAATGGCCACATAGCAAAATATTTAGCAGGTAGATTTAATATGTTCAAGTTGATGCTTGAAAGCGATGGCACAAAGAGAATAGCAAAAGCTGCTGCTTGATGCTAGAGACAGAGGAGAAGAGGTTTATCTTTCTAACAGGATTTTAAGAGCTTAGCACAGTCTTGCTTTTAGGCCTAATATAGAAGCAGGTTTTTGTACATAGGGATTTAAAAGCAAACTTTATTTGATCTCTGTGAGGAGCTTAAAGAAATCTCTAAGACAAAGTAGTGGAGAACTACCATTTATAGAATAAGAAATGCTTGAAGTGTCACCCTAATCACTGGGTAGGAGCTCTCTAAATTTGTGTCCGTTCAGTCACATTTGCCCTCCCAGTTGTGTTTGATTTACTTCTTGTAAGTCCGATATTTCTTCAGAATGTTAGACATTCTGTGATGAATCCAGTACTGAGACTGACAGCATGGTCAGTCCCACAGCATGGAGTAGCCACAAACAGCATCAGGGAGCTTGTGTAGGGCAAGGAGGCCCTACAGTCCATGGATCCATCATTCTGAGTGTTCCCAGACTGAGGTTCTGGCCACGTTGTGTACCAGACATCCCACTTAAAATGGTAGCTGTATGTCCATGCTAGCACAATGATGCTCTCTGATGCAAGGTGGAAAAAACTTCCAGCTTTGCAAAGCTGAGCCCAGAAACTAGTGATCATTTCTTGTATAGGATGAGAAAAATGTGAAAGTTCCTGTTCTCTCCTGTTTTTCTCTCTGAAAGCAAAATAACAGTAAATAAATAATTTGAATTCTCTCCATCTCTCTATATTATTAATCTAATACTTGCATCCATTTTCAAACAAACCAATTTCTTAAAAGAATAATGTGAATTACTTTTACCAATTCTTTATCTATCCAACACTGAATTGTTGTAATGTTAACTTTAACCTTTTATCAATATAAGAGATCCTATATCTTATTTTCTCAAAGTTAAATTAGATGAAATAACCACTGATTGTTCTTTATAGTGGAGGGATACTATTAAGAATAGTTTCTTGAAATTAAGTTTCAGTTTAACAAAAAATTACATACTTTGTGGCACAGAAATGTGTGTAATTCAAATCCTATTTGAATTATTTAGCTAGAATAGTTATCTTCTTAATTGTAACTAAAAATATAAGGTTTAATATTCTATGTGTTTCTCTGTAACCAGGATCATACAGACAAAAGCAAGCTTTCAAACCTTTTTCTGTTTAACAAACAGCTTTTTAGCCCACAGTATTCTATTTGAAAATAATACAGCTTTCAAAAGAGGAGCCTAACAGGACTATTAGTCTGAGGCAATAGCACAGTTTGAATGCAATTTTAAATGCAATCAGCATCTTTCCTCTTTCTCTGAACAAGATGCAAATGTCTAAAATGTAGGCTGCCTTGACAAAACTCAGACAGCTGTATCGACCTATCAATTAAATGTTGTGATTTTTCAGTTAGTCCAATGCAATTCAATAATGTTTTTCTTTTATTTGCTAGTTGCTTCAGGATGGAAATAGAGGCATGATTTAACTTATAATCATGTATTTTGTTTGATGAGTTTATTTCTAAAATAATGGTTATGGGAAAAAGCATTTGCTATGCAATGAGAATCAGGCTGTTTTTTAAGAGACTTGCCATCTGAGCATGATTGCAACAATCAGGGCAAAAACATTCAGGAATTAGCCTAATGGTGTCATGATTAAATAATTTGGAAGCACATGCTCAGGTTTAAAATTGATATGAATCTGTGGTCATATACAGGACTACAGCTTCCCTGCTGAACTTGCATTTTTTTCTGCTCAGGATCTCTCATTTCTATTTTTATTTTCTAAAAGGTATATACTGTTACTGGAGATAAAGGAACAGTAGAACTAGTGAAATAAGTAGACTTCTAAAGAAAGAAAATTTCAAGCAGACATTTCTCTGAATATTTCAGGTACTTCTGCTCATAGTCTTAGATGTGCCCTTCTGAACTTATGGCTCAGGATCTCTCTCACAAGTAACATCCCACCACAGTGGTAGCTCTGTAGCCTGGAGGTGACAATCTTAAAATTCTTTCACAGGAGACAGACTCAGTTCATGTAGTTCATATATTAGGTCATGCAAGTATGAAACCTTTTCTGAGGCAGATTATGCAAGTGAATCCTTCAGAAATGCCCACCTTTGGAAATGTATACAAGTACAAATTCACAGAGTTTTGTTTGTGCTGTGTGCTGAGATGTGGGCTAAATGTACTGCCTAAACTATGTAAATATGGTACAGATAATCCTATTGTATATATTCCTACCATTACTTTGAAATTTAGAATGATTTTATGGACTTTATTGCCTTTATGATGCTCATTTTTTAATCAATAATAGTTTGGGGGATTGTAGTTTTATATGTGTACTATAAATACTCCAAGCAAATCCTTCCGTCCTTTGGACTGATATTTCCACTATCTTCATTACATTTTCATGTTTTCTTTTGTGAGTGTTTTTTTTTTAAACATTTCAAAAAAGAGTTGCAGGACAAGTTCTTTGCAGGGAATGATAGGTCTGAAGTGCTGAATATGCAGTGGAGAATAGCAAATAATTTGTGGACCTTATTATGTTTCTGTAAGCCAGCTGATTCTCCTTTTTGCAAGTGGTTTAAAACTAATTACAAAAAGAACTCTTGATAAAAGAGGAGATAAAGAAGCCCTGCATGGCACCTTGACTTTAAATACATCACAGCAGAGCTACTTTTCTCTTGGCCATATATATAAAAATCTTGAGTAACTGAAGATCTTCACTGTACTTATAGATCAGTACACATTTGTGATCACCGATGCACTTATTTCTGCAGAAGTGAAAATTATTGTTGTTTATTTTAATTTACTTCTGATGCATGACTCAATAGTATGAAAACTAATTAAACTGCTGTACATTGCTCCCCTAGTTACAGTGTATTCATGACTAAAATATTCTGAAATATTATAACAGAAAGCAAGGGCTATTATAACAGAAAGCAAGAACTATTGTGGTTTAAAGAAAAAAGAATGAATTTGTTCTTGTGCTTGATTAGCTGTGCTAAGGCAAATTAAGTAAAGTTTGTTCTTTGCATGCAACTATGTCCTCTGAAATAAGAACAAAGTTGGTATTTTGAAACATGTATCACTAATGTACATTAAATTAATAGAAATGTACCATTCACACAAGACAAAGACATAGAGATGTTCTATGACCACATCTCTACAATTTTCTAGTTTTCCCATTAGCATTTTAAGCAATTAAAAGATGAAATTATTGTTCTGTGTATGGTGCTCAGAGTCCCTTGTTCTACAAGTGATAAAGTCATCCTCAGTGAAGAAACCCCAGTGACTTCACATTGAATGATTTTGTCCTGACATTGCCACGTGAGACAAGGTCATTATATTTAGATATATTTTATCCACTTTAGACGAAGGAAGTGTGAGAAGCACAATGATGTGCTTAAGATCGTGCACAAAAACAGGAATAAGCAAAAATTGAGTTTTCTAAGTTATTTCCAAAAGTTTTAGGCTTAGGTACATTTGAAAGATCTCACAAGGCATCCTATTTTTGAGCTTAGCTGTTTGAATGCATTTGCAATCCGCTCCTTATCACTGTGAAAAAAGCTGGTCTGGTGGCTCAACGATAGCTCATGGCACTCAAGATTTTCAACATTGTGCTGCAAAGTAGAAGGTGTCCCATTCCATATAAATTCAACTGCTTGCAGAAAATAACAATACTGGTGAGAAAGAAAATTAACTGGAAGCTAAAAACCTGAGGGCTGTCTGGGAAAATGGACAATTATATTTAAAAATAGCAAGCACTATACATATTTGGCATTTATGTAAAAAAAAAATAGAATAGCAAAAATACTAAACTGTTACTGCAAATAAAGAGTGGATGAAAATATGCTTAAAGTGAATTTGCAGGATGTGAAAATAAAAGTGGAAAACAGATAAGAAATCTTCAGTGAATGTTTTTTCTATTGTGCATTTGTTGGCTTTTGATTTCAGATTTGAAATTTTCTTCTCAAGGAGAAGCAGTCTTATGTGATTTACAATCAAAAGTGCATAATGAATAAAAAGTAGACAAAATTTGATGTGCATAATTTCTGAACAGTTCTCCATATGATTACCATTGGTCCAAGATCTTCAGAAAAATCATTTTAGTAACAGATGTGTTTTCAAAAACCAGTGTGTCTTTTCTTTTGGTGAGTTAGTGACTGAATAAAGGCCAAAGGACCTGTATCAGTTTGATCAATTTTAAGAATGCATTCCAGCAATATGTGGTTTTCTACTATTCGGTAAAGAAGAAACATTTAATAAAATAAAAAAGTACACATTTTTAATACAACCCAAGACAAAAATGCAAGAAATACAGTCTAAATCATCTATATATCTTTCACCTCTATATGCAATTGCATGCATTTCAGATGTGTACACATTTTTTTACATAGTTATGGAAAAATATATCTATGAAACAAAAATCAACAGGCTGTATTTCATTTACGCATTTTTTTAATGTTCACATCAGTTTTTGTTTCTTGTGTTCCCAGCTCAGTTTATTGTGCTGTCACCGTCACATGCTAAAATATATGTAATTGAATTTTGCTTTTCATGTCTTTGCCATTTCTGTGAGATGAGAAGCATGAAAGGAAGCAGTTCCCAGTTTGTTCTTCCTTATCTTCACTTTTTTTCCTGCTCTGGAACAATGATATGTGAACTTCTTCAGAGCCTTTGGGCCAGAACAGAAGGTAATAGGTGAGTCTCCTACTGTTTTTGCTATTAGCTGTCTTCCTGCTGGAAGTCTTTTAAGCTTTTGAAGACTTGCTCTCAGAGCTCATGACACTGAGTCCTGAGTATTAATGCCAGCACTATCCCTGGAATGCTTTTGTTTTTCAGGTCAGCCTCACTTTGAAGAGTGTGCTGACAGAGCTGCTGTAAATACCTCTGGTAATCATACCTGTCACCAGTCTGGATTTAGGCCAGAACAATAAAGCAAATATGCATAAGTGCTAACAGCAAATATGAATCATGATTTTTGACTACAGGATGTAAGAGCGAATTCTAATTTCCTTTTTTTTTAATGCAGAGGGAAGCCTCTTAACCTCTTCCAGAACACAGTAAATTCAGAACAATGTAAAAGGTATATATTTCAAGCCTAGACAATTATGCCTCCTCAATACCAGAGAACATTCTGAACAGCACTGATAGAATTTTAAATAAAAAGAATGCCAAAAATACCCAAATAAAAAATGGACCCATTGCATAAAATGGATTTTGACCTAACTCTAGCTAATAATAATAATTGTAGTCTAATTCATTAAGATTGAGGTGATCTGGATAGGAAAATGTGAAGTACACACAGAATAGCTCCCTGGATGGCGGTGGGGTCCATCAGGCTTCAGTTGGGAAGGAGCTGTGCATGGTTACATGTGAAAGGTTCGGCAGGTGACTTAACACAGACATATCAGGTTTTAGAAGGCATATGTAGAACTTAGGCAGGAGAAGCTATGGGTTCTTCTGACACATGGTTTTTGTTGGATGTCAAGACTGATAGAAATTGAGTGTGTTTTTATGTGCATTGCGTTTTGATGTCAGAAAAGAGGAAAAGATGGTACAATAGCTAAAATAGAGTTATCACACGGACTTCATAATTTTGAATTTATCTAGAGGATTGTTTTATCCTTTTGCTTTTCTTTTAGAAGATGATGCTTTGATTATGGGGAGCATGGAATTTATTCAATTGAATCACTTGATGTCCTGAAGCATTTTCACCTGAAAGGTCCTTGTGGGTCCCTTCAAATTCTGAGTATTCTGTGATTCTGTGGATGAAGAGTAAAACCTTTCAATAATGTGGAAAATAACCTCCTATTTTACTCTTTGACATGTTCTAAAAATTTAGGTGCTTTTTATGAAGAACTTGTCAATAACAAACTTTGCGGTAAATAGAGGGCTTTCTCAAGGATTTGCCTTTTAAAAATTGCATTTTAATTTCCTGTCCAATGTCAATTTATGTTTTAAAACTTTAAGAAATTCCATAGTAGCATACCATTTTGATGAATATTTTTTCTTTTTAAAACAGTGATGTTATGAAGGGGAGGAACATAAAAGTATGGCAAGAGGTCAAGAAAGGTTATGGTGAGGGTAACCCTGACATCTTTCTGAAAAAGACAATGTGTCAAGTTATGTATAGCAGGGAGATTTCCATGACATGTGATTAATGTTGCTGTTGTGACCACTGCCTGCTTCTTCAGCTTTCTCATTTACCTTGTATTACTGGTAAATCATAACTGTCACTGAGAAAAGTAATTTCCCTCATTAAATAGAGAAGCAGATAAAATTTAAACCTTTATTTTTAATGAAATAATATTTCCAGCTATATCAGATGCTTTGGTCAGAGAACCAGCTCCAATAAATAGGATAGTAAAATAAATTAGTCAAAACACAAAATGGTGAACGGCATTCTTTAATCCTCAGAGACGCATTATGCATATTCAGAGATGAATGAGCTAATAGGTAGGTAGGAGTAATTTCTTATGTATAGGTTGTTTTCCATTCCAGCAAGATGCTAAAATTTCTGCAAAAGGTGTGAAATAGTCACAAGTACACAATGGTGGAAACTGAAGGGTATCTGATTTCCACTGTTGAAAGTAAGATCAATATTCAGTGGATTTCTGAAGATAGTCTGTAATACTGCGATCAAAATTGTGAAAGTCACAGCTGCAGAGTTTTATGAATAGCAATAATTTCACTCTTGTCTCAGGAGTTAATATTTTTCTAAACTTTAAAAATTATATTTTTAAGTCTGATGATATAGGAAATATAATTCACTTTAGAAGAATAGTGGTCTTTAATATATTCAGAAATCTGCTACTATGGCCACAGTGTTTTAAAAATTACTTTGGTCTGTATGTGTTTTCAGTTCTTTAGGATTTTGCTCGTCTAATTTGAAACAATTCTGTGATTATTTTTTTTAACATCTATGTCTGAAAAAATGTAATTTTCTGTGTCTTCTTAACACCTAAACATCTGCTTTAAAAAAACTCAGAAATGTTGAGAGGTGCAAAGTTAAGATTTTATGCGTGTGTGTGTGTGTATGCATTTAATTTTTATTAACAACCTTGTAAGATAATGGTCACTCTGTAACAGTTTAGTTTAGGTCCAGACCAAGCTAATTAGTTTGCTGATGATCAAACTGAACCTTCAGTGTGGCTGCATGAAATATGGAAGTTTCATCACTCTTATAATTTACTTAAGTTGATACTTTTGCAATAGGAGATGGTGACAAGGAAATCCCATGAGCACTGCTAAGAAGCACACACAGGTATGAGGTAAATGTCAGGTGAAAACAAGACATGACAGACCTGAGGAAGGAATCCCTGGTATTGTTACCTTGTTTTCTTCAGGAAATAATTTTCTAAATTACTTGGCGAAACTGTCAGTTAGGAAATATATGTTAGGGAAGAAGAAAAACCTTAGAAGAGTTAGCATGATATCTGGCAGGTATAATGGTATCTGATTTAGAGAGACTTCTAAATAAATCCTTGTTTTGTTGATACTGAAAAAGACAGAAGAAATTTGATTAATGGCCTTATAGAAGGATTTGAGTCCTTTAGAAAAAGACAGCAGAAATTTGATTAATGGTTTTAAAGAAGGATTTAAGTTTTATTATGGGATAAAAAGAAATCGAATTTATTTACATCAAGCTAGAATATGACAAAGAATAGGAATTCTTTTTTTTTTCAGGCATGAATTTCACTGAATTCAGACTTTCTATCACTTAAATTGTTATTGGTATTATTATAAATTGGGATAATGAATATATAATATATTTTGTTTCTTTTGGTGACCATGATATATACAACTATTGCTATATGACTATTTCAACTTTTTTCATTACTGATGTTAACCTCTCATTAGTGTGTATAAGTGTTTAAATCACAATTAATTTTTATTTCTTATTACATGTATCACTCAAAATTACTTCAACAAGACCTGCAAATCAATGCAGTTTTGAAGACCACTAGCATATTTTGGCAAAAAGAATAAATCAACATTTCCCCCTCTAAACTGTTTTAAAAACCCCAGTTTTTAAAATCTTGCTTTTTCATAAGTTAAATATGCTATTGAAGCTCTTCAAATTATATATATATATATATTATATTCCAGTCCATATTTCAGTTTAACATGTACCTGTCTACATGCATGTGCATATGTGATAATATAATTTTACAAACACAACTTAGCTTAACAGAAGAACAGTTAGGCAAAAAATATTATTTGAGAAAAAGTATTCTGGATATAAACCACAATAAAAGATTTTTTTTTTTTTTACAAGAAAGGTAAAAAAAGGTGCTCTTGCTAGCTTTTTACTAGTAGTTGTGTAATAATGTTTTTAAAAGTTACTGTAAGTCATTGCCTGTACATGAACAAGAAGAATAATAGCCAATATCTTGCAGAAGGATAGCCTTCTAAGAGTAAGCACTGCAAAAGTCACAAAAGTGGTGCAGCTGAAATGTACATCTTTGTATTATTAGAGTTCCTGGCAATGTTTATCATATCTCTGAAAGTGAAAAAAATGCTTCATATCAAGTTTAGGAATAAAATCTAAGAAGCCTTATATGCAACATGACTCCATCTTTATATATATTTTGCAATTGATAAATTCTCAAGATTATATCCTTTTCTTATCTTAAAATGGAAAGAGCCTAAAAGTAGGTCATTCACCAGAAACATTTTCTGGCCTGTAGAGGATGGGGGTTGGAGGACAGGTGGGTTGTATACAAAGTTAGTCTTAGCAACCTATTAAATTAAGTTTATAGCAGCCTTACAGAAACCTCAACTCAGGCTGCTGGAGCTAATTTGATCCTAACAGAGAACAAAGCTGCCTTCAGGCCATGGGTTGGCAAGATGTGCTGAATGGCTCAAGAGTCTCTCAAAATCCAAGACTGCAAAGTGAGCCAAAATTCGATTGCTAAGCTTACCAGAGCATCTAGGCTTCCATGATCTCACCTAATTGACACATCTGGAAGTTACAGAGGAGACTAGAGTGCCATTGGATCTCATTTTCACTGTACAACTACAAGCTGTCACAGTTAAAGACATGCTGGAAACAGTGAGGCTTAGAAATTGTAGTTTTTGTATGTGTATGCAGTCTGATCAATGCAACCCTGTACAAGTAACTTGAATTATCTGTAAATGTAGAGCTTGATCATAGTATATTCATATATTCATAGTGCTTAATGACCTCTCTTTTCTCAGAATTTACCAGTATGACAATGATTGTGGTGTTTAGTTTTATTTAATATAATTTTTCTCTACTCAAACAAACTTTTGAAAGCAAGCAAACTTTTTAATTGTTGCACTGCATCAGGACCTCAAATAATAAAACAAATAAATTGTGAAGTGCTACTATTGCTGTGTCCTTGGCATAACTTAGTTTAAAAGGGGGGTTTTGTGGTGTACATTGCAGGGGGCTATTAAGATGGTACTGGCCAATTGCAAGATACAGACACAGTGTATTTTGGTGATAGGTACAATTTATTGCAACTGACACACACAAAAATTCTTCTTTCTGTTCTCTATTCTAACCTTCTTTATGTGAATAAAAATGTTTAGGATTGCTTGTTTTCAAACTGACATATCAATTTTCAACTCCTAAATACCTTTTATGGTTTTTATATAGTCCTGATAAGAATTTCCCTTTGGTCATTTTAGGACTGCTTCATTTTCCTACAGATATTTTGTCAATATCTCCATGTCCTCAAAGAAAATCATCAGGAGAAAGAAGCTTCCAGTAGTCAGGAAGTTTGTTTCTATTCAAACATTTTGCTTTTTTCAAAGCCATCTATTTCCTTTCAAAAATAAATCACCTGAGGTTAACACACTTAGTGTATCTATTCCTTTGAGATAGGTTTTGCAGAATTACTTTGGCAATAATATTGAAAAAGTGCAACTTAGTTGCTAGAGATGTAGAGTTTTAGTTTTCTTGATCTCATTGGGAACTGAGCGTTTTCTATCTTTGAGTCCACTCAACCTGGAACAAAGAAGCAATCTTGTTCAGAATGCAAGCACTGAGCCACCAGCCAAAGCTCTTACTTTCACCCCTGCCCTTACCAAGTTTCAAGACGTGATTGATGTACTGGCAAGAGATTTTTTTTTTAAATCATGTCAAGTTTTATTGTTTGATACTAATCTTTGTGAATTCAAAAGTTCTCCACTGAAGTGCTGCCCCATACAGCTGGCTGTTTTCACAGACCTAGTGGAATTATGCGGCTTGTACAAAGATAAGGGTAGCAATAGTTAATGATAATATTCACAGGTTGATTTTGAAATGTTGAGGATAGCTAGTAAGCAGTGTTTGAAGCAATCTGCAAATCCTCTCTCAGGCTTCTGAATTAACTAGTCAAATGTTTGGCACTTTGACAAAAACAAATCCCTGTTTACCTGTTGTCTACCTTGCTCTAAAGACTTCATAACTTTAATTCATGTGTTAGAGCAGTATTTGAGAGATGACTGGTTTTGAAAGGGTAACTGCTAACAACAGCAGTAAATATCCAAAATATCTTGCTTATCTTAAAGGTAGGGAGAAGAAGCCTGCCTTCAGGAATGGAATTACTTTCGGCTGTCATATGGAAGAGAGTGCTAACGATTTTATCTGTTCATAGCAAAAATAGGCTTTAAGAGCCTCATGAATTTCAACATAGAAAATGCAAAATGCATTCTGGTGGGAGGAATTGCTCTTTGCAACAGTATAGGCTGAGAACTGAATAGCTCTGGAGAAATTCCATTGGAAAGGACCTTGTTGCCTTGGCAGAGAGAGGATGAAAATGAACCAGCAGTGTGCCCTGGCAGCATCAGTGGCTGAAGGTATGCAGGGCTGCATTAAAGGACCCAGCTACTAAGTGGAGAAAATTATTCCTCTCTACCTGGGACTCAATAGACTCTATCCAGAAAAGTGTCCAGGTTTGGTGCTGCATCAAAATGATTATATTACAAAAGAATAATTTGCCTGTTTAATTTTAGTTTTCATTTAGTGCAAAATTTTTATCTTCTAAGTCCTCATTGAAGCAGTCTGGGGTAGGTGCTGTGAGGAGGACCATGACACTCCTGGTGATATTCCTAAGCCCTGGAAACTTTTATGGCTTAATTTATTAGTTAAGGCAAGATGTTTTTAAGCTTATTTTAAGAAAAAAAAATTAACAGAAAACTGTTTACATTTATTTTGAAATATCTGGATAGTTCTTAAATATCTTTTATACCTCATTTTTTAATGATAAATTACAGGTAAACGGTGGAGAAGAATATAACAGTGACATTTTTCCGGATAAACTAATCTAGAACAATGTCTCTCTAGAAAGCCAATGGCAAAGGAATAGAATTTAAAAAGTTGTTAAATCCTCTTAGTAATTTTGAACCAAGTAAGTTTGCTTGTCAGGCTTTTCAAATCCAACAGTTTATTCTGAATACATTCTTCTGAAGTTGATATATCTGGAGCATGCCTTTTAGATGCCAAAATCACACTTCAGAAGTGTATCAGTAGGTATTTCAGCATGCAATGAGTTAAATAAAATCATTGTACATAATTTCAGTTAAGAGTTTAAGATGTGTTTCTCATCTGGTCATGTGAAAGCTCAGAAATACTGAATTCTAATACAGTCTCTCACCTACAAGATCCTGTGTAAGGGATGGTGGTTTCTATAGCTATACCTTAGTCACTTTTTGAAAGGAATATTTTCTTATTCTGTAAGCAAAACTAAAAGTTTTTGTGTGCATTCAAAGTGTAGACAATGTTTAAAATGTCTGTTTTAATAAAAAAAAAAAAAACAACAACAAAAAAAACCCCCAAAATCCAAACAACAAACAAAAAAACAAATAAAAACAAAAAAACCCCTTCTTTACTTGTTTTCCAGGGAATCTTAATCATCCTGGCCATTTCAAGCCAGTTAAAGAAACTAATCTTTCCTCTAGGGTTAAATCAAATAAAAACGGGAACTTGTCTGTTGGTGTAACACTTGATCAGTGAATAACACTGCTTAAAATTAATTCATGGCCACATATTGGAACTGCTTTGTGTGTGAAAAATCAGTGCTGCAAGCCATGGTTAATAATCATTTCAGTTCTTGGAAAGGAGAGCAAAGGACATTTTACATCTAATCAGCATCACCTATCTTGTACTCTCATCATGAGAGTGAAAGCATGACAAGCTTGTCTCCAGACACAGGATGGTCTGCAGCAACTGACAGGTGGAAATTTCCCTTTCTTAAAATAGAGAAGTGCAAAACACAGAACATATTAAGAAGCAAATTACTGCACTGCTCTATTTAGGTACAGATTATATACATATATAAGATTTCAAATTTTGCTGCTTCTGTAACTGTTTTCTTTTAATGTCAAAGACTCATCCATGAAATCCTAAATGTGTGGGAAATGACTGGAAAATTTGGAAGTGGTTCACCAATCTTCTGATATTGTCTTCTAATACTTTTTATATGTCATTGTCTTGGGTTACAATACAGGATGTGATAAAAGGTATCTATTCTATCACCA
>VRYO01001463.1:73016688-73050959 GCA_009812075.1 Sialia sialis | reverse complement strand
AATTCCCATAGCTTTGCCTGAGAACCCCTTAATTTCAAAATTATAATAATTTGGAGGGAGTGGATTTATATTCTCCATTTCAATGAGAGGCTCTTGCCCTTCTTAGCAGACACCTGTCCTCCAAACTGGGACAGTAATATGTCTTGAAAGATATCACTCCTCTGTTCTCCTTTCTAGCCATTTAAAGCTTGGATTTTGCAGAAAGGTGATGTAAAGTCGTATTGCCCTTATAAGAAAATAAAAGCAAGGGGAGTCATAGACCCCAAACAATATTTCTTAGACTGAGTTTAAAAAACTTCAGCTCATAATTTTTATTTTCTTATGAAAAATTTCAATATAATACGGTTTTTATATTTTAGGGTGGTTTCTGTCTATTTGATTCAGCTAGATCCCTACAGCATTTGAAATTCTACTGTTCTAGACAGTTTCATTTGCATTTCAAAGGAAAATAATGTATATATGGAAGTCAATTGACTGCCAGAATGATTTATTATTTCACATCTGAGAGAAGATGTACTGCCCCCTAACTGTAAGAAGATTTCTGGGTACCACTTTTATGCTTTTTGTCAAACATTTCATTCTGTTTTCTTTCCATAGAAGATTAAGTGCAATTGCCAGGCTTTTAGTCTCAGGAAATTGGATGGAAAGATAATACAGTAATTTGTTGCTCCAGATGTTTGCTTTCTTCCCTGTACAGATGTTTGATATGACTTATTTTTGGACTTTGACTGTTCACTAGTTACATAAATTTGGCTCAGTTCAGCTCTGTAATCTGATGAATAAGTATGAAAACCAATTTTCATTAACTTTGTATGACCTTTTCCAGAAATTGCTGATTTTCCTGGAATTGTTTGGATACTTCTTTTTTAAAATACACCAATTTAGACACTATTTAAGAAAAAAGAGCCATTTTAAACATTTGTACTGCCTTTCAGATGTTAAAATTATGGTGGTTACCTAAGAAATCTACTTCACAGTTTAGGATCTCTGCACATAATTTAATAGCACCATGGAATTGTTTAGTGATATATGTATAAAAAATATTTTGAAACACTTTGAGGCTTTGACTGGCTATTCTAACTGTTCATAATAAAAACTGTAACTTCTGATTTTTCATTTTCTGTGTGTTTATTTTGGGATGTCCCTGCACTGCTTTCCTTATCTTACCAGTCATTTGTTCAACTTTGTGAGCAAATTTTATGACACTTGTCCCATTATTGGATTTTCTTGACTGTACATTCCAGCAGTGAAATATATAGAATGCAAACATGAATCTGTTTCGAGAACAGTTTTCTACCTTGAGTCCATACCTGGATGAATAGCCAGTGCTTGAAGGGAGCCAGGTGCTTTGAATTCTTTCAACAATATATGGATCCTGCAACTTAGGCCAAAGTAAATTGACACAACCCTTACATCAACTGTAGTTCACTTTATTATGCTGTTGATATCCAAACACTTACATACACCTAAAGATATATACACACATATTCCAGCAAAATATTAGATTTCTTGTGAAGTCTTGTGCACTCCACTAGCAGATTGCGGCAAAGTTTTGATAAGTGGATTATAAATCTAAAAACCAAAAAGACATGAATATGCTTGTAGACTCAGGACTGTGACAATGGTCAAAATCATTTCCCCAATTGAAAAGTCACTTGCCAGACACGTCTGTCTCTCACTTGGAAGAAACTTTTTTTGAGATGGTGTAGTTTAAGATGTAAGAAAAGTAGAGCAAGTGGTTCTGGCATGATAAAGTAACATAAAGCTGCTCTGCTTGTAATCTGTATTTTAGAAGTATTGTGAACATGCAATTTTTTTTTTTAAATTCAGAATTTAGAGCAAAGTAAACAGTATTTTTACTAAGAAGTAGTAGTTCCAGTTCATCTGTTATAATCCTGAAAAATCTTATGGCTACTTAAGCATCATATTCGGTCTACAAAGGGAAATAGAGAGAAAATAAGAATAGCAATTTAAAAATCACTTTTCCAGTTTCTTCTGTCAAAAAAAGGAGTTTTCAAATCTTTCCCCTTGCTTCCTATTCCTATGCCTGTGCTAAACATATAAAAGAAAAATAACCCTCATAACCATCCTGTGGAATAGAAGTACGGTTAACTATTCATTAGTAATAACTGATTGACTTGCAGAATTTTGCTACAGCTTCCTACTGTACAGACACAGACACAGACACAGACACAAAATTACATTTAATGTTTTCCATTAGAATGATCCAAGCATAGATTTTTGACACAAGCAGAAGATAAACACAATGGCCTGTGAAGTACTTGTCTGACAAAAGGTTAGTCATTTCAATGGAGTGGGTGATAGTCCTTCAAATATATCCTGTCATTGTTGCAGGAGCCACATCAGAGGAACTAAACACAAATATAACAGAGTAATGATGTGGGACTTTAACTTGTTGACATGGAAAAGTATATGTCTCTATTGAAGAAATTCACCTAATATTAAAATATAATTAAATTGTAGTATTTACTCTCCTCTAGTTATTTTAACATTTTTGGTTACTCTTTGAACTAAGTCATTTAAGATGTTGAGTATATAAATTGAAACCCATAAGATTGTTATGGCTTTTCTTAGTGCATCTTCAAAAGTGATTCAGAGAGTTATTTTTATCTTGCTCCCTGAGATTAGTGGTGGCAGGTTTATCAGGGTTCCTTAAGAGAGGACCAGAAGAAGAAGAAGATTCCTGAAAGTCAAAAAACCCCAAGGTCCACTGATACGATGTTACTGTTACTTCATTCCTGGCTTCATTGGTATGAAATATTCATTTGTGCTTTTCATAATCCAAGGTAATGCAAGCTGCTTAAATATTTTAGCCATTTAATACAAATAGTCCAGTGAAAATTGAAGGCAACTGAATTCTGAACATGTTGCCAAATATAAATACAGACTATAGTTCCTACTTCAAGGTCTAAACAAGACTACTAAGCATCTACTAGGAGAAGTGTACTTCTTTAAAAGGTTTTATTTCTATTTGTTTTTTTTCTTTGTTTGTTTGTTTGGGTTTTTGGCTCTTTGCTGATTCTGAAAATTGAAGAACTTTTCCACAAAGTACCAAAATGCTGAAAGTGGTTTGTAATAATTTAAGCTTGTACCTGAAGGGGTTTTATGACATATAATTGTTTATAATTCTTGCATCATCACAGAATGGGTCAAGTTGGATGGGTCATTTGGTCCAACCTCTCTACTCGAGCAGGGTCATCCTAGGGCACATGGTACAGGATTGCATCCAGATGGTTCTTGAATATCTGCCGAGGCAAATTCCACAGCCCTTCTGGACAATCCTTTCCAGTGCTTGGTTGCCTGCAGTGAAGAATTTCTTCCTCAGATTCAGGTAGAATGTCCGGTGCATCTTCCTGCCCATTGCCTCTTGCTCTCTGGATGGGCATCACTGAGGAGAGCCTCCTGCCACTGTTTCTTTCAGATACTTACAGACATTGATTAGGTCCCCTTTCAGCCATCTCCCCCTGAGGCTGAACATGCCCAATTCTCTCAACTTCTCTTTCTAAGAGAGATGTTCCAGTCCCCTCATCACCTTTGTTGCCCTCCATAGGACTCACTAAAGGAATTTCCTGTATTTCTTGTCCTGAGGAAAACAGAACTGGACACAGCACTCTGGATGTGGCCTAATCAGGGCTGAGTAGAGGGGCAGAGTAACCTCACTTGAGCTGTTGGCCACATTCTTCCCAAAGCCCCCCAGGAAACCATTGGCCTTCTGGGCCACAAAGGCACAGTACAGGCTCAAGGAAAAATTATTTTCCATCAGAAACCTCAAGTCCGTTTCTGCAGTGTGCTTTCCACCAGGTCAAAGTTATATGTATGGTATTCCGTATTTCAGCGGGGTGATAGATGGAAATGAATGTACAGGCATAAACATTTTCTTTATTATTGTTTTTTTGTTTCAGTTTTGGTTTTCGTATTTCTCCCAGTTTGGAGAAATTAATCCAAACAGGTTTGCATTTCTTAGGACACTGTTGAAGTAAATATATAGTTTAAAAAATGAAAGAATATATACAGATACTAATGTATTTTATTTTTAAAATATGAAGTTCATACTAAACTCAAAAATATTTTAGCTAGCAATTTCATGGGCATGAGCCTAAAACTATTTATCCTTCTTTTATCTCATGCACAGCTCACTAAATGATTGTGTGCTGCTATGTCACATATAACCTTGTTAATGTTTCTTTTGACTAAACTTCTTCAGAGTAGCTCTGGTTCTTTTCATATGCTACCATTTACTGCTCCTCTGGTAACTTCTCCAATGTAAAGCTTGCAGTTTTGTGTACATGTCAACAATGATTCAGAGGAAGAACACTGGCATATTCCAGGGCAAAAGAAAGCTCTTTGTCATCCAGCTAAATTTTGGTGCTTCTCTATATTTCAAAATATTGCACAGATATTGAATTAGTGGTACTCATTTTCAGTTGTACTCTTAGACTACTTTCACTGAGAAAGAAAAGCTATTTAGGTGCTGTCATTTACTGAGCTTATCTACATTTCATAATACTACTTCAACTATGGGAAAGTCAAAGAAGGCAGAGTGCTTGTATTTTTCCTTTAGACACCTTCCTCTGATGTATTTCAAGCAGTTTTTGGCGACCTACTTCAATATTTTTGTTTTCCTGGCAACTGCTGTGAGCAGGTCTGTATTCGTAGCTTTGAGACAGAGATTCTAAGTCTCTGCATTTATAAGAAATGCAGAGACAGCCATAAAAATTACAAATCTAAAGGATACCCTTATCAGCTTTCTTTGAGGTACCTAAAAAAACCCCAAACAAACAAAAAAACCCCAACAAAACTTGCTGAATTTATTTTGTTTATTCAATTGGTAGATCCACAGTAAAAATCTGGTTTATGTAATGCTTCAAACATTCCTTTAAAAGTAGTTTTCATGCCGTATGACATCAGGCATCATCTAGGTATTTTGGGTATTCTAGCTCAAACATTTCTTTCTCCCCTAGCCTTGATTACAGACAGCTACTTAAATGGGATATATTGCATACATGACTAAAAGTAAACTTCAGCAGGACTTCAAAGGATATCTTGCGGGAGGTGAAAAAGATAAAATGACATCAAAGTACAATTGTATGAATGATGGCTAACAGCAAATCTTATTGAAGTTGTTGCTGTCCCCAGTTGCTTGTTGCCGTAGCAAGTTAGATTTTTTAAAATGATATTAAATGAGGAACTGCTTTGGTTTTCTTTCTGGCTTCTTGGACAGTTGTGAAGCCAGTCCCTACAGAGTTATGAAACAACTGGTACAAAAGTGTCATTGAGTAATGAATTTTGCACATTTAGAACTTCTAAGAGAACTAACAAAGCTTAGCCCATCAGGTAGTACAGAAAACATTGTTATACAAAAACTGAAAAGTTGATCAGCACTCAGATCCAGCAAGCATAACAAGACAGTCCTCTCCCTTCTGAAAGAGTTGACAATGGGCATTATCAAGCTCACTCTGAGAAGACTGAGCCACTGATGCACTTTAGAAAAAAGTTTAGTTACTGAAAGAAAAAATCACCTCCTTTGTTCTACACCTGTTATAACAGTATGATTAAAGAAAGTCTTGTTTGACAACTTTTTTGAAAATTAGGTTGCATCCCCATTTTCATGCAATGCAATATCTTGAAAAATTTATTGAAAGAAAAAGAAGAAGAGGAAGGGAGAAACATCTTTAATACTATGTGTTTTTAACTTACCTGGGTGAAGTCTTTATTCTCTCAGGCAGCCTCTTTGTAAGTTAAACTACCTGATAAAGGTAATTTTATGTCAATTTCTTGGGTTAATCTTTCAGACTAGTATAGCTATAGTCATGAAAGACATTGCTTATTGATCATTTTTAGGAAAGATCTGAGTGAAAGCATTCAATTTCTCAAAGTCATGTAACAAACTGTGCAAGGTTACTCTGGTAAATAGACTCCCATTATCTGTAGATCTGTAAGATAAATTTCTGCTTTTCTTAATATTTGATTCTCTGGGTTTTGTTTAAAGAATAAGACTACTACAGAGATCTGGATTCTTCCCCTGATGCAGATATTTTTGAAGAATGTTGCCTCCGTTCATGAAATCTCTTTGGCAGCAACTTGAGCAATAGAGCTGCAAATGAAGTCAACAGAAACTTTGTCAAGGAAACGTTTACTTTGATAACAGTCAATTATTATTCTGGTATTGGAAAGCATACTAGTCTCAGTTTGGTCATTCAAAATGGACTGTATTTGCTTTTTCTGTCCCAATGACACAATTTAATGTTTGGTTGGTATGGAAATACTGATATACCAAGCAATTTATTAAATTGTAACTCACCAATATTACAAAAACCTATATATCCTACAATAGAAAATGGAAAATTACAGTAATTTCATACTGATAAGCAGCATTTATTTCACTGAAGAATCGAGCCGATCCCAGAAGGGCAGCTAATCACCAGGTGCTGCTTATTTATGGACAAATTCCAGCGAAATGCCAACCTGGAAGTGCAAGCTGGCCAGGGAGGGAACTGCTGCGGAGCCGCTGCTGGGTAGGGAGCTGCCACGGAGCTGCGGCCGGGCGGGTGTGGAGCTGCCGCAGAGCCACTGGAGAGCGGGCGGCGAGCCGCCTGCCAGCTTCACGTGGCCAGCCCGCCGAACTGCTGCTTTTGAGCTACTCTGGGAGCCGCCCTCGCTGTCGAGCAGGCAGTGAGCCATGGCAGCCAGAGCTGGGGTGGGAGTGCCAGGGCCGGCGGCAAGGGGAGGGCACCTGGGGCTGCGTTTAAAGGTCTGTGAAAACTGTTTGCAAATTGAGCACCTGACACCAAACCCTGCGATTCTGTGGTTCTGTTACTAACTCGTTACTTCGTTGCACATGGATCCTCGCTTTTTTAAAAAAAACAGTGCAGCTTATCATCCAGTGCTGCTTATTTATGGACAAATTCCATGGTCTTCACCGCTACCCAGAAATGCAGCTTATAACCAGGTGTGGCTTACGAGTGTGAAATTACTGTAAATACTGAAATGAAATAGGTGTTAACACTTTTAAGACTAGTTATGTGTAAGTACAGTAGGAAACAGAACATTGTAACAGATGGAGATTGGAAAGCATGCCAAGTTAACCTAATCTTAATTCTGATACTTCCTAAGTGATGAATAAATCTAGAGAAAGCAATCTGAATATGCATCTAATCCGAAAATTCTATATAATTTGCTTGGACTGGTGCATTTTGTTCCCCACAATTTTATGCTCTATAACATTTTAGGTTAAATTAGTTTCTCTATTTTTTTGTTTATCCATTCTAAGATAAAAAAACAGTATGCAGGACTTCAAATTTTCATATCGTTTCCCATATGGCAATGTCTTTAAATCCCCAAATAAGGCACTTGTAATATACAGACATAAATTTCCCTGTTGTCTGAAAAACTCATTATTGCTTTGAATACTTCTGGATGTTGATACATTTTTCAGATGCATGTTTCTTCTAATTTCCTGAAGATTTTTGCAATTTCATTCCAAAGAATTTCTTTATAAGTACTGCAGACTGTATTTTATTATGCTTATTATAGCTATATTATATTTACAAGATTAGCAAAAAATTGTAATTATTTTTCCTCTTTGACCTGACAATGCTGCGTTTTGACAAATGCTAAACTCTCTTGGTAGGTTAGTAGAGCTACAAACAAAAGAAGGAATGGAATTGCTGGACAATTAAATACAGAACATAAAGAGCCACAGTAGAATAGTTCAGTATTTTTTAATAAATGAGTAATTTAAAATTGCAATATCTCATTTTCTTGACAAATATTCTAATGGGAAGAGAAAATGGCTCAATATTAATCCTTTCTAATGACAGAGAGTAAGAAATGGGGAAAGCATATTCAATTAATCTTCTTATTATAGGTTTGATACAAGTCTTTCCATCCTTACTATCTTGTATCCTCAGCCCTGCAAATTTACAGAGACTTTGTTCATGTCCACTTAGCTTGTATGAAGAAGGGACTTGGTTTTTTTAGTGTATCCATACCTCTATTTGTCCTCTTAGTAAGGCCCTTTACTGGGAGTTAAAATTAAGCTATCCTTCAGGTATACAACTACTGCAAAATACCTTAATCCCCAGGGTTCACAAGTCTCTTTTTCCTTAAATTTAGAATATAATAGATTGCAGCAGGAGCAGATTCTCAGCAAAATTTGCATCTGCCCTTCCAGATTATTTTCCAGGATGGTGGAACCACTCCTCACAAACTAGTGGGTGTCACAATTCTCAAAGTAGAAACAACTTGTATCTGCTTCTACAGATTTTTGGCATATTTAGTGGCACCAAATGTAGCCACAGATGTATGAGTTTCTTGGATTAAAATAATATATTATTCTTTGAACTATCCTGGTACTTCCAAGAATCTGACAGAACAGAAGAAAAGTAATCTAGAAAAGGACAGTCAGTCACTGGTGCACAGGTGTCATATTTTCTGATCATATCAGATACTAACCGCAAATATTAAAATATGTGGAATAGGTTATTACCAAGGGCACTTTTTTTTGTGGTGAATTATTAAATTATCTCCTCTACACCATTAAATGGCTTTACAACTCTCCTGAACTCTCAGCTACTTCCCTAGAGAAACAAGTTCCATCATGTGTCTCTTTAACTGTCAAAACTCTCGGGCTATTTCTGCCAAATCACAAAGAAAAATAGAAGTCTCTAAATGTTGAACTTACATAAAAATTGAAGTTTTACTGACAGTTGCAGCTAGGGAGGTAGGAGAAATAATTTATTACAAGTAAAACAGTAGCATGGTCAAATTTAAGTATACATCCACAGAAAAAAGTAATTTGTAATCCCGGAGCTCACAGAATTACAGTTTGTGTACATCCAGGAAGAGGATGCTAAGGTTATATCATGACTTGATCAGACTATCTCCAACAGGTCACTACCATAACTTCAAAGCTACTGTTTTAAGGAATTGCTTTGTTGAGGACTTCTCCTGTAATGGTGTTAGCTGGGAATACTCCCTTCACTTCTTCCTCTCAAAAGAGATGCTTTTGAAGTTGCTGTATCTTGAAAATTATCTCCCATTCAGGAATCTTGTCAGGCTTAACTGCTCTTAAGTCCTCTATCGGCTGATGTCCTTCAAAAAAAAGTACATAAAAGCTGTTTTTCATATCACTAAGGCTGTTTTTAAATGGGCTTATATAAAAACTTCATTCTTTATATCAGGGAGATAACAGTTGATGAAGCCAGATCCAGGTTGTTTTGAAGGGCTCTTGGGAACACTTGTCTGTCACCCTGCAGCTATGATGGTATTGCTAAATTTAATGAGAAATATCTACATTTCTTCACCCTTTGACAAGCAACCATTTCTTGGAGTTCTCTGCCTTGGGAACTATCAAGCATTCAGGCTAATCTGTTTATTTCTAGAAACTGCATAATATGCTCCATCAATCTACCTATGCTTGCTTCCCCTGCAAGTAGTTTATAACAGGATCAGAGGACAACCAGAAATTACCTGTGTCAATGCGTTCTTGAAGAGCTTGAAATTGCACTTAGGCTCCTTTTTAGATTTTACAGATCCACTTTATTAGGAAATAATAAAACATTTTTCATTTAGATTAACTGCAATGGATGGAGGGGGGTGGGATCTGTTCCATACTGTCTCACTCCACTACACAGGGATTTGTTTGCCTGCCTCAGATTTCTTACCTAGTCTTTTAGTAGGGTCAGTTTCAGTGGATGTATAAATTTGCATTTAACTAATGTAAAATAAATTCTACGTGGAAGCCCTTTGTAAGTAACTTTGGCATCACCGTCCAAATAATTTTTAACTCTCATGATGTTTTTTCATCATCATATTGTTGGTTTTTCAGTGGTGTCATGTGGGTTTGGGGTTTTTGGTTTTTTTTTTTGGGGGGGGGGGGGGGGGGTTGTTGGAGTTTTTTGTTAGCTTTGTTTTGTTTTTTTTTGCTGATGGTGATGTGTGTTTCAATGAAGAACAACGAAACTAATCCAGAAGTGACATTCTTCTCTGCCGAAATGTTTGCTCTCATTTTTAAGAAGTTGACACCTCCAAAAATATTTGGTTTAAAAAATAAAAGTAGCAATTAAAAATTAGTAGCAGAGGAGTAATTTTACTGGGGGAGAGGGAGGGGTAGCTTCCAACCCTTCCAAATAAAGGGACCTGGGAGGTAATTATAGAGAAGTCCTTGATAACTGTGTACTTATTGCAATAATACAGATACTATAATATTCCAGTCCCTTCTGTTTCATTGTGTAACGGTGGCATGCCAAATAAAAAGATACATTTTCTCCCAGAAATTGCATTACCCACAATTATTTGGTATAGAAATATATAGGCTGAAATGCAAGTTTTAATTAATGATTCAACTTTTTTTTTCCTGGGATCTGGTATTCAGGATCAGCCCTACTTTCCTGATTGCTGCTCTCAGGCTTACCCAGAAATACAAGGCAATACTGAAATAATGAGGTAAAATACTCCATGGATACTTAATTTTAAATAATTTACTTAGCAAATTAAATTTTTTTCTTGCAAATGTTTGTTTTCTTTGCAATGATGTAAACTATTTGGTCAAGTAGATGATCATACTGAGTGCATATGTTTGAGCCAGTACACAAACTAAATGTTTTTTTTTTTTTTTATTTTGTGTACTAATTGACAATAGTAATTCATAGAGAAGACATCTTGACATTCGAGTGGTCAGTATTAGCTTTTAGCCTGAGTAAGATATTCCAAATTTGTGGCACTGGAAACCTGTCTAGGAACACAAATGGATTGGACAGACAGGATTGGGGCCGTAGTATGGATAAATAATCCTCTGTATAGCAAAGCTATAGAAGAAACCTGGATACCAGTGGAAAGATGCAGAGACTTAAACTAAGGCAGACAAAGAAAAATGAGAAACTATTATGGTTAAAAAAAAAATTCTACTAAAAAACCAGCCTAATTTCTACTGACACTTGTGTGATTCAAACTTTCTTTTAAAAAAGTAAAGCAGAAGTGTCACTGGATGTCAAATGCTGAGGTGACTCAGAAATAATGTTTTTATTCCTAAGAGGTTCAGATTTTAAGGCAATCAGATAGACTATATTCACAGAGACACCAGGTGAGCAAAAACATCCCTTGCTAAGATCCCCTTCTGCATTGGCTCACTGGCCATGACTTGGAACAGTTTCATTTTTTTTACCAGCTGCCCACTTTACATCATTCCTTCCCTACCACAGCATTGTGGATGCTGGAAGAGCACAAAAGGATTTTGGAGGATACCTGTTTTCCTCTTCTCTTTAGTATCTGATCCTAGAGCCATCATTTACAAATTCTTTTTGAAGTTGCTGGTAACATCTGCCTCCACAACTTCCTGCAGCAACACTTTCCAGAATTTCACTATTTTATGTGTAAAGAAACACTTTCTTATGCTTTTTAGATTCATTGCTTCATAGCTTTCTAAAAATATACTTGCTTAAAAAAAATGCTGCAATGAGTTTTAAATTCATCTAACTTTTGGAAGAGTTGAAAAAGACAAAGATCAAGTAGCTTATTTGTGTTATAAATCAAATTATTAGTTACAATTGTTATAGCTTTCATTAATATTATTTGGTTTATAAATCAACATTCTGAAAATCTGTGAGGATCCTATAAAAACAACTTGCAATTTCCAATAGGTTCCCATTTGAAGTAAATCTAATGGAATATAACAAAGTAATTTCTGAGTGATAAGTTAATAAATCCTGGCATATATGTTAGAATGCTGTCTATGGCTACTTTACCCTGGCACAGTAATGCCATAGCCTCTCTTCCAGTGAAATGTTTCAGTGGCATGTTTTATATGTGAGGTAATGAATTCAAAATTACTGTAATGCCACCAGGAAATACATAAAATGTTCATACTACAAATTGTTCTTCAATATTTAGACAGAATTTCAAGCATCTAAGGTGCAAACATATGGTACAAGGGCTTGGATCTTTAAATAGCTGAAATATGAACTTTGTTTTTACCTTTTAAGCCAGGGCAAGCATGCAGCCAATATATTGAGCCAGATAAATTATTTCCAACACATGAATCAGTTTAATGTAATATGGTGCTTTATAATTTTAAAAAGCATCTTGACAAATATCATTCATAGGTTTAACCTCTCACACACTCTACTGACTCAATAACCAAGCCAATACATCCTTATCAGTACAACGGCCAAAATATTAATTTATATTATTGTATTTTAGGATGTTGTGATTCTTTTAATCCTATAGCTATATGTTGAAGGAGTTATACTGACTCACAGAAGAATGCTACTCATCTCTACAGAGAAGTTAATTTGCCTCATGGTAGAAAACACTGACTTTTTTTCCACCTCTGTGACCAGAGAGCCACAGGTTCAAAGAAATAGCAAGCTATCTTTCTTAAATGGTTTTCTGCAAACTTCAGGAATATGAGGTTGTGAATTTTGGCAAATTAGGCTCTAAAGCAATTTGGGTTATTGGGATTTTTTCTTTTTTTCTCTTTTTTTTTTTTTTTAATTTGGTTGGGGGGAGGAGGGGATTGTTCACAAAAACCCCCAACATGGCTGAATATATGTATGGTGAAATCACTAAGAGGGTGCTCATTACTTTCAGTGGAGCAAAGAGTTCAGTTCAACAGTTAATCCAGTGTTTTGATGCATTTCAAGAGCAAGGTGGGAAATAGCAAGAAGCAATGAAAAAAAGAAAAAAAAGAAACCTTTCCCTTTACAGAAAACACGGCTACCAATTTTTAAATTCAATAGAGGTTATACTGACTTCTTACTGTGAATAACAAATGCCTGTTAAAGAAACATGAAAGTTAACTTACCATAGACAAGCAGAAGCAGACCATTAAAGAACTCCAGAGAGCAAATAATGGAAGGGAAATTCTGAATCACTGCTGGTGAACTAGTGATATTCCTGTAATGGAGTGAAAATACTGATGGTCAGAAGTTCTAACACTCAATTCAAATAACACTCACCTGAATTTAGGAGCTTTTTAACATAGAATAAGTAATCTGTTGACTATCAGACTTGGTCATGTCATATACACAAATTAAACAAAGCTAATTACTTTCTACAGGGTTTTAAAGCTTTCTGTAAAAATAACCATGAGCAATTACAGTAATTTCACAATTATAAGGCACACCTTTTTCATTGAAGAATCCAGCACTACCCCAGTAGTGCAGCTTATATTCACATGCGGCTTATCTATGGACAAATCCCAGCAAAATGCCAATCTGGAAGTGAGAGCCAGCCAGAAAGGGTGCCTGGGGCTGCCTTTAAAGGCTTTGCTGGTCTATGAAAACTGTTGCAACTTGAGCACCTGACACCAAACCCAGCTGGCAGTGATTCTGTTACTAATTTGTTACTTTGTTACACATGGATCCTCACTTTAAAAAAAAAAAAAAAAAAGAAAGAAAAAAAAGTGCGGCTTGTATGTGGACAAATCCCGTGGTCTACCCGGCTACTGTGAGGTGCAGCTTATAATCGTGAAATTACTGTAATATCAGAGGCCATTTAACTACCTTAGAAATAAAACATTTACTTTCATGCTGACTCATGATGCTGGAATTCTTGAATAGAAATTATCTGCTTGCAGCAAGCACTAAGTGCAAACAATTCATTTAGGTATATCACATCTTTACAGTCACCTGCTAAGGCAACCACAAGGCTTTAAATTTCTTCAGTCTTTTAGAGCTGATGAATTTTTCTTATTTTTATGCTTTAAAGTATTGGAATTGAGAGATTACATCAAGTTAAACTACATGTGAAAAAAAAGGAAACATGTAGAGAGAAAAAAGAGAAGATGCACATGTTAAAAAGTTGTGTATTGACATTTCAGGAAATCAGTCTTTCTGTTCTGTAGCATTTCCTTGAAATATGACATAAAACTGAATAGTTCTTAGAACTATTATGGGGACATCACCCTTGTTAAAGGCATAGATGAGCATGATTTCCTGACCTGCTGAATTCAGATCTAACAGGTTTTTGAGTCAGTAAAAGGGAATTAACTAGGAATTGTGACGTCCAAATATCTTTTTAAAAGTGTTTTGTCAAAACTACATGCTATGCCTGTTCTGGTGTTCATGTGGATTTGGCCAAGCTTTGGTTAAAAAAAGATTGGAAGCTTGCCTTTAGGGGTTCCCAAACAAAACCAAAACAAAGCAAAATAGAGCTACTAGATTGTGATAACCTCAAAGTTGACATAGTTCCATTCCCTCAAAAGTTCTTTGGCTGAAAATATGTTTGAGAGGGAAAGAAGACATAAACAATCCAATGAGAAGGTGGGAAAAACTGATTTAAAGTATCCTGCTCGTCTGCCATTTTGTGGCCCATGGCAGTATGAGATCTGTTATTATCTCCTGAGGAACTTCATTCCAGACCAGTTTGACTTTGAGCCATTAACCAACCCCCTCCCAACCATGACAACTTAGTCAGACACCCACCCATCTCTCGTTCATCTGTCCAGATCTTCCCAGCTTATCTGTGAGAAGGCTGTCATGGGAGACTGTGTCAAAAGCCTTGCTAAAGTCAAGGAAAGTCACCATCTCTGTTCCTAGAAAATAATTTCTTCATAGACTGCAAACAGATTGGTCAAATGGATTTGTCCGTTGGCTTTTTTTCACTGACTTTCTTGTCCTTCACATCCTTCCACAAATACTTGTTCTTGTTCTTTGTTTTATAGTTCAGGGTGTAAATTGCTTTCCTAGATGCTGAGCTCTGAGAGCTTTGTATTATTATGGTATTTTTTGGCACATATGAAAGGGATTAATAAGGCTATTGCTGAATTCTCTAATGTCATCACAAAATCAATTTGCAGTTAAAAATTAATAGAATATGTTCATGATTTTAAGTGTAGTAACAGATGTTATTTATTTTATGAGAAAATTATTTAGTAAATTAATTTTTTACGTCCTTATGGCTGAATTTTAAGATAAGTTTTGGCCATTTTTCTTTTTAAAACATGAAAAATATAAAAAAAATCTTATAAAGATAATTCATTCACTACAACTTACTTCCAGATACTTTCAGCAAGCCAAGTTTCAAAGAAATATTGAGAGCTGTTTGCAAGAACTGTGCATTTCTTAATCAATATTTAAAATTTCCTTTATCCTTTTTTTGACTTCTTGAGATATGGCTTTAAGTAGTTTGACAATCCCTTAAAGTTTCTGTACTTGCTTGGGAGCAGGAAATCTGAATGTCACTGCTCTGTCAAATGTAGGTGAGTGATGTTGCATTATGACCGGTGGCTGTTTTGAGCCAGCAGGAGCAATAGACTGGTGAGATATATGTATTTCCAAGGTATAGAAAAGAAAAATGCAATTGCTATTAAAATTATGGAAGCATCATTCCCCTCCACTGCAAGTCAAAATTATGACATTAAATATTTATTTCATCTCCATCTGCCCCAGGGCCCTTTACTATCCCTTTTGATAGCTCTAGAAACTATAACAAACCTTATAGAACCAGGTTTTGAAATCTGTTCATGTGAGTTTCGAATCTTAAATGTTTGTCTTGACAGGAGAGAGCTTATGAAGTTCTACACTGGGATTTTTGTTGCTGTTGTTGTGCCAGCAAAACACTGATTTGGGGCACTTTCTAGGTGTATAATTTTACATAAATAAGGCATGGTGAGGGGAAAGGAAATCACTCCTTTCAGGCAGCTGTAGAGAGTGATAAGGTCACCCCTGAGCAACCTTTTCTTCAGGCTAAAAACCTCCAGTTCTCTCAGTTGCTCCTCATAAGACTTGTGCTCCAGACCCTTTATCAGGTTTATTTCTCTTCTAATGAGTAGCACTATATTTACATTTTCATTATTTAGTTAAAATTATGAAAGAATTTCTCTCAGTATCATTCCTTTCACTTAAAATTCCCTAATCCTGCCATGTAAAAAGGTTTTTTTTAATAGGGCGAATTATTTGAAGCAATGATAAATATCTTTCATTTTGAAAGATGAAACTTCTATTGGCTGATTAGATAATTAAAGTATTAGATTCTGTGAATTTGCTCCATTAGCATTTTCTAAACTGACCTAAAATTGTGAAAAAAATCCTACAATAATGTTATTTTCTGAAGAGTCAGATATAAAAAATTTAAAGCTGGTCAAGAAATACTTCAGTTTAAAGGTACCTGATTGTAGAGACAAGAAGTTCCTAATGATTGATAACAACATTCTAAATGTATTTATGTTCAGAATCTGATGGTTCTTTTCTAAGGCTATCTTGAATTTGCATCCTGGTTCTCAGCTGTGGTTTAATGTAAAGCACTGCTTTGTTGTGGATGATGGAAACAGCAGGTATGACTCTGTCAGGAGATGGCAAGGCTTTTCATTGTGAGGTTTTCTGTTTGAACGTTAATTTTTGTAGGTATTCTTCTCTGTGTGGAAAGTCTCATGTTGATTTCCATTAATCCATAGCTCATGGAAGCTTAAAAGAGTTGAAAGGTATTTTCAAAGTCTCATAGTGTATAAGGTACTTTTTCTAATAAGTTCTTGGGTGCTGTCTGAGTGAAAAATCTATCAAACCTTTAGCACACTCTTTAGCTTCCTGTTAGAGACTGCGTATTTGATGGATATATGATTTTGTAACATGTTTTTGTTATGAAAATAAGCACATACCTGCCTAACTAAATAGAACCAACATAGGAAAATGAGTTTATTTTCAGTGAGTGACTGTTATCTAGGATGTGACATGAACAAACTGTGTTGTGGGAAATAAAGAAGTGCACATGGAAGAGCTAAAGGACAAAGAGCTTATCTGTTAGACTGAACAAGGGCTACAAGCAAGGGAACTGCCAGCTAAACAGAAGTCCATGAATATACATCACAGCCATGCTGAGCTGAATCATGTCCCTAGTCGTTCTGCCCACATACTCAAACAAGACAAGCAAGCATCAGAGCAGAGCAATTTTTACTTTGCTATTCCCCTGAATGCCTCTGAATGCTGTATCAGACTCTCCTGTTTACTCTTTAAGTGATCTAAAATAATTTGAGACATTAGGCCCTCTTCCTTGGATGGAACGTTAAAAGACAGAAAATAAAAGGAACACCTGCTGTGAGTGACTAGAGTCCTAATTCAAAGTTTGTGTCTACATTAATGACATTTTTGCTCCACCTACTGGTAGGAAGGCTTTTGAATTGCCATCAGGCACTTGAATCTTCTGCAATTTGTCCTCTTGTTGGGGCTAGAAGAGTCAATTTCAGTGTGCAGAAAAAAAGGAATAAGAAAATGTTGATATCTCTTTCTAAAAATTTGGAAGTAGAAGAGAAATTTTAATTTTAAGGGGGAAATCTTAATTTTTAATTTTAAAGGGAAATAAACATCGTGGCTCAAAATGTACAAACAGAAGTGCTCCTTGTGGTGAAGATCACTCATAATTCTGCAGGGAAAATCAATGAACAAAACAACCCCCAAAAATAAACAAATTCTCCCTTCAAAACGTTCTAAAACGTTGTATCTTAATATTGTAGGTGTTTATTGATTTGTTGTCTAAAATCCATCTTGCTATGACAGCACAAAACTGCCCTTATATCATCTTCCTTTCTTGCCTTATTGGTATAAGGGAGCTGACAGTCATTCTGAAATGCTGGTTTGATAACAGTGAGCATATCTCAATCCTGATTGCTCATTATGCCACATTTCTTGAGCACTGTGAGATGTCAAAGAAAATAGGATTTCTGAGTTTATTTGCACAGCTGTTGTGATTAGTTATGTCTGGTTTTATGCCAGGAAGTTCTCAAAGGTTTACTCTGTTGTTTCCGAAGTTGTCAGATTACTGCCTCTGTCTTTTTCGAATGATATCCAAACATGTTTTTTGGATATATTGTTTCATTCTTACTCACTGGACTGAAGTAAATGAATAAGCTTCTTTGAGAATTAGCTGTTCAACAGCTGTACATTTCTCTTCTAATTGCAAGCTGAGGTCTTCATGAGGACACTGTGCTGTAATGTAATGGTAATTCTTTAACAAGGCTTATGTGGGGAAGTTGATACATAATATAAATCAGATTGTAGTTGTTCAAACGGGAAAAAAATCCCTCAAGCTCACTAGTAGCTGAGGTTTCAGTGACATTTGGCAGATACTTCTAGTTGCAGTGGGTACAATACCTGCTCTGTTTGGACTAGTGTATCAATATTAAGTCAGACCCTGCTAATTTTGGTAGGGATGCTTGGAGATTACGTGACCGACACCCTTACTGAAGTAGGATTAGCTAGATCAGGTTGCTCAAGGATGTGCCCAGTTGGGTTTTGACTATCACCAAAGGTGGAGACTTCACTGCCTCTCAGACATTTGCAATGTTTCATCCCTCTCACCATAAAGAAGCTTTTCAGACAAAAAATTTAAGCCCACGAATTTATGTTAGTACTTCATCACATGGATATCATAGTGATGTATAATGTGAAGTACTTTTGTATCCTCTGCAGGACTGGGTCATTGTCACTAAAACCATAAGAAGAATTGGGCTGCCTAGCATAGGACTGGAGATGGAAGTTGTATCCATGAGTCTGCAAACAGAATCAGGAAACAGCACTATGCCTTTGTCCCACGCTTATTCAGAGATGAAAACTCACACTTGCTCCCAGCTGTAGCTGCCTGTCCCTTTGATTCTGTAGGCTTCCTCAGCTGTGTTTCTGATCTGTCTGGGGTTCCACAAATGTAACAGCAGAGTTTCTGAACTATTCAGAGGCTAAACAAAGAATCAGCCAGACTATTATCCTCTAGATATAATGCAGAAGAAAAGAATAAGTACTTTTCAGCAATTTTAAGAGGAATAGATACCTGCTTTTACAGTCATCAATGCTCCCTAAATGATTTATTGGAATCTGAAAATGTGTAAATTCTAGAATACATATGAAATTCTGATGCTGTTGAAAAAGAGCCCCTGTCAACTATTTATAGTTATTAAACTTTTAGGTATTAAATTTCTATCAACTTCTTTTACAGATTGTAGGAGAATATATTGAGAGCAGCCCGGGGGGGAACTCGGCCGCGTTTGCAGATGAAAACCTCAATGTGACTTGGTAATGTGCACTCCCAGCCCAGAAATCCAATTGTGTCCTGGGCTGCATCCAGAGCAGTGCAGCCAGCAGGATGAGGGAGGAGATTCTGCCGCTCTGCTCTGCTCTGGTGAGACCCCACCTGCAGTGCTGCATCCAGCTCTGGGCTCCCAGTACAGGGAGGACATGACCTATTGGAATAAGTCCAGAGGAGGGACATAAAGTTGATCAGAGGGCTGGAGCACCTCTCCTATGAAGGCAGGCTGAGAGAGTTGGGGGTGTTTAATCTGGAGAAGGCTCCAGGGAGACCTTAGAGCACCTTTAAGCAGGCAAATGGAGATTATAAAAAGGGTGAAGAAGGTGATGTTGCCTTGAGGGAGAAAGGGGGAATGTCCTTGAGCTGAAGCAGGGTAGTTTAGATTAGATGCAAGAGAAAATGTTTTTGCTGTGAAGATGATGAAGCACTGGAACAGGTTTACCAGAGAGGTTGTGGATTGTCCATTGATGGAGCTGTTCAAGGCCAGGCTCAACGGGCCCCTGAGAAACCTGTTTTAGTGAAAGTTGTTCCCACCCATGGCAGTGCATTTGGAAATGGATGCTCTTTAAAGTCCCTTCCAAACCACACCATTCTATGACTCTGATTCTATTAGTCTGTGACTTTATGATTCTATTCTCTTATGCTTCTATAAATTGACTACAATCTGATTAGTACTGTCTGTTTTTTACTTCCTATTTACAGTCTCCTTTAAGATATTAACTGCATATATCTGAAAACAGATGCTATGTTCTTTCAGTAAAGATGTGCTCAAATGAATAATTACATGCCAAATCTAAGGCAGCTGGTGAATTTTTGGGGTATTCATCAGAGAAAATCCCTTTTTATGTGTAAACTGACCATTCCAACAGATAGCTATGTTGCACCTGCATTTACTCGAACTTGGTGCAGCAGTATTAGACATTTGTAGGACTGTTCTTTCACACTTTCTGTTTTGCTGTTTTGGCTTAATGCCAGCATTTCTGCTATGGAAACCTAGTATAAGACAGAAAAAAAAGAAAATTATTTCCACAAACAGTAAAAAAATACTTGCTGGGGATAGGCATAATTTTCCTTGTGTTTCTAATAATGTATTTTGTATTTTCACTCTATAAGGATGCTTATGCATGGCATATACTGGGTTTTATTCTTTTCTTTTGCTGAAAAACTGATTTTCCCAACTCTGAAGATTACATTCAGCAAAAAGTAATATTAACTTCTTTTTGGTTGATGTTTATAGCCTTGGGGATCTCTGTTATCATCTGTATTCTCAAACCCTTTCTATCTTCTTGTGTTTGTTTCTCGGAGGCCACAGTTACCTAACAAGGGTGACTATTCTGTGTTATTATTCTTTCAGCCACTAGTTAGAGATGGAATGGCTTGTGAGAAACAGGCTGATGCCTTTTTTTTTTTTTTTCTGAAAAGGTATCTGTTATGAAATAAGGCTTTTATGCACACACATTGAAATACACTCATAAAACTACCAGATTTTTCAGAACATGAGAATCTTACCACTGCAGTTAAGACAATTGAGATCTGACAAGAACATCAGTAGCATTAAGAGAGCTCAGGAGATTCAACAAAACTAATTAGAATTGCAATAATAGATTACTACTCTTTTGACAATTATACTATCACTGGAATGAATTTGAATATGCATCTCAATGCTATTGTATCTCTTCTGTTCCGATGCAAAAGTTTTCTTAGCAGAGCAATCCAACATGCTATGGAAAAATACCTTAGTGAAAACTTGGCTGGTATTAAGGCTATAATATTTTTGCTCTCTTGTGCAGAAAAACTGAACATTTGGACACCTAAAAAGAATATATATTTGAAAATGAAGTATAAATATGTAAAATAATTAAAGGCTTATTTAATTTTCACTATTTGGGGATATTTGTGGTCATGTGAAATGTGAGGAATATAGATTTCTTTCACCAAGAATTTTAGGAGGATAACATCAAAAGTACCAACTCTGAATATACTGGGCTGGCATTAAACAGAAGAGCAGTTCTGATGAAGTAATGTACATAGTTAATGTTTTAGTTTTCTGAAGACTGATCAGAAGATATTTTAAAACTGTATGAACAGCAGTAGTTAAAGAACCTGAAAAAATAGGGCTCTGGAATGTAAAAGGAGAGTGAAAAGAGCAAAGCAGTGACCCAGACAGAATCTTAGAAACTAGTTTAAAACTGGTAATACAGGAGTATAACAGAATTTATATATGAGCATGCAGAATTTTTAAAATCTTTTAAACTATAGCAAGAGGTATGAATAGAGCAGGCAATAGATTTAGAGAGTGTGTGCATGAGTTTGGATCCAGAAATGGAATGAAGGACACCAGTGCTCCTACCAAGTAAATGATGCTCAGATTCATAGTCTCAATATGAAATTCTTTAACCCTATATTCCATGTTTCAGTGGAGTGCAATGCAGCATAAGAAGGCATGGTTTTTAAAAACCTATATTTACTCACATTAATTTTTACATGAATTATGTAAAAAATAAATGATCTTAAAATAATTGTAAATTTTGTGGTTGAGAGTGTTTTAATTGCCTAGAATTTCTTCTATCAGTTCCAAAGGTCTGTAATGATTTTGAAAAATTATTGGAAAATCCCTGCTCATAACTGCTGCTCCTTTTTCTTAAAGAATAAGACTACTAGTCACTCTGTATTTTGTTCCTTGCTAAAAAAAAAAAAATCCTACTCTTGCCTTTTCTTAATTTTAGCAGAAATCAGAAATACAGCTTTGACATAGTTTTTTTACATTGTCTTTCAAGTTATAATCAATTAATTTTCCATTTCCCCATTTTCTTGTTGAACTGAGGTATTTTTTTAGAAGTTTACCAAAGTAGGAAATCTTTACCTAATAAATTGCTATAAAGCAGTCTTAACTGCCTTACCCTCATGTAAAATTCTATTGAAGTTAAAGGAACTGTTCTGGCAGAAAGAAGTAAAGCATCTTATTCACACAGTGTACTCTTGGCCAAGAATTTTATCTCTTCAAGCAACTCTCAGGGAGGAGGAAGGCAGGTTCCAACCTTGTGAAGTGGCATGTGTTAATCTTCTCCAGTTAAAAACTGTATTACATTTTGATTGGCATGTACCTCAGAGCTTACAACTTCTTTTTTCTGCAGATCCTCTATTAAAAACAAATTAACTTTCAGTGTAATCAGGTATTTAACTTTTCAGTTATGCAGTGAAAAACGTTGGGGGTGATAGCAATGACAAACAGGCTTACCAACTAATCAGCTGTCTAATTAACTTGAAAGTATTTCATGTTTGATAAAAATTATGCATAATATGAACTGCTTAAATCCTGGGGATAAATATACCTGTGTGAAGGTTTGCCTTGAGATATATTCAGAAGGCAGCTGAGACGTGCAAAGATGTTGTGGTACAAAATGTTTTGGTTTCTTCTCTCTTATGTTACCTTCCTCAGATGTTAATAGAAAAATCTAGAAAGAGAAAATGATTTAACTAAGGTTAATTAATAAGCAACCTTTTCAATGATGTCAAAACTGATGTTCCAGGGCAGACCTGCATCTGTAATCGGGGACTATTTAATTTCCTGAAAATTTCAGGGCAGATTACTTCAGCTATTTATAAACATGATGGCCTTTTCATCTTAAACAGGCAATTACTGACAGGGTTTGGATATTGAGCACTGCAGAATGCATGTGTGGGAAGAGATCAGGAACTACCTTGTGACAGTCAAGCCAGATCCAGGTGACTTGGCAACAGATAGATACAACTCACAGCACACCAGAATTTCAGGATGAAGAGCATGCGGCAACACTGCTCAAACATCATTAAGCAATAACAGTAACTGTGGGGAATAGGAGAAATGAAAAGAAATTGAGGCACTAGGACGAGGAGGAGGCACGGGATACAAAAATGGAGATTCCCAAGGAGATTGAAGAGCACGTTTTGCAGAAAACAGAGAAGAAAATGTAGGAGACAGAGAAAAAGACATTGCTGGGAATACTGGTAGAAAAAAGCTCTTGAAAGGGGGTGATCCGTGCTAGAGAAGATCTGACTGAGGACTGCAAGAGCCCTGAAGGAGTGCACAGCATGGAGACCCCTGAGGTATTGCAGGCTGTGGTGGAGCCAGCTGCTGAAAACTGTGGGAATGGTAACTAAAAAAGGGCAAGGAGAGGTGTTGAACTAAAGTTGAGCCTATGAGGCCAGGAGCAAAGCTGTTACCCTATGTGTCTGTATAATTGCATGAGTTTTGTTCCTCAATACCTGAACCAATAATCAAAAATAGTGTTAATCTTCAATAATTCAAATGAAATTAAAAATCCCATAGCCAAAATTGTTTTCCCTATGAAGGTAGTGGAAACAGAAATGCAACCTAAATTCAAATGTTTTTTAATTAAGTTTAATTTTTTAAAATCTTTTTATACTAAGTAAAATAAATTCAATTAGCAAAATTTTGTCAGACACACTCATTTATTATGACAGTATTTTCTAAGAAGTTTGAACTCATTTGGCTTCTGATGATTAATTTTTAAATTATTTTTTTCTTTGTTTTGATGGTGCAAGAATTTTGAGTAGATAGCTGTATGTTAATAGCTATATCTATAGGAAGATCTGAACATACATTGCACAACTTGAATGTTTCTCGCATACCCAAGGGACCAGAACCACAATTTGGGTGAGCTGACTGTCTAAAAAGTGCACTAAGAATGTGATACTTTGAGAGTACAAATGCAAGTCAGATAAGAGAAGTAGGAAACATTATCCTGATAAATCAATCCATCCTTTCTTTAGCTTGCCTCTTTCAGAGGTTGACTAGATAATTAAACTGCAGAATATCCACTACTTTCAATTTTGCTTTACTTCCATGGCTATTAAAAGGACCTGTAGGAGATTTTTAGAATGCCTTAGCAGAGATGGGGAATAGTGGTAATTTAGCTACAGGCTCAGTTTACCAGCAATGTGGATATGGCTCATAAATTGCTGCTGTAATGGCAGCAGATTCATGGAGTAGGAAGAATGGTTGAAAGATTAGCTGGGAGTACAGCAGCTTTCCTCATGTCTTAAACTTACCTGTGAGTCATTCTTTATTTCAGAAAAGGATCTGAACATAACACTAGACTACAGAGGAAGGTGCCTACAGCTAGCCACTGGGAAATGTAATTATGGATCACTGAAAATTTTCTAGCTGCTCTAGTTATAAAGAATGGTTTCAGATAGTCACAGTAAAAAAAGAAAAAAAATGCTGCTGTCAGACTAGAGATAAATTAAATGACATGGGTATCTCTGTTCTGAAGGATTTTAAAATGTAGCTTTTGTTTTCAAACACCCGTTTTTCAAGAGACTCTCTCAGATTGTACTTTATAAACAATTCGAAACTCTCTAATAATGATGGGAGAATAACTTTGTTGAGATAGTCAGATGGTAAAGAAGTTATCATTTTTCTTTTTGTTCCTAGGAATTTATACACTTCTGTATAACATTAGGAAAATAGAAGAAAAACAGTTTCTCACTGAATATCCCTCCAGCCCGCAGAAGAATTTTAGAATAAAAAAAACCCCAAAAAACTGAGAAGATTGCTTCCATAAATAATACAACCATTCTTTGGACCATGATATACATGATTTTATGCCTAAACATATCTTCACACAAGCACGTACTTCTTCTCTCCAGGGACAGTTTTCTCTTGTACTGCTGGTGGTGATTTGATTCAGCAGGCTCCTCATAGAGCTGTGCTCTCTGTGCCCTAGGGAAGCCTGGCAATCCTGACACTCTCAGTGCAGCTTTTGATCCTCTCTGCGCCACTGCTTTGCTTTATTCCCTTCCAAAGACAAATAGGAACCATTTGGATTATAGACATATTTCTTGCTTGACACTTCCATGCAATTTTTGGCTGTTTCTTGGTGATGTCTCCACATCTTAGTTTAAACAGTCAATCCTATAACATTCAACTTCACTGCTCTGTTTAATTCCTCATTTCCCTGTGAGAGCATGAGAACATCATCACTTCTGTCATCAGGTAAGTTCTATCTTTGGTTTTGCACCAATCTGGATGTCACAACCCACAGGAAGTAGACAATAAAAGCAAGCATCCAAGTGTTTCTAGGTTTACACACCACTTGGCAAGGGATTTTTCAGGAAGCACTTTTGCATCTGAGGACCTCAGTTAATTCTAAATCTTGCACTGGCTGTCTCTCTGGAAGTCGTCTAGCTCTTAATCTTTTTTATAAACTGGTGACTTGCAAAATTCTTACCAGGCCCCATTTGCTGTAACTTAAAGATACATAATAAAATGGTTCTGAGTATTTTAGTCTGAATGAACATGACAGATTAAATGTAACAACTTTTTAGAAACCTCTAATAAATTGCTAAACGTATACAATTATATCTTCTAATGTACTCCCATGCTGCTGGAGGAAGTTGCTTCTGTTCATTTCAGTGAAAAAAAAAATCATATTTTATTTTAATATTCATGACAGTCTATTTAATATTAATTGGAGATTTTAGGGACCTAGCAAAAATATGACGTAATTCTTTTTTTGCTACACATAATGAATCTATTTGGATGGATGTGGAGAGTAAGTTTTTGTACCTGAATTTTACAGGAAATTATGATATCCAGTCAAATTCCTACTTGAAGGAGGAATCTAAACCTAGCAGCTATTGAAAAGGCACAGAACTAACAGGATTTTCAGTTTCATTCCAGGGGAAGCAGGTCATATATACAGGAAAAAATTGCATAAGAGTTTTGGCAGAACCTCTATTTACATTGAGTGATGACATTTTAAAAGCTTCAGGAGAAGATAATCAAGCAACACCAAATTAGTTGTCTTGTTTAAAAAGCATTGAATTTAACAAGAGAAAAGTAAAATTATAATTTAATGCTTCTCAAACTGTTTCAGTTTTAGGTCATGTGATACACCAAAGCCTCTTCAAGACTGACAATACAAAGTTGAAATAAGCGTATTTTGTTGCAAGTAATTTTGAAATGCTTCAGGCAATTCTTCACTAGTCATTAGCTTAAATACTTAAAGAAAATCTTATTAACAATATAATCTTTATTTTCATTCAAGAGAAAAAATTAAATTTGTATTTGCTTACTGCAAATATACTGTGAGTATAATTGCCCTTTTCTACTAAAATTTATATTTATAGCTATATTAAGGAGGAGCAACAAAATCCATTTGCAATGTAATTTTCCGATACACTTATTTTCTTTACTTTTCTTCTTTAGGCTTTTCGTCACAAATGAAAAAGTTTGTGTTGAATACAAGATTTAACCCTTTTCTCTTATTGACAAAATGGGCTGGCATGAATCCTCCAACTATGCCAAAAAAAGGTGCTGTTTTTCTGCTTGGCTGCCCTAAATGGTTAGTTTTCTGAGAAGTTACTTCCAATTCAACAGACCTGCATTATACAGGTCAAAACTTCACCTTTTAATGACATAAACAGTGTGACTGAGTGCACGAAGTTGAATACACAATTGATATGCTGGAGGGTTGGGATGCCATCCAGAGGGACCCTGACAGGGAACCTCATGCCTGGAAACCTCATGCAGTTCAACAATGCGGTCAGGGAAATCGTCAGTATGAACAGAGTCTGTGGAAGGAAGGGATTGAGAGCAGCCCTGTAGGGCACTTGGGGATGAAAAATTGAGCATGAGCCGGCAATGTGCCCTGGCAGCCTAGAAAGCCAGTTGTATCCTGAGCTACATAAAATGAAGCATCAACAGCAGTTTTGGGAGGTGGTTCTCCTGCCTCTCTTCTACCCTTGGGACACTTCCCCTGCAGTACTGCATTCACTTCTGCAGTCCAGTTCTGGGTACAAGAAAGACATGGACCTGTTAAAGCTGGTCCAGAGGAGGGTCATGAAAACAGATGCTGGAACACCTCTCCTGCAAAGACTGGCTGAGATACTCCATGGAAGCTCTGGGGAGAGTTTATTGTGGCCCCTTATATATAAAATGGGGCTTATAAGAAAGATAAAGTGACATTTTACTGAAGCCTGTAGAGACTCAGAGGGCAGATTTAGATTTGATATAATCAATAAATTCTTTATTGTGAGGATGTGAGGCACTGAAACAGATTTTCCTGAGAAGCTATGAAAAACCCATCCCTGGAAGTGCTCAAAGCACGGCTGGATGGGGCTTTGAGCAACCCCAGGTTGTTGAGGCCTAGTGGAAGGTGTTTCTGCACATAGCAATAAGGCTGGGATTGGATGATATGTAAAGTTCTTTCCAACTCAAAACATTTTATGATTCCATGATTTTACAATTCATTCTAGGATTTTTAATTCAGCTTTTAAAAATTTAAATTTTTAAATTGAACATTTGCATTCTTAATTTCTAGTAGATCAAGAGAACAGTTGTTATAGTAATTAAACTGAAATTGCTGCTGCAGACTAACTTTATTCTAATTTTGTTCTGCACTATATTACAATTTACTAGAGTAGGTATAGGAAATAGATAAATTGAAATAAATGTGTGATGTCAAGCCTGTTTTACACATAAATCTTCTATAATGAAATTCAAACTTACATTTCTGCCATTAGTTGTACATAATATTACCGGAACTGAGCAATGTTTAATCTACTTTTATCATATTACTCAGGTTTCTAAACTAGAAACACCTTGAAATTTCCTGCAAAAAAGATATATTTGTTCTGCTTATTCAAGGATATGCTAAAGTACTAAGAGGAAAACTACCTTATCCCTTCACTGTATTAAATAAAACGTGTTACTTTCAGCTTTTTGCTCATATCAGTAATTAGTTCGCAGATCTGTTGATTTGTCTGAATTCAGCAGAGAGATGGAGGACCAGTGACTATAATCAATAATGTATCTCTCTACAGGTTCTTTAACAGAATCAACATATAAATATGCTCAATCTCATTAAATGAAGCAAAAACTACATTTCTACACCATAACCTGGGAGCCCTAAAACAATACAGTTGCTTAGATCCAAAGATTCAAGGATAGTGCTATCACTATAGCTGGAATTAAGAAATAAAAAAAAATTAAAATAATCCTTTAATTCGTCAATATGCTTAGGCTGTGCTTTTCTGAAACAAAGTTCTATATTTAAGCTTTGTATATATTTTATAAATATTTGCACTGAATAATAGTGTATTATAGCAGCTGAATGAGATTTCTTCTCCTAAAACACTAGTAAGAAGGATGCAGTCAGAGCAAATATTACTAAATGTGAGTATGATTTCAGAATACGTGTCACCACTAATTGGCAATTCTGCTGCTTGCTCAGGAAAAACTGTATGGGCATCTCAACCTGTTGATTAAGAAATCTTCTGGGTATCTTGCTTTAGATGGGTACAGGAATTGATGTGGAGGGGGATGGAATGAATGGTCTGCCACACAGCCTGCCAAATTAAACTGAGTTCTGATTATCTTCAAAAATAAAAATGTACGTATTTTATCTAATGCTTATTTAAAATACATGCTCATATTTAGATGTAGATCTTGTTGCCTAGCACCTATTTGCACTTCTAAGTACCAGACATGATAAAATTATTATAAAATGACCATTTAAACCCCCAAATATCTGGAAAATTTAGAATATTTAACTTAAATTTATCAATCAGAACAGGTTTAAAAGTTGTTCCAACTGATGTTCCTGAAAATTAAGTGTTTGGCTAATTTTCATAGATTCATCTCTATAGATTTTCCAGTTATCAGTATCTTCAGACTCTGCAGAAATGGCACAGGACGAATGCAAACTGTTATTGCTGAGTGTAGTGCAAAAAAGACATTTGCTATGCTGCAGCATCTTTAAGCATTATGTGGAAGACAAAGTAATGGAATAGCTCCCTTTGAAACAGTGCTTTCTTCACAGTTCAGTAGAAGATGCATTTCTCCCATTAAGTGGTGGGAGCTCTTGCCATGCCTCTAGAACTGGGATGAACAAGAACTGGGATGAAGCAATTGAAGACTTTGTACATTTGGGCTGCTGGAAAATTCATTCTTCTGAGAGGGGATAGGTTCACAGGTCAGCAGTGACATTGGCTTCAAAGACTGCAATTCATCAGCTTCAGGAAGGTCCAGAGAGGGTGAGGAGGGAAGAAAGGTTACTTGTATTGCTTTGTAGAGCATCAACCTCTGGCATCAAGTCCTTTCAGACTTTTGCTCTAAGCTGCCTCATTTCTGAGCCTAATTATAAAGCATGGTTCAATTTATTATGAAAAGTAAGTTGAAAGAAAACAGCCAAATTAATGACAAAGTGTTTCTTAGAAAATGTTTATGAATCAGAATATTCCCTGTAGCATAGTCATTCTTTTCTTTGTGAGATTTAGTTGTAGCCTGAAGAAAATCAAATATTGGGATAAATTCGGGTATTGGAAGAGGAAAAGAAAAGCACTGAAGGAAGAAGTGAAAAAACAGTAGAATTAAAGAATGATCGAGGTTGGAAAGGACCTCTTGAGGTCACCTGGACCAGCTTTTCTTCTCAAGTAAGGGTAATTTGAGCAAATTGCTTAGTTCTGTGTTCAGTTGAGTTTTGAGTAGCTACCAGCTACCACTTCTCTGGGAAGCCCATGCCTGTCTCTCAGCACTGTAAAATCATAACCATTGTCTTATGTTTAGATGCAATTTTCAATATTTCAGTTTGTGCCCACTGACTCTTGCTCTGCCGCTGCACACCACCAAGAAGAGTCTGTCTGTTTCATCTTCATTCTCTCAAAAGCAGGTATTTGTAAACAATTCCAAGACCTCCCCCGTTAGCCTTCTCTTTTCCAGGCTGAAGTGTGACAGCTCTCTTAGCCCTTCCCCATATGACAAATGCTCCCATCTCTCATCTTTGTGCATCTTTGTCAGGTTCCCTCCAGAAAGTTCTTATCTTTCCTATGTGAGGAAACTAGGTATCTCCAAAGATAAATCAGTAAATGGCTGAGGGAGAAAGATATTTTAAATTGACTGTAGGTTATACTGGTGAAATCTTGTACATTGACACTTTTAGAATGCTGTATGACACGAACACAGAATGTAATTTTCCAGGATTTAATGTATATTTTACAAAGAATTTATAGATGCTTTTGAAAGTGGGAGCTTCAAGGTCACAACTTCTTTTTTTGTTTAGTAAAATAAGAAAGAAAAAAAAAAAAAAAAGGAAAGTTATCTAGTATTAAAGACTTAGTTCCTGTTGATTCCAAGAGCTTTTGCATATTATGTGAAAGTGTACAATACCTTGAGGCTTTTTCTCACAAGAGATAATGAATGACGTGTTTCTCTCCTGAACAGATAAGGTTAAATGAAAATCCAGCACAGCCTTAAACCATGTGTTCTGGTTATGTATGGAGTTTCTACTAGTAAAGGGGTTTTTGCTGTTATGTTTTTGGGGAATTTTTTTGTGTGTGTTTGTAGTCTAGGGAAAGAAACATCTTTCATCAGCAAAGGTTAGGATCAAAAACATAAAGTGAGAAAGTTCTATAAAATTGTTTTATTAGCTGCACAGCATGCTTCAGAAAAGCTGTCTGGTTTTGGAGTAATAACTTTAAGAAATAGTGAGATAGCATCGATGGAGTTGTTTTTTTAAGGTCAGGGCATTTCTCTATTCTACCATCTACATAAGCATGTAAGTGATCTTTGTCCTGTGACCTTTGTTGCCTACTGATCACACCACACTCATGGTTTGTGATTACTTGTGTATTCTGAGGAGGTCTGAAATATATTAGAAGATCAAACAACCATATTTAAACTGATTATTTTCTTAATGATCACTAACTTCTTGGGTGAATAGATTTATAAGTAACTAGTGATCTGATTTCATTGAATCTTCAGAATGAACTCCACATGGACAGAAACTAAGATGAACTTTTCACTGAGTTACCTTTTTGAATACCCAGATTGTAGCTATTCAAATATTAACTATGCAGAGGCAAGACTTTCATATCTGCACTGAACCCGGCTTGGATGGAATCAATCTGTATAGGGTTGTATTTGTGACTAAAACAATGCTGATAAAAACCCAATGTTTTCAATATTAGCATACTAGTAGGAGAGAGAACTTCTTGGCTAGAGTAAGAATCATTAAACAAATATTATTCATAAGAACACTTATGAGGGAATGAAGAAATTGCAGTGTAGACACCAAGCTTCAGATCTCTTAAAGTCTGCTGATGTGTTTACTCTCTCAAACAGAGAACTTCAGTGGGACCTAAGCCTGTGCTATGTTTCCATAACTCCTTTCTTCAAAGAAGTGGAAAATAGGTGGGGATATTTTCCAAATCTCAGAAAAGTGGCAAAAAATTTCTAGATATTTAGAGCATATGCTTTCATATACATACAGAGAGTTAGACATAAATATGCACGTGTTAATATTTAACAAACGTATACCGATACTATATAATGATAGACACATGTATAACTATTAACATGTCTATGAGATTAGAAAATATGCATAATGAATATATAACTTCGACAGTATAACTGCCAGTTTAAACAACTTTTCTCTTCCCATTTAGCAGAGTAAATGAATAGAAAGTATGCCATATTTGACCAGTAATGTTTTCTAATTCTGTTCTAAAGCGTTTCTCAAAGCAACATTTTTCAATAAAGACCTTTTTTTTTCTAGTGTGTGTAAGCTCCACTAAAAAAAAAGAAAAAAAAAAAGCAAATCCTATACATTTTTCCTTTTATCTATTCCTAATAAGCGAATAATGTGAATGTCAACATTTGGAATACTCTTTCCTAAGCCACTTATTTCTTTCCTGATTTTTCTTTTTGTGTGCTTTATAACACTGTGTCTTCAATATGGGAAAATCTATGAAAGGTTATAATTTTAGCATTAGAAGCAGAGGAAAAAAGTTGAAGTTAGTGCCAGCATAGAAGCCAGTAAGTGTGGAACACAGTATTGTCTAAAATTTGAAAACTTACAGTTATTTGAAACTCAGAGCAAAACTCACTTATCTTATATGCTGAGCCCTGTTTTCTAGATCTTTTCTTAGTCCATATATTTTAACCAAGTCAGCTTTGGAGACTCTTTTGCCTCCAGATATTTTCTTTGCCATTTGAATTGCACAAAGATTGGTGGCTTTTTTCATTCACTAAAATTGCTGAATAGCTAGCTGTTTCAGAGGCACTAAGGATTACTACAGACATGTAGTAATGGGAGATTATAGACAGCTTCAAATTTTTAATAACAAAATATAATTTTAGAGTTTGGAGAGTAAAATTGTTTGAGAATATTCTGTATTGCTTGAGTCCATTAGAAAATGCTGAATATGAATTGTTTTCACACATTTTCTTTGAAGGCTTTTTGTTTCCCTTTGGAAATAAAAACTTTAGCCATTGATTGAAAATCTAAAGGGAAAAATAACAGGATTATTTCATGTCAGTGGCTGATAATGGTAATAGCTTAAGGAGTATTTTCTAGCCTACTCTGTTTAATGTGGTCTGAAAATTCCATCTTAAAAATCCTCCAACTTTTCAAAACTTAATAGTACATTTTCAGAGCACTTCTCCCATTCTATATCCCATTTTAATGACAAGTTCAATAGGGAACTATCGTGATATAAAACAAAAGAGAAGTGAATTTCAAATGGAAAGACTTAATCAAATAATGGAATTTAAAAAAGACATATTTTTGCAATGAAACAATGTGGGTTTTAGGCTTACCAGATGTAGGCAAAAGTTTTGCTTTTCTTTCCTTTTTCTGTTTTATTGTATTTATATTCCAAATCCTATTTTATTTGGTACTGAAATACCAAGGTTCATATTGAAAAATATATGATTACATTCAGTACTTCTTGGGTACTCTGACTTCAGGTAAAAATTATGTGATTTTAAGATCGGATTGAGTTTGAACTAAGTTAATTTGTAAAGTTCAGTTTAATGGAAGTTTGCTTTTCCTTCCACAATCACTGCTGTTTTATTTCCAGCCTATAAGGTAAAAGTGCATTGGCCTCCTAGCACAAGGTGAAAAAGTGACCACAGTTGATTTCTCTGATGCCTAGGAAAAAGCAGGTGCCTTTCTTATGTCCTCCGTTCTCAGTTTTCAAAGCTGAATGATTAAAGCCAATTTTGTCAATCTTAAAGCAGAAGCCAGTTGCTATACTTGATATTTGTCACAGGCATTTTTCTAATTTCTGCTAGTTCTACTGCACCCTTTGTGCAACATCAGTCTGAATTGGGAACAAACACTAGCATTGCATGAGCTGATGCAACAAGAGAATGAACTTCCCCTTTTGTCCTTATGTCTTCCCTCTTAATAACTGTGTTTTTCTGGATGTGCTGGGACTTCTGGGCAGAAAAATTAATAACTGACCATGTAACTTCAAGTCTGTTTGAGTAGCTGTGGTCAGCTCCCCATTCCTCTGCGACATACATAATAATTTTGCTGCTGTTTTGCTGCCTGGCTACTGAATAAAATCGGTATATCCCAATAGCTGAGCAAGTACTCTTTATCTTTATCAGTATTTGCAAAAATCCTTTAGACTTTAGGTTTCAATTTTCATGACTTAGGTGAAGGATTCATATTCTTCAATAGAAATGTCTTAACTCTTACCTTATTGGAAGACTATAATATTACTGTAAGTCATTATAGATTTATAAGCCTACTTATTGTCTACTATATATTTAGTGCATGCAACTTAATATCTTCTTGCTCCATTTTTTTATCATTTTTTCTGAGTTGAGGAAAAAGCTATGCATAACATTTTTGGTAGATCCTTATTTAAATGTTCGTATGAAACATATTTAGAATAGTAAATTATAAATCCAGACTGCAAAGGAAAATTCATCAGACAGAAAAAGAAAAAAGATACTAAGTTTTGAATGTCGTAAAAACAGCAAAACAAAAGCTTCTGAGGGATAGAAATGTTCTTGGAAGAAAAGGAGCACTTGTTTTGGCTCAATGAACTTTTATTTTTTCTGCTCAAGATGCATGTTTCCTTTTTGGACATCTGAAATGCAGTCCAAGGAAAAGAAGAGTTTAAGCTACAAAATTGTCAATAATGATGCAGAAATCCCAACTTGGCAAGATACACTTATAGCAGAATAGAACTCCACAGTTCAAATCCTGCATCTATTTATCTAGAGAGAGTGAGCTTCAATCACATTGTAGGTACTGAGCACCCTTTTCACAAAAATCTTCTGGCTGGCATGAACATTTTCTAGAATGGATTATTTGTGTTGTATCAAAACCTTACTTTTTAGACAATGAAAGTTTATGACTGGGAACCTTAAGCTATTTGAGAACTTACAGTAATTTCATGATTATAAGCCGCACCTTTTTCATTGAATAATCCAGCCT
>VRYO01001463.1:72898666-73012684 GCA_009812075.1 Sialia sialis | reverse complement strand
GACCTCTAGATTTTTCATATGGCATTGTTTTTTGATAACATTATAATTAGATATATTAGTCTTACATATATTGTCAGCTGAAATTCCTTGCAACAAGAAATTGATGCCTCAGAAGTCATCAAATTCATCCAGTGAGCTAAAATACATTTAACACCCTTAAAAAAAGAAAAAGTCAATTATATCATCATAGGAAGTTAAATAATTCCAAATCACAAATTCTTACTGAATCCATTTTGCTTTAAGAGGCCCAAGTTACCTGGAAGGTCATATATGTTAATTTGGTTTGGCTTCTTTTTTTCTGTTCATGTAATGAATTGATTTGATTCATATAATCAAAACTGTACAACTCTGCCATATATTAATATATGCTATGTAGTGCCACACTGTATTTTGAAGGGGAATTAGAAATATCTAATCATCCATAGGTGATGAACTTCTTTCAAACATTTGTGTATTTAAAATAGAAAAAAATCTTAAGATTCTGTCTTTCATAACATAAAATTTCAGCTCTGACATATGAATTTGTGGATAGCCTTGACTTCACATGCAAACTCTTGTTTAGAGTGGTAGTCTTGCAGGTAGTCATTACATATTTCCAGGTCTACATTAAGAATTTTAAAAAACCCTCTTCTGATAATTATCAGTTAAATGATACAAAATACCTCCATAAATAAATACATTGGTTTATTTTAAACAAAGCCAGCTCCAGGGCCAAGTGAAGTATTCATTTTCCTATATTGAGAGAAATAGACTGCTCTTTTGTGTCATTTATACTGGAATGTGAAGTTTAAAAAGCCCTGAATTGGGCAAAGTAAACAAATTTGAAAAGAAATCTACTTCTGCAACATTTCTAAATACTGTGCTAAACCACTTAGCATAGACCAAGCCAGTGAAGATCACAATGAGCTGCCCTCTGTAATGAATGGCTTTTCTATTTCTGGCACTTTCCTTATTGAGTGGTTTTACTCAAGAGGCAAATCCACTGGGTGCTAAAATAAAAATATTTTCTCCTGATACTGTCATGGTGTCTCTATGGAGCCAGTGAGCAGTAGTTTTGTCTTCTTCATACATTTTGAAAGACCAAGAGAGAAAAGAAAATGTAATTAGACAACATGCATAACATGAATTTTTATGTCTTTTATTATATCATATCATATCATACCATATCATAAAACAAAATGTCCTTTGCATTTAAATAAAATACTAAAAATTTAGCATAGATAATTAACTGAAGAGAGAGGTCAGATTAGAAAAATGTCTCTGCTACATAGTTTTAGACTTTCACCTGTAAGGACTGAATGATAATAATTAATAGGAAAAGCTAGATTTTTCTTGTATGATAGAGATGATTGTAAAAAAATTTAAGTACAGTGTTGATTTAATGACACTGAACACTGTTTCTAATAGTGACATGTGATTAGTACCTTTGTGAATGTTTCAAGAAATAAAATTAAATCGAAGGGCCATAAACATTTTTCTTGAAGGGTGGGAGGCTTTGTTCAAGTAAATAAATAAATATGGAAATATAAATCTTGATGGTTGATGTCAAATATTTTTATTGTAAGTTTATTCCTATCACTATTATATCTTCTGATAAGCATTAATGTCATGAACTAAGTGCTCATATTCTCTTTTAAGTACAACAAGCTTTCATTCATAGCTTTTATTTATAGAAGATAAAAATATGGAAGAAATTCTCTGTTTAATTCCAGCCTGTCATTTTACTGAAAGTTTCTACTGGCAATGTTACATTTTCAATACTTCCCATATATGTTTCCACAATTTCTTCTCATAAAGAAATTTTCTCAGGTTGTCCCTTTAATTTCTTAACCTTCTACTCCTTAAGCATTCTACTGTTGGATTTTTCAAGGTGGAACAATCTCTATCTATTGTATCAAGTGTATTTTTTCCCAAAAAATTTCAGGCAATTTTTAAGTTTCCTCTAAGAGTGATATGGGAAAAAATACTAGGGGAGAAAATATTTCTGCACACTATTTAGTACCCAAAGCAAAAAGAAACAACAGACTGTTCAATAACATGGTGCAGTACTTGACTGGACACAGTAAGTTCAAATTGAACACAATAAGTCCCATTTAATACCAGATATTTACTGGCTGTCAGAGATGAAAGATCAACCTGGAAGATCAGCAAAATGAAAAGTAACAAACACAGGTACCAATCACCTGATTAATATCTTGAGACTTCTCCTTTAATTCACATTAAATATCTGACTTTTGTGTTACACAGCCTTCAGATGGGGAAACCAAAACTGTGTTCACACTTTAGAAAAAATAAACTGAAAACCTGAAAATGTTACCAGGAGATCAGAGCTCTTTAACAAAGGTTCATCTTGGAAGTTGATCAAATAACTACAGGAGCACAGAGGTTACCTTGACATTCCACTTTCAAATCTATTAACATCATCAACAATTGTCAAGATGCAACACTTGTCTATCTTGCCCTCATTGTCAGGCTAGAGTGGTAACAGACCTCTTGATTAAGTGCTTTTTCAGCTTATAAATTCACAGTAGAAAAATGTTTGAAACTAAACCCACTACTGTAAAAGACAAGATGTGCACAAACTTTGTACAGTGAGATATAGAGAGCGGAATAGGAAATTGCCTGAATTTAGTGGAAAGAAAAATCGGTTTGATTTTCTTTTTAATAAAGCACAATGGAGTGTTAGCTAAGACTGTGCCATGAAACTGAGACTTCATGTGTATGTGTTCATGTATAGACATATTCATAAATATATATTGCATGTTCAGACTAAAAGACTTGCTAAGATTTGGTTCTTGGAGGAAGTATTCTCACTGTTAAAGATAATTTATTTATAAAAATACGTATGTAACAGAATAGAAGCACAGTGAAACAATGTACCCAGCTGTGTAAAAGAAAGGAAAAACTGAGTGCATTTTTCAGGATTCATTAAGATCTGACTGCATACCTATTATTTTAGTTCAGATATTGTTCCTATTATACAGTAATGTCCTCCTTTGGTATGACAGTGACTTCTGTTGATGCAGAGGAAGGAAAAGGTAGATTTGTGGAGGGAAAAAAAGACTTTTTGATGTTCCTGGTCCTATGAAGGTTCTCAAGGCCATTGGGTTGCATCAGCCCTGTCACACATTTATTAAGGGAATTCGTCATTCATAGTGCAGATTCTATCTGCCATCTTGCTAAGAGAACACTATCTTGATAAAAAGTTTACTTGACAGAGAATATACTTCCAGAAAGTGTAGACAGGTAATACAACAAACCACTGTTGCTTAATGAGGTATTTCAGTCAGCCTTTCTCCACCTTTTGTCAGCTCCTCCACATCTTAGACCCTTCCATGGCTACTTTAAGTACTGTTATGTAGGGGGAAATATTCTTACTGTTTCCTGTCAAGATAATGTTAAAGAAGATTACAGAAGGGACAGAAATGTGTAGAATATGGTTCAAGATCAGGAGGAAGATGAAGAAATGTGAGGAAGATTTCATCATTCTGACAACTCTGAGTTATTTGTCCACCTCTACTTCCTAGGAAAAAAAAAAAAATCCTCGTCACGCTGCAGTATTAATAATCTGAGCTGTGTATAATATCCCACTCATTCTAGATGCTTGAAAGCTTCGATAGCTGAAGTAATACTTATCTTTGTGATGAAAGTCCCAAAGGTGCTGCAGAAAAATAGCTTAGCATCAATGAGAAAGATCACAGGTGAAAATGGATTGCTCTTCAAACTTTTTGTCAACTAATAAAGCACAACAGAAGCCAATGTATTAATACCTATTAATAAAAAAGGATGAGGTCAACAAGAGAGAATTGAATCTGTTTATGAGGAGAATACTGCAAGCTTAAACACTAGCTATTTCAGGGCATGGATGCAATTGTGACTCTGGAAAGAGGCAGTACAGAACATGGAATTAGACAGAATGACTGAGTAGAAAGAAGGTGAAAAAACTTCTGCCAAAAACCAAACCCAGAATATACTGCCCGGAGTCACAGTTTTAGCTACTATAAGCTGAGTTACATTTCATTGAGGACAAAGTCCTGCATAAATAACAAGTGAACGAAAAAGGAATAAAACATATAACTGCCCCATTTTCTGTATCTGTAAAAAGAAAAAGGAGGAAAGCCACAACAAAGCTGGTTTTTATACTTGTGGTGACTCAGTTGGTCATAGATAAATGTACAAAAACTATAAAAGGGATCAGTGAGAGCTACTGGGGAAACTGCACAAATAAGACCATTGCCTTACACAATAACGGGTACCTGAGTAAATATCTAGGCTGGTATGATTGAGAGCCTTTCATGTGAACAGGGACTAAAGAAATCATTGCATGAGTCAAACATTTCACACATGCACAGAGGAAACTCTTGTAAGTTTGAACCTGCTACCCAGAGCAGATGGCATTTTGCTACCATAACTGTGAAAGTTTCTTTGCTGTAGAAATAGCAGTCATACTAGAATATTTAGTCCTGTTTTTACAGGAGAGCTGTACTAGTCTTTCATCCTATTTTTTCCCTAGATTTTTTAGTATTTGTCTAATATATTTGTTTCAGGTAAATCTTAAACTCATAGAATATATTAATTTGTAAGACAAATATAAGAGTCATTGAGTGCACCTTCCTGCTCCTTGTGAAATTAACCAAAACATAAAAAAACCCTGAACTGTGTGAATCAAATTATTTAGATATTCGAGAGCTCTGGCAGGCTTGGCACAATGACCCCTGCTCTAGAGATCCTGTTTCAATGACTGATCACTCTCTCAGTGAAGAACTGTTTTCTAACATCAAGCCTCAAGTTGTAAATGATACATCTTCACTTAATTTCTTTGTGACCTATCACTTGTCATCAGAGACCAGCACCTTCCCCCTGCTGCTTCCCTTGAGGAAGTTGCAGACTGTGACAAGGTTGGCCTCAGCCTTCTCCGCTGAACGAACCAAGTAATCTCAGCCTCTACATATAAGTTTAGTCCTTGACACCTTTTACCACCTCTATAGACCTCCTTTGGATGCTTTCTGAAAGCTTCATATCCTTCACTTATTGTCGTGCCCAAAACTGCACGCAGGACTTGAGGTGAGGCTGCAGAGCATCAGAGTAGGACAATCATCTCTCTCAATAAGTCATTAAACATCTCAACTTTGTCTGTATTTTCAAGTGGACTAAACTCATCAAGTACTAGGTCAGTGTTACTTCGAATCTTCCTTTTGCTATTAAATTATTCCCAAAATCCTTTAGTTTGGCCTTCAAAGTACTATCCAGGTTGAACTCTACTCAAGCTATGGCCTCATGAATGTTCTTCCCACAGAAGCAAACAGAATCTCTGTAGTCCTGTGTTACCTGTCCTGGCTTCCAGTGGACATAGACTTTCCTTTTGATCAAAGTTTTGATAGAAAGAAAGTTTACAGCAGCCTGAACCTCTTTAAAGGAAGTAGAAGGTAGTACGCTATAGAAAGATGGGAATGGATATCTAAGTTTGTAAGGTGAAGGAATGCAAGCAGAGAAAAATCTTTCAGTACTGGATTATAGTATCACCATGAAGTCATATTCTGCCATGTTCCCTCATGATGTTTTTTCTTTGTTTCATGATTAGTCTCATTAGAATAATGTAATCTTCATGCATAGCAACTCACTGACTGCTACAGATCAACATAATGAAATGTAATCCTCTGGGAATGAGTGGCATAAACTGGCACTATCTGTGGAATTAAAACCATCTAGGTTAACAGAAAATGAATCATGTCAGTGTAGTATTCACTTAAGAGAGACATTTATTATTTTAATAAGACAGTAAAATTAATTAAACTGGACTTGTTCTTCAAATTCAACTGTAAGTATATTGTCTTATTTAAAAATTCACCCCTCTCTTTGGTCTCTTTTCTTCCTCTCCTCTTTATCCAGGCCACAAGTAGGAAATATCGCAGATGGTTTTCCAAGCCCACATGGGGCATTCCAACCCATATAAAAGAAGTAAAACTAGGAGAAAAGGCTTATGATATATGGGGTATACTATATTCTGTCTCAATTTTCTTTGTGGTTTAAAATACTAAGATTTTTAGTCTAACCTCATAATATAGAAAAAAAATTCTAGTACCCAGGGAAGTTCCAAATGACAGTATTCTATTTTCCCAGGCCACAAAAAAATAGAATGGGATTTTTCAAGTGTCCCCTCAAAACCAAGAGAGATGCCTGATCTTATTCCAATATGACTATATGTTTTTTCAAGGACAATATCCATGGTGTATGTAGTGTTTTTCATTAATTTCAGATAGGTCTGGGAGAAGCTTTGTCCAAGAACTGTTGCTATTAAAAAGAATACATTCATGAAGCCCAGTTTTCTTTTCTCAGATACGATCATTCATTTGCCACTTTTATTTCCCTCCCATTTTCCCAACTATGGCACATTTTCTGTGACCTTCAGAATCCATCATGCAGCCCAGAGTACATATCAGAATGTAAGGGAAACTGATCCTCTTCTGGTAAACTCTCTAGGCTATACAGCTCAAAGAAGGGGCCATTGTGTCTCTCTTTTGACATAGTAGGTGATGTGTTAGGTACCCACACACAGTGCATTTTAATGTTTCAGTTGTTTCATTGGCTATGTCATGGACTTCGTTGTTGCCTTGAGACAGGGTGAAGTAAAATGCAATGAAATATTTGTTTATAACAACCTAAGTAGTCTTTGCACCTACTGGTATTTACAACAGACATCGCTAAAGGCAAAAAATATTGCTTTACTTTTTTAAAGATATTTATGTAACTTTTCTAGAGTAGGAATCAAGCCTGTATATGAACAGCTGGTAGACATCTGGTGTCACTGAAGCTAAAACTCCCTCATTCTTTGTAACTCAAAAGGATGCTACAGTTCAAAATATGGTCTTACATTCTACAACCAATGTATCACAAATACACAGAATATCCTAAAGAAAACAAATGCACTTACCTATTTTCTGGTATTTGGCTGTCACCAGACACAATACTCATTAGTTGATTTCAGATACTCCATTCTCATTTATACCCTAATATAAATAAACCTCGTCTCTACTCCAGATACTTGATTTGATTAATAATGTACTGCTAGTTTTATTATTAACTTACTTCAATATTTTACTTCAAATATATAAATAGGAAATGATGCAACAATTTCTAGTGAAAAATTCTTAATGATAACTTTAATTTAAGAGTGGACTTGATAACCTTAAAAGTCCTTTCCAACTTAAACAATTCTATGATTCCAGTTGAAAACATAAAACCCTGGTGATTAAATTCTTCAATAACTTTTGAAAATATTCAACTTTTTTATGTTTGGCTTATATGGACCACAGTTCTCATGAGAAAACATTTGTCCATTCTTCACAGAACATTTTTAATATGCCTGTTGATGAGCAATTTCCAGTCTTTTGCTGCTCTACTGATTTCATTTTCTGTGGTGTCTCCCAGTAACACAACTTACCGTAACTCTCAGTGAGATTGATTATGAGAAAGAGAGAAATGGTTGGCTTACGGCCGCTGAAATTGTTTTCTTCTTCTACCTTTTCCAGCCAACTGTTCTGTTAGCAGAATTCTCTCTTAGCAGGCAGCTGCCAGTGCTGCTGCTTAAGTGTTTTTGCTGGTGTGTGCTCTCATTGAGCCACTGCCAATAAATTTCGTGATGCTTCCTGTTTGGATATTTTGGCTTCTCCGATGCCACTGCACAGCAAAATAGCTAAAAGCCAACCTTTCTTTTTTACAGAGGTTGCAGTAAATTTTTACAGAGACTGCAGTATCCCAGACTTGTGTACAGAAATAGCAGAAACTCTACATGAGTTTCCCATCGTTCACTCTTTTTTTACACCATACAGTTTGTAGTTTTTGTTGATTCTGAATTTAATATAGCAGTTCTGTCTGCCACTTCATCATCAGGCATAAGAATTTGCATATTTCTCATCACTTTTAAAGAAACAACCCTTCCTACTTCTGAAATCTCAAAACTGGAAATTAACATGGAAGAAGTAGTAAAGTTTTCAGTAGAAAGAAAATTAGAATAAGTGGCATGACTATCAGCTGCTGTATATATATATATGAAATTATTAATGTGATGAAGAGCTTTTAAATGGCATTCAAATCTTGGGCAGAGCTCCCCCAGTTTCTCCAATTTACACAAAGTAAAATCTCAGCCCTTTTTCAAGTTCCTGGTGTACTGATTTTCTCAGTTGCATTTACTTTTAGCTAATAAAGATTGTTTTGTATTTTATTCTGCAAAATGGAAAGAAATTTCAATGCATGTCTGCTGTCATATTTTCTATAAATATGGTTTTCCATTTTCTAGAAGCTATAATCATAAAACCTGCACTTTAACTGGAAGGGGAAAACTCAAAAAAAATAACTGAATGAAAAAATCTAATAAAATTTGACATAATTTTTTTTGTTTTTTCATTTGAGAAGCTTACCCTCTCTACATTTTGGAAAGTAGAAATTCACAGGTTTTGTCCTGTTCCAGGATACAAAATCTACAGAGATTTGAAATGTGAAGACCTTTTGAGAAGTCTGAGTTGGAACTAGAATCTTTACCATATAAAGTCAGAAGTAACTTTTTTTTCCCTGAAACTTAGTTGTATTTTATAGAATCTACTGTAAACCAAGTAATGTGATAATATGAATACAGCTGGTTTTTCATTGTACTCTCTGTGTTTCATATTTATAAATATTAAAGGGTTGCTATTTTTTCAGAAAATTTGTCCGTTTCTCTTATAATGACAATATTGATTCAATTATTCAAGTTGCCTCATGAAGATTTAAATGTGTGTCATTTACAACTCTGACTAGAGTCACTCAAATATTCATGAAATATTGGTGGAAATCATTCTAAAGTTTTTTTTTTTGATGTTATTAGGACTAATTTTTACAGGACACCAGTATATTTGCATAATTTAAAATAATTCCTGTTCAGTTGTTCATCTAGACGTTTCCTAAACCATCCCTTTCTCCTAATCACTAAGGCATTAGATTCAACGTTATTAATTTCTTAGTCCAGGTTTCAGATTTTTACTACACTCAATGTTTATCAAATCAAAGTCCTTCTTTTAGAAACTCCGACCAACTATTCTATAGCAACTTTACAGTCTTTCTGGAACATAATTAGAGTGAATTAAAACACATTCAAAGATTTTTCTAAAATCTTGTGTCTATCTTACATAAATTCCCCCCTCCAAACCTTGCCTGCACAAACTTTTTCAAATATCCCAGAAAAGCATTTTGGCAATTATTTTATTGAATAATTCTGAAAAATTAGCTTTGCCAGGGTAAGAGTGAGGGTCACCTGTTATCCTTTGAGAGCTCCTTCATTCCTAAACATATGGCACTCTGAAACTCGCTTCTGTTAGCTCAGAGCTGAAACTGATAATATGATGTTATTGTCAGTGCCATTTCCTTAAGTACTTGCTACTGTGCAGCTCATCACAGGTTTTTCTGCAGTCTCCTGAGAAAGCCACCAAAGACGTGCAAAGGAACAGCAGTTAACCAGAGTGGCCATGCATTAATTAGCAGATTGATATAAAGAGTTTTGTAAATTTTATGTATTCATTTGAATGTATTTCTTTTGTGTGTCTTGTTTGTATCAATTTTGACAAATGTCCAGCATCATACTGTAGACAGAGTCCCTGACAGCAACCAGTTTTGGTTTTTCAGTGTTAGAACTTCAGCCTGAGCATTCTGGCATTTGATATGGAGATGAGATGCAAAGGTCTGATGGGCAATTAAGGTCAATAAGAGTTCCGTAGCACTGGTAGAGAAACTTGGAGGTTTTTCCAACTATTATTTAGTGTCAAGTGTTGCAAATATTTTTCCCGTGTGCCACTATCAATGGAATATGCAAAATCATTTGTGATGGAATACATACGAAATGTTGTAAGGTACATCATGTGTAACAGACTTTACAGACAGACAAATCTGAATTGCTTTAAAATATGAGGGGCTGGGAAAAGAAATAATTTTATTCTTAATTTTACAAATAATACACTAATTGAAAATATTTTCACTACCTTCTCTATTCTTTTTCTGATGGAAGAAGAATTGATTTTAACCAGCAAGAGTGTAGATTACTGTTGTGCTGCCACAAGAAGGATATATCTAAAAAAAAGGCAAGTATAGTTAAAATATTTTTCCCCAATATTGACAGGATAAATATATTTTTAAAGGGATATCTAGTTTAAGACCAACTTTTAGATACTTAAGAATATAAATACATCATAAATCTTCATTTTATTGCATCTTCTCTGGATATATAATTTGTAAAAGAAATGGTAAGCTTCTTCATTGAAGAATGTTAGAAAAGTGGACATTCTTTTTCCTAACAACAAGACAGCATCAGACTTCAAGTAATAACTTCTTCCAGGCAAGAAACTGTCATGTCAATCTGTGCTGTATGTGAGAGGTGAAAATAGGACTCAATAGGGAAAATTTATTAATCAATGACAAATCAAATACAATACAAAAATAGGCTAATTCCTCATGACATAAATTTATTTCCTGCCATCTCACATCTGAATTGATCCTGGATCAACTTCATTCATCTCTAACAGAGCTATCACAATTCTGAAACAAAATAAAAATTGCATAAATGAGGTGTCTAGTGAAATATGGAGGCTATAAGATTAGTCATTTGGTGACAGCTTTGAAATACATATTCTGTTGAATGCCATATGTTTGTAATGCTTTTAGTTCAACTACATTTGTGAAGTTTTTCTGCTAAAACCACTTAAGTCTGTGCAAAATATTCATGGAAATCAAAATTTGGGGTTAACTTTAATTTTCAGATATTTGTTGTGAGAAAGACTCTCCGTAGGAAATTATTCATTTTCTATACACTCACAGAAGCAACAATCACTATAAATGGAACAGATACAGGACAAGACTACTTTTGTGGTTACCAGGACAACAAAAATGAAGTCACAGATTCAGACAATGAAGTTAGTTTAATTCACAATAGTAAGATTTTTATTCTTTATAACTGAGGTCACAAGGACAGAAGCAACTTTTTATAAATTATGACAGGCTATGCTGAAGGGTGTGGAATCCATGATCAGTTCTTTCTCAGCTACTGTTGTATTTTTCTGAGGCTGTTCAAACAACAAAACTTATACTAACTGACATAAGTAAAGATGGTTTTTATTGGCTATAAAAAGTCCATAACATGAAATATGATTTATAAAAATTCTTATTTTAAAATTAGATTGAAACTCTCATGCCTATTCATGAAAGGAAATTTTTGTTTAATGTTTGAATTCTGTTACAAACTGTGTGCTTTAATTTGAATTTAAGTTGCTTTCAGTTGAGTCTATTATCTTCCATAAACTACATCCTGAATCTGCAGATATCTGTTTGTCACTGTTCAGTTTCCAAACATTCACTTTGCAAGCAATCCATATTTAATTCAAAGAAACAGAAATGTAAATTTGACCCATAGTAAGTAATAAAAAATATTTTGAATCAGTTTGACAAGACTATTCAAAGTCTCAGTCACTGTGTCTCAGTGATGTTTGGTATTGACAATCTATGCATATAAATATCTAAACCTCTATCTACAAGGAATATAACTACTTTACAATAAAATTTTATGCCTCTTCTTGGGATTAAATGGTGGAAAAATATGATCTGAAACACTAATGTGACAAGTGTCCTTTCATATTTTTTCACTTTGACAATTATGAGAAGGTATTGTTCAATATGAAATAGTGTAAAAATTATTTTCATGTGGATAAAAGAATATGACTGTCTATGTGTCCCAAGAAAGAAAATTTCCATCCTTTTTCAGATTAATTCTTAAACTTCATGTGGATTCAAGGCCTTTTTAAATATTATTTCAAAGATTTTTTACAATTTTACTATTAAGATATTCAAGTAGAAAATGGAATTTTTTGGAGGGGAGGATTTTTCAGTTCTGTACACTTTTCCTCCTTTTATTTTTTTTCCTTGTAACTAAAATTTAACTATGGTTAAAAAAATCTTATACTGGTACTGGTTTTTCTGACCAATGTTTGCCATACCCTGGCATTTTCTTCTTTCCTCTGTTGTTTTTTGGTTCTTTCCCACTTAGCATTATCCACATAAAATAAGCTAGCATCAAAGAACATCATGAAAATGAAAAACTCTTTTGACTGCCAGTTGCTGAGACAAACTTTTTTTCCTACATATTGTCTCATGTTTAAGACTACAGGAATTTCAGGAAATATTGTCTATTGTCACCCCGCTCCCTATTCAGCTCTCTACTCTGTGTCTACAAGTGGAACTGGTATTATGGCATTGCCTAGATATATATTTTAAGGAATTTTAATGATGGATCATCCCTGCTCTCCGTAGTTTTCCTCCTGTTTCTTCCAACAGTATGAAGCTTCAGATTGCTCAGGCTGACGGGTTCTTTTTACATATGAAGTGCTCATATAGTACCCAAATATGAAAAGTAGCACGTGTAGCTGTAGCTTTCCACTGTTGCACTGTAACTCATATCCAGTACCAGAAACTATATTTGCTTTTTTTTTTCTTTCTTTTTTTTTTTTTTTCTTCTTTTCTTTCAAGACAACAGACCATGATTATGGACTGATTTATAATTTTTTATGAAGATGTGATGTCCATGGTTCTTGTTCTCTTTAAGGTCATTGGCTAGACCAAAAGATTGGAAACTCACACATAAAAAACAAAAGTGTCCTTTCTTGCAGATTCTCCACTACTATATTTACCTTTCTTCTTAATTTTCCAGTTTCATGCTTAGTTTTTCTTCTTAATGGATTTTGGAATAAAATGAGATAGAATGAGAATGTGATATAAGATGGAAAAAGTATTTTCCTATTTTTCTTAGGTCAGCAAACCTGAGTGTGACAGTGGTCGAGCCTAACAAGAATAAACTTGGATAAAATTAAGCTCTTTAAAAGCAATTTTTTTTTTCTTATGTGATAAGCTCTAACTCAGACTTCTAAGCAGAAGGCAGTGAGCAAATAGGAAGTGGACAGATAAAGATGTCCTTCTATATCAGCAGAAACCTGCTGATGAGGCATGCCTTGTACTTTCTAGCTACTGAATTTTTATGTATATTTATACGTGTACACCATCTTATTTCTACGACGTTGTCAAATTTGTCACATGAAACGAAAAGGAGATTAGCATAAACATTGTTTAGCCCCATAAAAAATACACGCCATAGTTACCCTCATGATGAAGAATTCTGAGAAACTGCAGAAAATATATTTTGGTTATTAAATTGTTGATGACAGAAGCTATCTTTCAGAGTTTGTAGATGCTATATACTGGAAGCCTCAGGGCAGATATACATCAAGTAGGAAAAAAACCCAAAACAACCTGCAAAAGCAGCATGTGGACCTTCATATGTATATATTCAAATTAATTTATTGCTTGCTTGTGGAAGTGTGGCTTGCTTCAAGACTGTAAACTCTTCAAAGGTTGGATTATATTTCATATAGCTTGTATATTGCAACATCTACAATCCTGGTTCATTAGGAAATGTCATATGCTCCACTCCAGAAATGTTTGCAATTATGTTGATCTCTTAAAAATGGCTTTAATTTAAAGTGCTTATCTGGTTTTCTCTGAAAATAACCAAGCAATCCTTTTCAAACTGTACCTGTTTTAAATCAACCCACTAGCACTGAAATTTTATGAAGACACCTTTCAAGATGCCACATCTTTGACTCTTCACTGATTGAAAAACATAAGTACCATTGTCATGGGTTTAGCTGGGAAAATTAATTTTCTTCCTAGCAGCTGGTACAGTGCTGTGTTTTGGATTTAGGGTGATAATAATTTTGATAACACACTGTTCTTTCAGTTGCTGCTGAGCAGTGCTTGCCCTAAGTCAGGGACTTTTCTGTTTCTCTTGCTCTGAAATAAGTGGGTGCAAAAAAAAGCTGGAAACATGACCAGGACAACTGACCCAAACTGGCCAAAAGGATATTCCACACCATAGAACATTAAGTCCAATATATAAACTGAGGGAAGTTGGCCAGGAGAGGCCATTTGCTTCTCAGGGTCAGGCTGGGCAGCCAGTCAGCAGGTGGTGAGAAATGGAATTGTGCATGACTCCTCTCTTTTTGTTATCTCTTTTTCATCATAACAGTTATTATTATTATTATTACTATTATTATAGTTGTTGTTGTTACTATATTTTTATTTATTTCAACTCTTTAACTGCTTTTATCGCAAACCACAGGCTGCATCTTTTTCTGATTCTCATCCCTGTTCCACTGGAAGAGCAGAGGAGGGAGAGGGGAGGGGAGGAGTGAAGGAGTGAGCAAACAGCTCTGTGGTGATGAGTTGATAGCTGTGGTTATACCAAAACACCTAGAAAGTCAAGACTGAAAAGTATCTTGCAACTGACAAATTACATAGGCAGTGACACTCTTCAGTCACCCTTGGACCATTGCATTGTAATGAAGACTCAGCTCTTTCTGAGTGGTGCAAAAATTGCTGTTGACAAAGACTGTTTTGATGTGAACATCTGCAGATAGCTCTCCTGGTAATGGCTGTAAATTTGTTGTAAAACTTTCCTTTAAGCATCACAATAAGCCTTTGATAGACATTCTGTGCCTAGAAATTTTGTTTTCCAGATTAAATTCCAAAAATTCAATATTTGCATTTCTACAGAGGTTCTAATATGAGACATATTTTCAAAGCCTAACAAACCTGAGTTTGGTAATTTTGTGTTGTCCATACAAGATAAAAAGCTATATTTAGATTATTTTCTGGTTTTTTGCTATCAGGGTAAAAGGTATTCATTCCTTTGCTTCAGCATTTGACAAAAAATTCTGATTGGATCGTCTGAAGTTTTTTAAAAGAAATCTTAATTTCCTTATCTGCTCTTATTTAAAGTGATATCTCCAGCTTAAATCCACAAATACATTCTAAATTTAACCTTTTTATCAGAGAACACTCTGCAAGAGCCTAAGATGTTTTCTTCTATTTTTTTCCTAACTTAATTTTTTATTTTTTCTAGATTTTTTGCTTTTTATATTCGTTGTAATAATTCTGCTTTTTGGAATAAAGCAAATCTCCCCTGTTTGTTTTAAGAATTATTCACTTTTTAATCCTGTAGCATTTGATACATATTGCAGAAAAATGCCACTCATTCTTTTATGAAAGTGTTGGACAGCAGTGCTTGCTGCCACTTTTTAGAGGTCTCCAAATATGTTGTGCATGTCTTGTCACTTTTTATGTCACATTTTTCAAGTTAGCCAAAAGTATCTTACTCTTCTGACCTTCAAAATGGAAGTAAAATGGAAACTGCCATTTGCTTCATCATGTTGTCAGAGATGGCCTCAAATATTGTCGATAGTTTGTTGTTTTGTTTTTATTTTTTCTTTCATTAGAAGTTTCCCATTGTAATGTGGTGGTTTATGCATAAAATGATACTTTTGAGAAAGTAAAGTTCATTTGTATCGTAATAAAATCGAATCAATTTCTTTCTAGCATTCAACTTGAATGTTGAGAAGCATGTTCTTCTTCAGACCTTTGTTTTCCTTGCTTGATCCTAGTTTGCATTCAGATGTAAACAGGGAAAATAGATAAATGAAAAATTGAGAAATCTCCAGGTTTTCCGTTCTGAAAATCCCTTTGATCAATTTTTCAATATCAAAAAATATTATATTATTTATTCATTGCTTTGGACACATTTCATTCTTTTACAAGAAGACGGATATACTAATTTATTTCCTTTTATAACTGGGTAAGCAATGTCAGTTTGATAATTTTGCTAGACAATGGCCGTGGGAACTGGGGGCATATTTTATTCTCAAATAAACTATATCAGCTGCTTCCCACACTATTATTTTTATGGCTTCTGACTTTACTTTCCTGTGTGTTTCCTACCAAGTGATAATGCCAGGACTGCCAGCTAAATTTCTTCTGGCCTTCTTTAAAATGACTAAAGGCATTATGTTATTCACCTCCCAACCCTCTGTTACCAAGGCACTCACTCCTGGAGCAGAATTTTATGTTGAAACTCTGACAATTCAGGAGAAAACTCAGTCTTTCTATCCTCTTCCAACATCTGGATGAAATCAGACTCAAAGAGGTGACGCTAACTGAAATAGAGCAGGGTAATAACTTCAACTCAATGCCAAAGGACAGTTGTGAGGAAGCTGCCTGGAAGCTACTTAAGAGCTAAGAGCAAGAAAACCTGAGCACATGTGGGATGAAGAAAGGAGCTGGTGGGTGATGCCTTCTCAATGATCCTGACCACTGCTCACAGGTGGAGATGTAGGAGCTTTTCAGATAAAAATGGTTTCTTTGTTATTCTGCATCACATTCAGACAGATTATGGATATACATACAGAGCAAGAAAACTGAGGATTCTTCAGCAGTCATATCAGTACAGGTTTTCTTTACTGCATTTCAATGTTATCTTTTCCATCGCAATACTGTTCTTGGTGATCAGGGCCAACATTCAGTACTCTGTGTTTCTTAGATATTGGTTTTTCCCCCCTTCATCTTATATTGATTCTCTAGGAAATTATACTGTTCTCTTACAGATGTTTTATCTACTATGATTTCAGTTTAATATTTAACTGTTGTTAAAGGAAACATTTCTTTCATTGCTTGGAGTCTACCATGGATAGCTTGGAGCTGGATATTTTAGTGAATACTGCTGTTCTGCAGAAGAAATTCAATGTTTGTATTCAAAAGTGTTTGTCTTAGCACCTTTTAGAAAGCTGTTTCAAAATATACTTGTTAGAGAAAAACTTCACTTAAAGGTGTTTTGGATTGTGCTAAGTTGAAGAGAACTCCAAGATTCTTTGTGAAATGTAATACAATGTTGTACTACAGTGTTGCTGTAACTTGGACTTCTGAATGCCCTTTGCAAATCCCATTTCAGAATGAAATTATGATTTTACATCTTTTGTTTTACTAATGTTTAGACATTTGATCTTGTATTTGAGTAAGGACTTCAAGCTGCTATGTGTCCTTATGCAAAAAAAGCAAGAAAATTGTGTATTTTTAGGACTAAAGAACTATATCTGTAGAAGTGCAAAATGAAGTTTATTTTAAAAGAGACAGAGGGCACTAACAACCATGCATCAAGATGTAAGTTTCAGTTATCTTTTCATAATTCAAAACTCTCTGAAATTGAGCATTTTTTTTATTTTCTTGAAGCTGTTATCAGGTAAAAATTCTTTCTGCTTATTGTGTCCATCTGCTGTCTAAAATGTCAGATTTTTTATATTTGTGTGCAATTTAGATGTGCACTTATCCACTTCTTGAACATAATAAGTTACAGACAAATGCACCAGGATGATTTGCATATTAGTCTTCATTTTAGGAGATAAATTTACTTCTTGCTTCTTATCAGTGGACATATATATTTTTTTTTAGTATCTTGCACAAATAATACTGAAATTAAATCATGAAGGACCATCACAGTTTCAGTATATATATACAGATTTTAAAATATATTTATATATTAACACATTTTGGAAAAGAAGGGAAATCTATAATGGTGTTTTATTTTGATGGACTTATTAGTGATCTGAGAAAAAATCTGGGATATTGTTGACATCAATATGCAGGTTTTTGCATCCTAATAAAGTCTACAGAGAGGAGCTAGATATAAGAGCACTGGAGCAAAGCATTTCCGTATTTTTTTCAAGGTATTGAGTAAGATCTCTTTCAGCTGGGCTAATATTTTTTTCACCTTGAGCTCCACTGTAAATATTTGCATTATTCCCAAAACATAATTGTTATCTATGTTTTGAAAAAATAATTGTATTGCTTTCTGAAAAATGAGCATTTGCCTCTTTCAAGATATCTAGATGGGACAATCCTCTTAGTCATCTGTATAATGACTCTTCTCACGGTATATTATCATTGACATATTCTGGTGTTTCATACCAAAGTAATTTTAGCTTAGCAGCTAAAAGCTAAGGCTAATAAAATACAAGGTATCTATCCATGGCAGACAGGTGTTAATGTCAGCAGAATGCTAGCTATCTGGAGCACTGCTTTATCCTGTGATTTTACTGATCTACTATTAAGAGTACAGTAATTTCACACTATAAGATGCACCTGCTTATAAGCCGCACTTCCGGGTAGCCGGGAAGACCACGGAATTTGTCCATAAATAAGCCACACCCGGTGATAAGCCACACTTTTTTTTTTTTTTTAAACCAAGGATCCATGTGCAACAAAGTACCGAGTTAGAAACAGAATCGCAGGAGTGCGGGGTTTGGTGTCAGGTGCTCAATTTGTAAACAGTTTTCACAGACTGCGGAGCCGCGGCCGGCCAGGCAGCTGCCGCGGAGTTGCTGCTGGGTGGGCGGCAAGCCGGAGCCACTGGCTAGCGGGCCACTGAGCCCACTTCTCCGCATTCGGGCGGCCCAGCCCGCTTTGCCGCCTTCGTGCCACCAGCTCGCCAAGCTGCCTCCCCGGCTGGCTCACACTTCCGGGTTGGTCTTTCACCCGAATTTGTCCATAAATAAGCCACACCTGCTGATTAGCCACACTTCCGTGATCGGCTTGATTCTTCAGTGAAATAGGTGCGGCTTATCAGTGTGAAATTACTGTACAAATTAAATCAGCATATTTAAATTTTGAAAATTATGTCCAAAATTGCATCAAGAGATTAATCTAAAGGCCCATTAAGGAGGAAAGAACATTTTTTTAGTGATATAAAATCTTGCAAAATGGAAAACTGTTGTTTCCAATATGTGATCTGTGAAATTCAACTATAAGGAAATTCATATGCGGATTTTTGCAAATAAGGTCTCCTCTATTTATTAATCTCGTGGTGTATGGAATCCTTTCCTGAGTGCAAAAAGACTGAGTGAAAAATTTTGAGGTCTCTTGCACTATCCAGTGTAAAGTATTTCTATTTTGAGCACCTGAATTTCTATTCCAGCACAAAATGCTCTTGCAAATTGTCATACCTAACATGTAGTCTCACTATATATACCACCTTGTGTTTAGCCTTTCACTTACACAATTATATTAAAATCTCTATCACATACTTGTAGCTCCCCATGGTGATGCTTCTCTCAGCTGCTCATAGAATATTTCATCTGTTTCTTCACTGTGGTTGAGAGGTCTATAAGAGACTCTCACCAGGACATGCATCTCATTGTCCTTTGCCTGATTCTTACCCACAAATTCTCTACTCTATGCACAAGTTATCCTGCCATATATCTGTGATGGCAGCTATGTCACAGTCTTCCTGCTGCACACTGGTTTCCTGGCTGTTGCCTATACACAATTATGAGCATAGATGCATTTCTGCTGGGCTGTTTATCCTGCCACCTTCTTTGTGGGGGAACCTCCTAACTCCTGGATGGAATTTCCTAGTGATGGATAATCATTACTATATTCTTTTGCTGCAGAATAATCATTTGCTCCTAAGGTTTTATTTAAATGGCACAGTGCAGAGATGTTATACTTATCTCCAGCTATGTGTCTCTACTTCAAAGGAAAATAGTTCACAGCAGTTGAAAACGGACAATCTGAAAACATATTGAGAGAGATCTGTAGATGATTAATCTAGCAGGCAGCAGCTGGGCTTATTCAATCAACACTGTCATCTCTGATCTCATACCTCACAAACCACTTTCATCTCACAAAATTTCAGTTCTTTTCCTGTTGTGATTTCCTGTGAACGCTGCTATTGTGAAGTAGTTGTACAGTGCTTAAACATCTTGATCTTAGCGCAAGAAAGCCTTGTTGCTTGTACTTGATCACCTGGAGCTTTGAGTTTCAGTTCCTTGTGATCACTAGCTGGCACTTCGAATTTGTGTATTCTGTTCTGTACCTAAATGGCCTCTTTTCTCTCTAAGTGATATGTAAGATTATGTTCTGCTGCAAATAAGGAATTAATTTTTTTCTCTACTTTTAATCAATGTAGAGTAACATAAATCTTCAAAATACATCACTAGGAACATTTATTTGTTTTATAATCTTAATTTTTTTCTTTCAAATGCCATTTATCTTGTACCTAGAGATGAATGAATTGAGGCTCTCTTTGACTGCTTACCTTTGAAAACAGTATCAGCAGGAGTGGCAGAATGAGGACCATCATTATCCATATTTCTCTCCATAGCCTGCTGTCTGATTATAGATAATAGAAGTAAACATCCACTTAATTACCAAGTATATTGCAGTTAAAGCTGTCTGGTAACTATAGCTATAAATAGATTCTCCCATATAATTTCATTCCTATTCATGATCCCTTTTGTCTGCTTATTGATAAACACTTGGTTACATAATTTTTTTTTGCAAGCATGTTTGGGATAAGTACAAATGTTGCACATAGGAACCTAAATAAATATTTACAAGATATGAGACTTTGGAAAAGAGCTTTCATGACCACTTAAGGTTCACTTTTTCTCCTCAATCAACTTCAATTTCTTGTTATGTTGTAAAATATTGGAGCTGAGGTGACTTAATTATTATTAGTCACATGTCTTTCAAGTCAAAATTGTAGCTCTAAAATTGTCAGCACTCTCCCCCCCCCAATCTAATTCTTCTTTTTCTGTCTCCCTTACTTACTTCAAGCAATGTTAAGAAATGTTAGTATAAGTCAAAAAACAAAAAACTAAGATCTGATTATAACAAAGAATGTGATTGTCTTTTAGTTTTTCATCCACAATCTAAAAATTAATGTCATGCTGCATTAAAAAATATAGAAAATAACATGTTATGGATTGATGAACTAAACAGTACAATCAAACTAAAAAAGCCTACAGTGTGGTTACACCCATCACTGCAGATGTGATTGCTCAAGAATTCAAAGTCAATAAGAATATTGCAACTCTTACACATTTCTCGTTCAATATGAATTCTTTAGAGTTTGTCTGGATGCAAAATTTACTGCCATAGTTTTTACTGCTTTTACTGCTTTTTACTGCTATAGTTACATTGATCTAATTCCTCCTGCAAATGCTTATTTTAGAATAGGTACCATGAGAGGGAGCTATAAATACAGTGGTATGCTTACAATACTATTGCTCCCCATAGGTCTTCTTTCTGGGTTAATCCTTGATGCAGAACATAATTTCTATAACCATTTCACAAAGACACAGAGGTTGTGGCTTACCAAAATAAAACTAGCACAGCTGGGAAACAGAACTAAAGTGCTAGTTTAATCATCACTGTCTCTGCATTTACCTAAGGACTATAGCTATATCATTAAATTTCTTTGGCTGAGAAAATTCCCCAAATGTAGAATAAGTTTGTCTATGGAACTAGATTGTTAGAGATGCTACCTGCATCAGCTTGGCCCATGCTAGATACCAATCTCCCCAAGTAATTCCCAGCCATATTTCAGCAGTTAAAAAGTTTCTTGGGACCTGTTTCTACCCTTCAACAACATCCAGCAAGCACTGCGCCTCCTCAAAACTCTAACTCCCTGCACTCCTTCATGCTGTTGTGTTGTTCTACAGTTGCACTAGAGGAGCTCTTAGAGGATCATTCCACATATTTCCACCCTTAGTGGTGCAGAGCAGGCTTTTGTTCTCACAGCCAGGTGGACTGACTGGAGAAGAGATCCTCAGATGCAAGGAAAGCACACTGCAATTGCAGTCTATGAGACTTGCCATGAGCAGACTGACTGCAGGTCTGGATGGGCAGCTCATACTTGAGTCTTTTCCAGCTTTCATTCTTCCTCCTGTCTCTTCCCTAAGTTCATGATTTGGATGTTGTTATTAAGCATGTTGTGATTAGATATGTTGTTTAGCAGAAAAATGCAATAGATGTCAATGTGGTAAACTTGGGGGAGACATAACTTTCCTGAAACCATTTGTAGTGGTTTAACACTGGCCAAATGCCAGGCACCCATGAAAGTCGCTCACTTGCCCTCCCCTGCTACAGCTGGGCAGAGGAGAGAAAAATTTAATGAAGGCTTCATGACTTGAGATGAGGACCAGGAGAAAAGTTTCCAAATGCAAAACAGGCTCAACTTAGAGGTAAAAAGGTCATTTATTGCTAACAAATTCAGAGGAGGATAATGAAAAGTAAAATAAGCCCTTAAAAACACCATTTTTTCCCCCAATCGACAGTGCAGGGAGACAGGGGGTGGGTGTTTTGGTCATTTCATCACCCAAGGTTTTCTTCCGCTGCTCTCGGAGAGAAGTCCTTCCCCTGAGACTGTGGGGTCCCTCCCACAGGAACTATGAACTTCTCCACTGTGGTTCCCAAAACAGCTGCAACGTGAGTCCCTCCCATGGGCACACAGTCCTCCCAAAACTGCTGTGACAAGGATATCTCTTTCCACGGGATGCCTCCTCAAGGACAGGCTGTTCCAGACTGAAAGCAGGGGCCCTTCTCTCCACTGGGTCTCCCACTGGGAGACTGGGATTACAGCCTCCTCCAGGCAACCACCCACTCCAACATGGGCACCTCGTCCAAAGGCTGCAGATGAATCTCTGCATCCCCCATGAATCCCCAAGGGCTGTGGGTGGATCTCTGCATCCCTGTGGATCCACACAGGCTGTGAGTGGATCTCTGCCTCCCCCCTGGATCCCCATGGGCTGTGGGTGGATCTCTGCATCCCTCATGGATCCCCATGGGCTGCAGGGGCACAGCTGCTTCACCATGGTCTCACCACATCCTACAGAAGAATCTCAGCTCCAGAACCTGAAGCACCTCCTGCCCCTCCTTCTGCACTGACCTTGGTGTCTCCATGTGGTTTCCCTCACATGTTCTCACTTCCTCTTCCCTGGCTAGGAAAATAACTGTGTATGTTTTTGTTTTTATTTTCTTCTTAAATATGTTATCACAGAGGCATTTCCACCATGTCTCATTGGCCCAGCTTTGGCCAGCAGCATGTCCATCTTCAGAGCCATCAGGCATGGGCTCTGCTGGACAAGGTGGAATCTTTTAACAGCTTCTCACAGAAGCCGTCTCTACAGCCCCCTTTTACCAAAAATGGGGCTGTGCAAAACCACCACACCATTGTATCACAACAACAGGAAAGAAAACACTGCATAAGAATGCCCATCTAACTATCTACAGAGGAGAATAACACTTAAGATTCTTAATATAGAGATGCAAGCAAAGTCTAACTCAACACCTACAAGCTGAAGTGTATAGCACAGAGAGTTTGAAACAGTGGAATTTAGAATTAGGTGAGTGTGGGTGGTGGGTGCCCAGGGCTCATCCAGAAAGTCTGTGTGAGAACACAGCAAAAGTAGGTGGAGAACATACTAGAACAGCTGAGTAGGGACTGTGGTTTAGCAGAGTGAATGTTACACCTCATCAGATGATTTGTGTTTCAGGCAGATGGTGTGGCAGTGGAGAGTGGGGTGGTTGAAATTAAATGGACAATGTTATATGATTGGATCCAGAGGGAGTGCCCATTATAGATTTTTGGATTGGTTAGTTTGTTTCTTCTGGTATTTGATTTTGTTGCGGGTTTTCTCTTTCCCTTTTTTTTTTTAAGTCACAGGAAATGATGTACAGCAAGAAAATATGTTAGTGCCATATAGAGCGTGGGAGAGAGCCCAGATCTATTTTTAAAACCTGCTTTGTGATATGTGGCTGATGGAATACTACTGCAATACTCATGAATATTTTGATGGAAAAGCCCTTAACTAGGAGAGGGCAGTGAAGTCAGGCATGATTTACATGCGCCAAAGGACTCAATCCTGCAGTGACTCCTCCGTTTGAAATATTTGCCTGCATTCTCAGTCAGATTGAGCATGCTGAAGTCCAGCCTTTACCTTGTAGTTTTCTTTTTCAAAATCAGCAGGTCAAACACTGTGGTGAGATTCTACAGGACCACAGGTCCTAATCCAAACACAAGTCTTGTAGTTGTTGGAATGGCTCCACATTTTGGGAAGAACCAACCCAAGTATGTGTGATTCTTCACTGATAGTCTAACAACAGCCTTTAGGATTTGTGACTGGAAGACCTTTCAGTTGCTATAGGAATTCTGCAGGGGCCTATGGGTGCAAAGCAGGAGGAAAAGGATGTGTCTTTTCAGTGGGGTTAGCAGTGTGCTAATTTAATCTTTGTGCAGGTGAGATTGTACAATGCCTTCACAGTAGGTTTGCTTGGCCTTGCTGATACTGTGAACATGCACCAGCCATGGGTAGATGATGTGTAAGATGGTCTCTGAGCCATCTGAAATAACCCTAACTTCTATGGACTTTCTGACTCCAAACTCTTTGCATGTTGACTGGGACAAGCAATAGGAGTTTATTTCATTTTTGTGGCAGAGATGCAGGATACTTGAAAAGACACAGCATGGGTTCCACAGTAGTCTTCTCCCATTTGAGTCTTGGCATTCACAAAGGCAAAATCCAATTTTTTAAATGAATTCAAACAACAAGATGTAGAAGAAGAGAAGAAAGGGGATAACCTTTGAGATAGAGGAAGAATAGTTAGAGTATTAGGAAATTATCAAGGTCATATACTGGAGGAACACTGCCCTCAAAATTAATGGGCAGTCCAAATGCTGATGAAATATTTCTACACAAAGTCATGATGAAGAAGAAATCATGATTCATTAATCAATTTTTTGTCTGCTTTGTGTGCAGGCTTCAGGAGTACCTGGTTTGTCACTAATAAAACCTGGAACTCTATGAATATCCTTTGAAAACACTGGCCACTGGTAGTACTTTATTTTTATCAAAGTAAAGCCTGGTGCTAGAACTGTAGGCCTTTCCCACTCACCAATGACTCTTTAGATTTGGATTCAAATTTTTAATCAGAATGTTCTTCTGCCCAAACCTGAATGCATGTTTTATGTTCAATGTCTGCATGCACCATATATCAGGTGACGATTTAAACTGTTAAATGAGATTACAAGGGACTTAATTAGCCCCTTATAATCTCCTGGAGACACTACCTTGCAAGGAGAAGGGTAGTCAGTAGTCAGTAGTCAGCCATCTTGATGCACATTCTGGACATTAAAATCAACTCTAAATTAAAACTAGAAAGTCGTAGATTTTTTTGAAAAATAAGTTATTTTGATATCTGGTCTAGTGAAGGATTTAAAAATGGTTTTCTAAATGCAGATTATTCCTGGAAATCAATCGTAGATATGAGATATATGTGCACTTTGTTAATGTGACTCCTTTTTTTTGGAGAAAGAATGATTGATGATTGCTTCTGAGAAATAAATTAACTTAGGTTGTTGCCTGGTAGCTCCCTCTGTTCCATCTGAGATGTCGTCATTGAAATGTTATTATTCAGAACTGAGAAATATTGTGGAGACCTACTGCCTAAGGCAGTGAGGAAGTAGAATGAAGTCTGTTTAATTGAACCTGCTAACAATAACATTGACTATTCATGTGAAACAGAGGTGCATAATCAGAGGAACTGGAAGAGAGGGAACATATTAATTCTTAGTCTTGGTGTGAAGAAGAAGCTTCAGATACAGTCACTGAGGTTTTTTTAGGCCGGCATCTTTTTTAATGACACATTATTTTTCACTGTATGAAGAAATTCGTCTACTAGACATGCACACTGGAGCTTGAGATTTCTACAGAAACAAAAAATAGTGGTTGTTTTTCTTTAAAAAGTATAAAGTAACAGGTCTCAGGGATGTACAGTGTCATCCATTCATCCATCCGTCCATCCATCCATCCATCCATTCATTGTTCCATCCATCCATCCATCCATCCTCTAGCCAGGCTGGATGCTCAGTACCCTGTAGGTGATACTGTGCAGGAATCCTGGAAGTACAGACAGGTTCATCAAGCATCCAACCATGTCTAAAGATTGTCTTTTTAGAGGATGTGTGAGTGCTCACATCTGTGAGTGTAGTGTGAGTAAACTTACTCAGCCCAACAATGCACATTCTCAGACTTGTGTTTGAAAAGCAAGAAAGCTGAAGTAGAACCTCAAATCCTGAAAACTAAAAAACATTAAGGTAGACATAGACTGTTCCACAAGGTATAGCTCCCCCTGAATTCTGACTGATACTTCTCTTTGGTGGCACACAGGAGTTCCACACATAGCTGCCTTGCCTTTCATTCCAAAAGCTAATAGCTCATCATGGCTGGTTCTCAGCTTTTTCACTCCTACTCGTTTACGGGAAGGAAGTACAGTAATTTCACAATTATAAGCCACACCTTTTACATTGAAGAATCCAGCCTACCCCAGTAGTGCAGCTTATATTCAGGTGCGGCTTATCTATGGACAAATCCCAGTGAAATGCCAACCTGGAAGTGAGAGCCAGTTGGGGAGGGCACCTGGGGCTGCCTTTAAAGGCTTCGCTGGTCTATGAAAACTATTGCAGCTTGAGCACCTGACACCAAACCCAGCTGGCAGCGATTCTGTTGCTAATTTGTTACTTTGTTACACATGGATCCTCGTTTAAAAAAAAAAAAAAAAAAGTGCATCTTATATTCAGGTGCGGCTTATATATGGACAAATCCTGTGGTCTGCCCGGCTACTGGGAGGTGTGGCTTATAGTCAGGTGTGGCTTATAGTCATGAAATTACTGTAAGTGGTGTCTGAGGACTGTGCCCCAGTGTGATGTGATATTCACTGTACAGTACATGACTAACTTCTGCGCTTCTTAAGTTTTATCAGACCAAATTAACACCTTATAATCTCCTGAAGACACTATTTTGCAAGGAGAAGGGTAGTCAGTAGTCAGCCATCTTGATGCACATTCTGGACATTATTATTGTGGTTGTCATGGAAACAACAGTATTTGATACAAAATATCTGCAGACGATCCAAAGACAATACATTTCTAAATTAAAGTGAATTAATAGAATTCTCAGTAAGTAAAGGCTAACTTAGTTAACTCTATTTAGTTTGGTATTATGCATAAATGGCATATGGTAAACCACACACGAACTAGCAATTTTAGATACCACTGAAAATTAAACAGTTCTGCATTATGATGGCATGTAGTGCAAGTGGGTTAGCAGTTTCTAAGTGGTCCCTTTCTTTCCCCTGAAATATTGCAGTGGTATTGAAAAGTTAACAATTCATATATGGTTAAATATTTAAAGCTGATATTCACTGACATGGTAGGTATATAAACACAGTTCACTGAATCCAAATTAATGTCTCAACTGAAGTCAGGAAATTACAGCCTAGTGTTATTTTCAAGAAGTTGAAATTTTCAATTAAGGGAAGAATGTCAAAGAGATGAATTCTTAATTCTTTACTAGCAAGCTTGGGAATTTCCAACCAAATCCTTTTGGAAGTGATTAGCCTTTACTAATCCATATTATTAAATATAAGAGAATGTTTCTTTCCCTGGTGAAATCTGACCTCCCCAAATTAAAGCAATGAGATGTAGCACATCCCACATAACTATTTAAGTACTCCAATGTTTAGTTCACTGTGGTACAGCTATCAGGACCCAGCTGGCTAACTCTTGTATTTCTTCATCTTTACAAAATTGGTAATACATTTGTTTTCTAATAAAATATTGCACACCAGGAAAGTAACTCTTCTAGTAATGGCAATACATAACTGAGGCTTGACCTTTTTTCATTAAGAATCTTAAAACAGCAAAGTTAAAAACATGACTGGAAGGCTTTGGGGTTTATGACAACTACAGAACAACAGAAAAAAAATTGAGGAAATATTCACAGACTAATAGAGCAAATTTCAGGGAACCTCTTATTTGTGCTGATAAAAGCATGCAGGAGATGTTTAAAAAACTTTCTCTTGTTTAAATATATAGAAGGAGAATATCACATGATATAATAAATCTTACATTACTCAAGTGTCAGTCCTTAGCATTCCATTTCATGAATCGGGACAGTGCAGGCTCTGAATAAGATTGATTTACTGGGACTAAAAATGTAAAAGGAAAAAAACTCAGCTAACCTCAAAGCCAAACTGAAATAATAGCAGCTGGACACTTTTATGTATTTTACTGCCAAGCATGCTAAAATGAAGACCATATTTATTTAAATCTAAGAAAGATAAATTACTATTTTTTAAAAATATATTTATCTCAACATTATTTTTTCAAAGTGTTACTGCACATATATTTTGACTCAACTCCATTTAACTGCTGAAGTCTTTGCTATCCTGTAGGATAGTACAGGGTATGCAGACTTTAAAATCTCATTAGGTCACAAAAAATGTATTTGAAAACAGATGAAGCTATTGCAAATATAGATATATATATTCTCTTTAATCATGAAAGAAATGTGTGTATACAAATGTGAAGGACTGACTTAAGATTTAAAATATCATCTAGTGAACCTTTCCCAAAAGAGTATCAGATGAAATGAGACCTTGACTGTATTACCAGCTCTATATCATCAGGAGATGTTCATATGTGCTGGGAAAATGAGTGAAACACAGATAATTGTTAAAGGCAGATGTGTCACATTCCTCTGGATAGCATCTCCCCTTCTGTCATGGTTTAAGCCCAGCCAGTAACCAAGCCCCACACTTGCCCACTCCATCACCAGTGGGTAGGGGAAAGATTAAAAATGGAAAAAAAATAAAAATGATGCTCAGCCATCTCCAGGACAGAGAGGCCCCATCAGGCTTTACAGTGACTTGGGAAGATGAATGTTAGCACTCCAAATGTTCTCCCACTTCCTTCTTCTTTCTCCCACTTTATGTGAGTATGATGTCATGTGGTCTGGAATATCCCTTTGGTCAGTTGGGATCACCTGTCCTTCCTCTTCCCAATCTCCCAAGCACCTCCAGTTTCCCTGCCAGAACTGCACTGGAAGAATCAGAAAACATCCTGACTCTGGGCAAACACTGCTCAGCAACAACATAAACATCTCTACATTTTCAACTCTGTGTTCAGCAGAAACCCAAAACATAGCCCCATAGCCACTGTGAAGAAAATCAATTCTACTACAGCCAGAATCACCACACCTGTTCTGATATTTTAATATGAATGGGAAAGAAACAAAACATCACTGTAACAGAAGTGGTCCAGGAAACTTTGCTAACTGGCTCTAGAACAGTGAAATTCAGATATTAGCCTGAGTAATTTAACCAGCAAGGACATTAGTCACTTCTGGGACCATCTAAGTCAGAAAAAAAACCAAAAAATAAACCAACTAAACTCTCAGTAGAGGATATGTTATCCAAGTATATGGTAAAGTCATGGTACATCACAGAACCATGGGAATGTGCTTTCTTCCTTAAGAATACAATTTGAGTTTCACAACAGTCAAATAAAATAAACTAGTATTTTATATATAATTGCATATCATTTTGGCAGAAATCAATGAGGAAGAGTTGGTATTTTTGCAAGCTACACAGAATTTTTAGCTATTGAGTCTCAGGGTTTTATTTTATGCATTTACATTTTCAACAACACTTTTTTTTTTTTTTTTTAGCTGATACTAGATAAATTTGGTTGAGGAAAAAAAATTGCAAAATGGATTTTGCTGATGTGATCTGAAGCCTCATTAGCCAGGATGAATCTTTTTTCTCTACAGATATCTCATTTATTATGTACCGGTATTCTATCTGTTGACTTAAAACATATTCAATGGAGACACTGAAAGAAGCGAGAGAACATTTGCTTTACAATGTTTTCATTTAGTCTCATGAGTTTTATTGTATTGTCTAAAACCATAAACCCTTCATTACTTCTACTATCAGTGTTGCTAATAACATTATGAACCTAAACCTTCTTTATGCTTTATGTTTGCTGAAATGTTCCATAATTACTGTTATTCTATTAATAACAGCATGGCCTAACTATTAAGAGAAAAGAAATTGACAATGGCAGTGTATTTAATCCATAAGAAACAAAAGATACAAAAGAAAGAAGAACAGAAAAGTAGACAAATTCTCTCACCTATGTAATATTTTCAGTGAGAAAATGAACTCTAGATTAAAACTACATGAGGGCAAGCAATAGAGCAATAAGCATCAAATATGAGCCATAGGATCTCTCAATATCTATGAGAATTAATAGCATAATCAGAGCTGCAGTTCTGGCCCATCCTTCAGTTCACATGTTTCTGCCTTTCTCCTGCCACAATTTTTGCACCAGTAGGAATGGGTAAGGGAGATCTTTCTATGAAAGATCCCAAACAAACAAACAAAAACCTGAACAGTGCTCTCTACTGGAACTTTCATCACCAGTTGGGAGGTTTTTATCTATAAACAATACTTCATGCTTGAATATTTCCCTTTCAAAAACAATTGGATAATTGTTTTTTTTGTGTGTGCTTTGCTTGAGCCATTTATTGTTTCCCACACTTTAATTCCCTGTTTGTATACCTCATTCTATCTGTGTTATTATAGCATTAAGGATATGTTAAGGATTAAACTGTTTGCAAATTTGCTGAACAGTTTATTTTCTAATAATCTGGGAAATAAACTGAGATGTGTGGGATGTTTGTTAATTCGTTTTATTTCTCTTTGGAAGTGCTGCATTGCATTAAAAAGGATGTAACTAGATATGCAGAAAGGCTTTGGAAAAATATCTAGTATCATATCAGCCATGAAAAGCTTCATGAAATGTTAGAAACTAAATGCATATCTAGAGAAGTCCTGGGATGTCAATAAAATAGAGAACTAGAAATTCAGGTAATGAAATTGTTACTTTTATACATTTAAATTTGTGTGAATCCAAAGAGATACATGATGTATATATAAAGAAATAGTAAAATGCTGTGAGGAATTTTGTGCTCTTAAAGCATTCACAATGTGACTTAGTTCCTGTATAATACTATCAGTTGCAATTATGAGTTCACTGTTATAATAAGATCATATAGAACTAAAAATTTTGTCTTTTTATCATCAGAACATGACTAAAGATATCAACTTGAAGTGATGTCAAAAATCTTATACTGGAAGATATTATGTTAGTGATCAGTAGCATCCTGGGACTGGGATCTGCAGAGACTCCAGTGCTGCAAATAGAATAAGGGGTATAAGAGTATAGCTTTAAGCAATTTTTAGCATTTTTAACACAGGCTTAACAGTTTTGTTTATTGTTTTATCTCAGGAGGTGCTGATTCTTTTTGGATTTCAGCAAGAAAGCCACATATAGTCCAGAAAAGGTGATAGCATGTTGGAATATATTACATGCCTGATGATGTAAACCTGGAGTGACCACACAGGCTATAGAATGGTAAGGGAATGGCATTCTGCACAAAATTCCTGTTTATGGTGAGGTTTGCTGCTATTGTTGCCTTTAGAGTTTTTTAGCATTTTCTTCAAGAGGATGTACTTATGGAAACATGTTGGGAACTGAAGGTATCCTTCATTAAAGTATGTGTGTAGTGCAGCACAATCCTAAGTAAAATGCATGGTACAACCCAGCCCAGCCCAGCACCCACTCAGAACAGCTGTTGGTGGAGCACTGACTCCTCAATATACAATAGTCTCCCAGTCAGGGCCACAACATTTCTTAGGAGCATTTGAGCAATATTTCGTGGCTGTTTTACCTTTGTCTTACCTGAGCTGCAAGCAGGAGCTCCACTAGCAACCTGGTAGACTCAAAAGCACCACTGAAATGGGATCAAACTTTAGACATCATTCTATGAAAGGTGTTCTAGAGAAAGGACTTGAGTTCGGCTATTTTGCCTGAGATGCTGCAGTAGCATATAAAAAAAGCCTACATATAAAAATAGTCTACATGTAACCAATAGGGTTATTACTGGTGAGCCTTGAAAGATGTATTACATTATTAATTGCCAAAAATAGTACTCTGCTGCCTGCTACATGGTGTGGTAACATGACATGAACATGTCTGAAATTTGGTGTGGTGGATTGACCCTGGCTGGAATCCAGGTGTCCACTAAAGCTGCTCTATCACTCCCCTCTTCAGCTTGCATGAGAGACAGAAAACATAGCAAAAGCTTCTAGGTTGAGATATGGGCAGGAAAAGATCACTCACCAATTACCATCACAGGCAAAACAGACTCAACTTAGAGAAATTTATTCAATTTATTACTGAACAAATCAGAGTAATAGGAAATAATTTCTCAGGGTAATGACAAATCAAATTAAATCTCAAAACACCTTCCACATCTCCCTTCCTCCTGGACTCAGCTTCATTCCCCATTTTCTCTACCTTCTGGTCCCCACAGCAATGCAGGGGTACAGGAAATGAGAGCTGTGCTCGGTTTGCCACGTGTTGTTTCTGCTGCTCCTGTTTCCTCAGGACTAGACTCCTCACACTCTTCCCCTGCTCAGACATGGAGTGGCTCCCACAGGAGACATCTCCAATGAGTCCTTTGCACAGGCTGAGGTTTTTCACAAGCTGCTCCAGTACGGGTCCCTTCAATGGGGTGCAATCATTCAGAACCAAGCTCCTCCAGATAGGGCTCTCTATGGGGTCTGTCAGGTTCTGTCAGGACCCTGCTCCAGCTGTGACTTCCCACAGTCACAGGCTTCTCTGGGCATCTACCTGCTCCAGCCTTGGCTGCAGGAAGGTCTGTGCTCCACCCTGGGCCGCAGGAGGACAGCTTGCCTCATCAGGTCCTTCCTCACAGGCTGCAGGGAAATCTCTGTTCTGACATCTGGAGCACAACATCCCCCTCCTTCTTCACTGCCCTTAGTGTCTGCAGATTTCTTTCTCCCACATATTCCCTCTCCTCTCTCCAGTTTTAATTGACTGTGAACTGCTTTTTTCCCCTTCTTAAATATGTGATGCCAGTTTATGCTACCACCATTGCTGATGGGCTCAGCCTTGGCCAGCAGCAGATCCATCTTGGAGCCAGCTGGCATTGGCTCTGTTGGAATGAGGAGATCTTCTGGCAGCTTCTCATAGAAGCCACTACTTCACCCCCTTGCTACCAAAAGCCTTGTCATACAAAGCCAGTATACTTGGCAAAGAGCATTTTAAAATCTATATTTCATAAAGATTTTTCTTAAGTTTTTTCGAGAAAACATGCATCAAAATTGCAAGAGTTAATTCCAAAGTGTTAAAACATTCAATAATTTGGCCTTTTTTCGAAGTTCAGTTTTTAAGATTGGCAGCCTCTGAAATTTTTTGTTATTTTGGTGATGGTGATTTGACTGAAAATGAGTGTCTTTTTTATGATCTCTAAGCCTAAATTTCTTCTGTGCTGCACACAAATTTTCACCTTTGGAAGTTCAACTTGCCCCTTAAAATCATTCTTAAATTTAGTGACCTGTTTTTCAAATATTATTACTTACAGAAAAGTACAAAAAAGACTTCTCTGGGTAGTAGCGAATAGGGATATGCCGAACCTAAGGACTCAGTTGTGTAGCTCCCATTGTGTGCTGCTGCCCAGGGTTATTCCTGTGCACAGGCAACACATGGCATTTCCCTACACTGACCTTTGTGAGATTCCTCCTTGCCTGATTCTACAATCTGTGAAGGTCCCTTTGAATGACAGAAACTTTCTGCTGGATCTGTCATTCCTTTCAGTTTGGTAAAACTTGCAAACTTGCTGAGTGTACACTCTGCCCAAACTCTAGGTCATTAACAAGAATTTAAAAAGGTCAGCTCTTGGAACATATCACTAGTGACTGGCCTCCAGCTGGAGCCCAGAAATTCAGCCAGTTTTCAGTCCATTCTTGTTCATTCATCTGTCTCAGATGATGAAGCAGGAAACAATGTTGAAAGCCTTACTTTAAATTTATAACAACTACCACCCTCCCCTCAACAACCATGTCAGTCTGATCAGGTGAATGAAGAAAAATCTCATTATGGTAAATCCATGTTGCTGATTCCTGATAACATTCTTGTCCTTGATGTATTTGGAAAAGGTCTCCAGAAAGATTTATCTATCACATTCCCAAAGACCAACATGAGGGCTGACAATTGTATTGTTCACCACATCCTCTTTCGTATACATCCTGACGGCGGAATTGATGTTCCTTCCTTCCATATTTTGGAACATCTCCCTGCAAGTTATAAGTGAAACAGGCAACCCTAATTGTTTTTAACTTCAGTCTAATTTTTTAGTTCCACCTTCTCCTTTTTGTCTCAGTTTTTCTGTTGGGTGCAAAGGTAGTTCAGTAGCACTGATTAAATTTCTCTAATATTGTTTACTGCCTATTGCTTTCTTTTGATTCCACCTCTTCCCTCCCATTTCTGTGCACCAGCATCTCACATTTGCAAAGAAAGTACCCAGTGATTTCTATTTTCCAGTCACCATCTGCTAGTATTTGTATCTATTGTACCTTATACCTAGGTAGCCATCCTATAACAAAGTACATGTAGCATTAAGGGTTTCAAAGTGGAAAAGAGGTTCCAGCTCTACACTCCAGGCATCAAAAAGGCCCTCCTACAGAGAAAACACTTCCCTGTAGCAGCATGACTTCTCCACTGTAATGCAACTCAGTCTGCTTTTTGTTTACCTCATACAAGTCTGAGCAAGTGACTTGATAGACAGTCTCATGCTTCTACTTTCAACAAAAGCAGTAACTTCTCACTGAGTAGTCTGTGTCCTGATATTCAGTGTGTATCTGTACATATGCCTCTGGCCTTAATATACTTGTTTTAATATTAATTATATGGAATTCTGATATGCTAGAATATATATGGAACTCTGATATGCTAGAATGCAAGGAAAAGTACAAGGAGTTTTAAATTCAGTGTTTGTTTTGCATATGTGTATACATAGACATTGCAAATGTTTAGACATAAGAATGGATTATATAGTTTCCAGGCCTTTGAAAAAAAGCCCTTATTACAGAGATCTTAAGCAATATCCTAGGCAATATTTGCAGCAACAGAGAGAGTGCATCAGGAGCAGAGATTAAGCCCATCTGCCTGGCATTTGGGATGCCACATCGAGGACTGTGGCCTCGCTTCCTCCACCTCCAGCCATGTAGGAAGGACATACAGCAGAGATCACTGTTGTTGCAGCACATGACCTTTGAAAAGAGGCTGAGGAGCCAGATCTGCAGCAGAATGCAGGGAAATTTAATGGAAGCCTGCAAAACCTACAAACGATAATCTGGTGGGAGTATAAGTGACAAGAAATGTGAGTTGAAACAAGAGAAGAGTCACGCTGGATAGAAGTAAAAACCTTTTATATTCCGAGAATAGCCAAGCAAAGGAGAAGGATGTAAATCATTCCCAAAGAAGAAATTTCATTCCTTTAAGTGGTAAAAAGAGTTTGCAACTGAAGTTCTGCAGCTTCACTAAAAATCTATCCTGTTGTCTGGTTATCTTTTTATTTTTAAACTGTTACAGAATGGTCACTATTTGCCTTTTCCTCGGTGGATAATTTGGGGATAATTTGTTCCCCTTTTTAAAAATCTATTTTAAAGAAATTTTTTTTCAAAATTAAAAGCATTTTTTCCAGATGAGATTTCATTAGACTCAAAGCAGAGGATATTAAAGGACCTCCTTTAATATTTCAAGATTTTTTTGTCCTGAGTGACGCTGGAGCTTGTGATTTCTGACTAAATGCAGAATCTCGCATTTGTCCCTATGTAGTCTCAGCTGCTTCTTTGGAACAGTTCTCCACCTCTTTCTGTCCTTCCTTTTTGAGCTCAACTTCTGTCCTTGGTGAAGGTGATGATATATTGAGCTGTAGCAGCATGCCTTTTTTTTTTAGATAGAAAAACAATTTCCAGGTAATAGATTTAATGAAACAGATCTATTGTAAATCTAGCCTCTTTCAAGATTTGTAGCCTCAAAGTCTAAACATTTAATAATTTAGGCGCCAGTAAATGAGTCAATAGCTATGAATGCATTCATAGAATAGCTCTAGTTTAATTGTAATGTTTTCCTTTCTGAATATTTTATAGGTAATGCAAAAAACTGTTTTGTTTTTTCAGAATTTGAGAAATCAGATTCAGATTTTTTTCAGTATCTAAAAGATAACATATATTTCTTGCTAATCTATATTTAAGTAACAGAGAAAAATTACCCAGGAATATAAGGGCATTCTGATCAGTAATGCATCTTGGTCTGGGTCTTAGGCTGATCATCTTCCTGTACAGCAAGAAGTGTGTGTGGGACAGTTCTAGCACACAATACTGACTTGTAGGTTTTACTGGTTTAACTTATGTGGTGGATACTCCATAAATGCCTAATATTTTATCATTTGGTGGACTGTTACCTTCTTTTTCATACAACTTTAGTATATTAAGTTATTAAAATAATTCATTCTCTGTAACATGAAATATTTCTCAGCTGTTCATTAAAGAAACATTAAAAGAAATAGAACTGTTGACCTCTTTTGCTTTGCCTAAGGATGTTTTTGGAATGCTGATGTCTAAATACTACTATTTACCTTTCTCAAAGAACTATGATGAATATTGGGTTTGCAAACACTGAGAACTTCCTAAAGTAGCAGTACTTCTATTATCATTGAACTTCTGTCAAATCCTACTGAGAAGGTTAACTTTGATTACTACTTTTCAGGCAAATTACACAAGTGAGAATTTACTTCATTCATTGTGCTGTTTTCTTGCTAATATTTGTGAATCTGAGTGCTGAAGTGAGTAAAGCTGCACCAAAGCTAAGGTGAAGTAATTGGATTTCTGGAGTTAAGTGGTGATTTTTTACTTCAAGAAAATGGACCAGAAGTGAAATATTTAGTTGATATCTTTAAAAGTGACCAAAGGATATTTACAATAAACATAAATAATTCAATGTTTGAAACTAAGGCAAGAAAATTACTGTGAGCCTTTGTATTATTCATTTTAAATAAGGTGATTTTTTACATAGCCTTGCAACAGCATCTTCTTTCCTTTATTGTGAGAATAAGCATGAGAAATAAGCTATAATCACTTGGAGCAATAGCATCTTTAAATATATGACCTGGTTAGTTTGATAATGTGGCTCTACACTGCAATAGCATGATAAACTAATGAAGTAAAACTCAGTATAACTCAGGATATTTATTTACAATTTCCTCAAACAAGGGATTTTACACATCACATTCCCTCACTCACATACTGTATACAATACGAAAAGCATTATTTCTTGATGGGAGATGACAAAAAGGTTTCTGGACAATTCTCTTGCACCCCTTAGGAATCACCACATGTCACGTCTCAGAATCTTGCTGATTTATCCTTTCATAAATTGTTGAATATGTTGATGTCTATCATATTCTTCTACTCACATGTGTGTACATTGTTCTTTCGAGCAAGGAGTAAAACAGAATGGTGTGTACTACATGCAGCAACTTCATTTCCTTCTTCCTTGTGTGAGGGCAGTGGTCATCAGCTAGGAAGTCATCTGTGCTGTGACCTTTTCAGAATGCAGGCCTTTTTATCTTGTCAGAAGCAATATCTTCCTCAGTACTTCCCAAGAGAACAGTGCCTGGGGAAGGGTGCCCTTTCTTTGCCAGTGCAGGCTACCTTTTAAAACCTTTTTGTGCTGTTTCTCCTGATGCTTGAACACATATATTGCATTCATTCTACATCCATGCAAGCTTTGCTTTTTCTGTTACAAATTTGTGGAAATTAAGTATGCAAATATTTACCTTATCTCAATAGTTTCTGCCATAAACTGTCAGAAGAAATTAGAATTCTGCCTATGCTTTCAGTTACTGGTATTTGATAGTTGCTATTAGTCCATCCTAAGGACTCATCAAATTCTATGTTTGAATAATTGTATGCAGAAGAACATCATGAAGAGTGGGAATATTTGTGAAGAACAGATGTCTTCAGCTTGAGATTTCAGTTACAGCTTCCTTGAGGCTTCTCAGTGCTTAGGAGTGCCCTGCGCCAGTGAAGTAGATTAGCAGCACTCAGAAGATTAACAAATGCTCTAAATGCTCAGAGAGCAACTTATCTGGGGACTTTATTAACCAAGGTTCAATATGATATGGCACAAGGGAAGTGTAAGAAAAGAAAATGAAATGTGGTTTTAACAATTTTTTAAAGTACTGCAATCAGAAATATTCTCTATATTCTTTATTTAGCAGACTGTAATAGAATGTATGTCAAAACAACATCCATTGTTAATAGTTTCTGATGGTGTCTGACCTGACTCATAGGCAACCAACAATACAAATTAACTTCAAATTTTACATCAAATGAAACATAGAGGAACTCTTTTGACTATAAATTTTGATCAAAATGACATTTTATTCAACAAGCAACGGTTATGCCAGCCATGAGAATCCTTTCAAAACTGTTTACAGCATCACACTGATTTGACTATTGGCAACTGCACTCAGTTAGTGAAAATTTAACATGTGTTCATGTTGGGCTCCTGTTACTACTAATGGTGTTTCTCTTTAGGGCAAGTAAATGATGTGTTCTTGCCTTCCAGAAACACTCAGTTGTGGCCATATTTCCAGTTTCCATGTACAAGTATTCTGTTGTTCAGGATTGTTAAAAATTCACCATGTTTGGCTGAGGTTGTAAGAAGTTTTCGGGCTTTTTTCTTTCTTTGAGAGGAGGGGGGTTGTTTGTTTTTATTTTTTTTATTGGTTATAATGTAAGCAGCACTAAGAGGATTTTAATCTATCCTTTTCATAAGCTAAATGGCGGCATTATCGAATTTGAAATGTGATTAAATTTTGAAATCTCTTTTAAAAATATGTACCAGGTTGTTATGCATGTTTGCTGACTTACAAATAAATAGCACATAAATCTACCCTGAGCTGATTAATATTGTTTTCTATAATACAGCTACTACAGAACTCTGCTAAGATTTAGAATCTGCAGCTTTTCATTAACTGTTTTTCAGAAGCTTCTTTTTTCTCCAAGGGCATAATTAATTAAGATAATCTAAAGAAAATATATATTTAATATATTAAGTTTGCCAGGACAGATAAATGTGACTTGAAATCTGCCTTATCCAAAATATTTGTATTGGAAGAAAACAGTGCAAATTAAAAAAAAAATCTGTTAAAAATTTTCAAATAAGATATATACCAAAGTTACCAATGAATTATACAACTGAAGAGCTCCTAAATTAACTTTAAAAGCAAATGAAATAAGATTTGTTTATTTACAAAACCTAAAACCACAAAACCTTTTATTTCCCACTTTCTTTGTCATTTACAATAGTTTCAAAGCTTCCTTGAAACAGATGAGCAGCACTTTAAAACCATTAAATAAAGTAGTTATCCACCCAGATTTGATCTAGAACTAACCTTGTGATTCTCTTATTTTCTACATTATAGATTGTGATCGTACAGTCATCAACATGATCTTTCAGAATTGATTTACTAGACTGGAATCACTTAAAGGTATTATGTTAGCTTTTCCTGAAAATTAAGTTCCTGATTACTATGTACTGTGTGTATACCTTAAGTTTGCCCTCACTGATGACAAATGCAAGTTGCTATGGCGGACACAGCTACTTACCAAGAGTACAACAGCACAGCTAACATCCACAATTTTGTGAATCTCCTTCCACTGAGACATGCCAAACTGAACAGCTGAAATTTCTGGCTGCTCAAAAAAATATTGAGGTGTAATGCAGAAGTGTAATGCAAACTATTTTCCAATTTAGAGCAATTTCAAAGTGTACTTTGGTTTTAAGTGGTAATTTTTTAAAAGGAATGCATTTTTCAACATTATTAAATAAGAAATTTATAAGGGTTTATTTTCAAAATGGTTAGAATATTATTGATCTAATATTAGAGTAGTAATAGCAAGAGAAGAGATTAGAACTGAAAGCTAGACTTTCAAAAGTATAAGGCTAGGAATATAGGGGATTTATTAGCAACATTTTTTCATCCATATAATTTTTTTTTCAGTTTTTAAAATACTTTTTATATTTGTTATTTCTTATACTTTGTAGTACTATCTTTTATAACATTGAGGTCTTCTCTGTTTTTCACTCTGTTCCTCCAGACAAACAGGCTGGGGTTTGGCAAGTGGAGACATGAGGACAGCCAGGACAGCTGATCACAACCTCAAAGGAATATCCAATTCCATGTGACATCATGCTCAGCTGCAGAAGTTTGGGAAAGAAAGATAAACCAGAAAGGTGAGTACTGGTGTTTGTCTTCCGGTGTTTTTATTCCATCACCCTTACAAAAGCTCTGTTTTCCTGGGCATGGCTGAATACTGCCTGCCCATAGAAAGTGGGCAATGAATTCCCTGTTTTGCTTTGATTGCATGTGCAGATTTAACTACATCTACTACATTTTCTTTATTGCAATCTATGAGTTTTCTCACTCTTGCTCTTTCTTTATTGCAATCTATGAGTTTTCTCACTCTTGCCCTTCCAGTGGCTGAGTGGGGCTGGTTGGCTGACAGACCTAAACCACAGACATGGTTCAATTCAACTTCAGAGGAAAAGAAAAAAAATAAGTACTTCAGGTATTTACAAATGTGTTTGGCAAAATTATTTACACTACAGTTCTAGCTATTTCTGATTCCTGTAGAGCTGGATATTTCTCACTAGTTATCAAAGAACATATTTTTTAATGTTCTAATATTTAGATGGTATTTTATGTAATTTAATATTTATGGGTGATTATTAGGAAATATAAGATCAGCAATATAAAAAAAAAAATTAAAGAAATTTTAGAGAAATGTGAGCTATAAGAATAAAGTATTGTTGTAAACATTTACAAATGTGTGTGGGCAGCTGTGGGCACGAACCCCAGTAGCTTGGGATGTGATTAAAAATTATTTGTTCTATTTACCTACTATTAAAATCTTTCAGAAGAAAATCCAAATAGCTTTCTTGAAATTCTTTAATACTTCCTGTATCAGCTATTAGGAAAAAAAAAAAAAAGAAGCAAAAACCATACTAGTTTCTCAAAGCATTTGAGAAACTGCTACAGATATGGACATTTCAAATAAAAATTGAAAAAAAGAAAAAAAAAGAAAAACGTATAGCATGACCTCATTAACTATACCATGGCCATATGCAAATCTAGAACCCAGGAAAAAAAAAATTAAGTAATTTAAAATGTGTATATGATTGCTCTACTACCTCAAGCTTAAAACAACTTCCATATTCTCATGAGTTTGTCTTCTTTGGGATTTATTCTAATTGCTTTTTGTCAATACATTTTTTCTTTAATTTCATTATTCCTTTTACAATTCACAAAGGATATTCTGCTCATTAATGAGAAATAGTAAGTCGCTATTAGGATCAAGTGCCCTTTTTGTTTTTCGTCCTTTTGCTCAAAGACAGCTACTACAGATCTTTCCGATATCCTGGATAGGAGTGAAAGTAATTTAGTTCACGCCAAGTTATTCTTCAGCCCCAGAATTCCAATGTCATATGGACATCCAGTAACAATCCTGCTCACAATATTATCAAGAGCATTTAACAGTACTCTTTTACTAAAGGATTTTTCTCCTGAAGGTTGAAATGTTTCATTGCTGGAAGCAGCACTCCAGCTGGTCAATGAGATGAGAGAGATAACCCTGCTCTCTGTCTAAAGTCAATTCAAGACAGCCCTGAAGGGCACAGCTCACTGAAAGTGGGGTTTTATTTTGTATGTATAATTTCTAACAAAACCAAGAGGTGTTCATCCTATACTACCAAGGGCAGTACTTGGAATGTAGTATAGTGTGTTCAATCTATTACTGCTCTCAAGGAACAGAGAAGATTTCACAGGTTTTTTATGACCCTTGCTAGACTCTACTTTCATTTGCTCACACTACAAAAAAGGTATTCAGGACTAAATATAGAAAGAGTACTTTCTTTAGACATGAATTAAAATTGAAAGAAACTATTTGCATTCACAAATCCAATCATTGTTTCTAGATATTTATTTGGTTGATACTAAAAAGTGATACGATATCGCTCAATCCAGTAAGTTTTGTCTTAATAGCGTCCCAAGAAATTTAACCCTGGAGCTTCCCTGTTTTTGGATTTGTTTGGAGTTTTAGTCCATCTAGCCAGTTTCCCAGCAGTTTTCTGGTACCAGCCCATAGTACCCTTCTAAGGGGCTGAACTCACCTAGTTTTCTGCTAAGTGAATGAACATCTGTAATCTGCATACAAGTCCAGTAGGTTTGTTCCAGAGTGACTTAAATGCCACTCTTTCAAGCAGGTTAGGACACTCCTTCTGCACATTGACCTTCTCAACAACACATTAATTAAGAGCGCAACATACTCTGAAGACGTCTTTCATGTGCTTTAATTTTCATCTAATCAAATGTAAGGAAGGCATCACACATTTATTTTTCTGTCTGACAGCACCTCACTCAGAGTCAGCTATATTTGAACTTTCCTTTTCTGTGGTTCATTGAATTCCATCTGCCATTAAGTTGTCATCACTCCACACATTGGTATTGCAATTGAAAAGGACTTAATAATATTATTTAATTTTTAATATGCACAGTGAATTTTCGTTAATTATATACTAGCCTTACTGGTGAGAATTTAGGTATGCAAAACTAAATTGGCCAGATGAGTCAGTCAAAAACTAGAACATGGGAATTTGTGTTCAGACTTTTTACATGCCCACATAACTGTGTTCTTAAAAAGACCATCTTATCTGAAAGCTGGAAATAATTGGAAAGAGTAAAATTGTGAGTTTCATACAAACGGCAGAAGATTCAAAGGAAGTGATATGGATAAATTACCTGTAGGCTGTAAAAGAGTTTGTTGGTTTCTCTAATTATGCCTTATCTCCCACTGCATCACACTTAGTTAAAAAAACAAAAAAGATACCAGAGAGATAATAAGACAAGATACTGCTCCCTCAGAGCTTCAGGAATTTTTCCGTCTAGGAGATCTGAAAAATGGCAAAGAGGACCTGTAAACAGTATTGTCATAAGAAAATAAAATTTTACTTGATAGTAATAAAATATTTTGGATTATGCTGAAAGATACAGAAATAAAACAGTATATCAAGCATGAGGATTTTAGCTTTTTTAACAATACAGTTGTTCTGTCTTCTGTCTGGTTTCTGAGGGGAATCAAAATATGATTAGCCACCAAAAACTGAATTGTATTAGATGTTTTTTGTCCTTTCATACACTAATTTCAGGAGTTTTTTGTTGTTTTATTTAGAAATCTTCAGTTAATTAAATTCATCTCTAGAATATTGCTTTCTAACAGATGACTGAAAAGACTGGGCTATCGTATTTAATTTCTGCTGCTCTTCTGCAGACTCTTATCTAATGTCATCAAATGCTTTTTCTTTTTCAGCAAATGCAGTATCCACTGAGGCTGCCCATTTTCTCCATTGCTAAAAATATCTGCTTCTGTCTCAAAATGAGTATCCCATTGGACAGGACAGAGGGTCCTCGTCACCCACAAGAGACTTTTGCTGTCCAGAAATCATGATATGCAAACTGTTATTTTAGGAAATTAAATGTTTCTGAGTAAACTCAAATGATGATAATGCTATAATCAGGTAAAAGATAAATACAGGGCTACAATATCCAATAGTTCTTCTGGACATATTTTAGTGTAATAGGCAATAACAATCAGTAAACCATGTGGTGACGATCCTGCTTTGTTCCCACTACTGAATTAGGTTTCCACTTAAATCCTTTGTCACCTCAAAGTGTTGAGCTGTTTAACAGACAAGACATTGCCTTACCCATAGCTTGGAATTACCAAATCTGTGGCACTTAGACTTGCAGCTACTCTTTAATGTTTATATTAAAATATTTGAACTAAGGTTTGGTTTGGTTTCAAAAGGAAGGAAAAATTGGTACCTAAATTGAAACTTTTGTCAATGTGCCCTAAATTTTATTTGCTGTTAAACCTTGTCTGCTAGAAATGACCACAATTTCACATTTTAAAACAATGTTTATTTCTTATAAATAAGTTGTGTGTTATTTCTTGTTTAAAAATGGACAATATTAAATTCTTTGGCTGTAAATTATAAGAGCAAATGCAGGTATTTCTGTCATGAGGGACTACAACAAGTATTGTATTATGTGGAGTAATGTCCTGTGTAAAAGTCAACATAGAAATTTTGAAGCTGACTGCTTCTTTGACCATTCTAATTGTATCCTCTGATGAATAAAAAAGAGAAAATAGTTCTTTCATATCCTTGAGACAAAGGTGTTCACTGTGCACAGAACTTTAGTAATCATGCTTCTTATGATACAGGGATTTTAAAGGATCTACAAAAAGTAAAGCAATTACTCTGTAAGATTATCCAGCTGTCATCTGATCCAATAAACAGAGAGCTCCAAATTAGGATAGCAGACAAGAGGTTTGAAACAAGCTAGAAGTGGCTTTAACCAAAATGGGACACTTAAACAGCAGAATTGTGTCAACTGGATATTTGAGATACTAAAATCAGCTGGACAGATGATTCAAGGAAGAGGAATATATCAAGCACTGATTGTAAAAAAACCAGCTTTGACTAATCAGTCATTACCCTTCTTAAATGCTTATTCCTCTTTCAAATGATCACTCTCATTAATATATATATTAACGGTTGGGAGACTACTGTTTCTGTCCTGGCCATTTAATTGTCAGAAGGGACGATTTCATGTACATGCCTTTCTGATATCAGGATGTGCTATGGAAACCTTCTATTACTTTCCAACACTCACTCAGCGTGCCTGTCAACAATAAAAAAACATGCAGTAACAGGTATACTTTGGAACTATACTAAAGCCATGAGTCAAACCTTTAAGATATTCTTGACCTGATTAAAAATTACTCTGCAGTAGACTAGAGTAACATATACTTACGTTACTTCTATCATGTATCAGATTCCACTACATCATCATTACAACATACTTAGATTATTAAATTCCTCTATTTTAAAGCCATTTCAGACTTCCTTTAGCAGAACCACTGATAAAGAAGATATACAGAAAGATCATTTGACTTTGTCAGCTGGGAAATCATGAGAATTCTGCATAATTTTCACTATTTCCAATAAGAAAATGTAGTTTCACTTCTCAAGTTATGTTAGTGAGCATCTGTCAGGGTTTGAGAATACCAGTTGTCACAGAGCAATGAGTCATATGGTTCATAAGACAGTGTGTTGATGTGCTGTGAAGAGCACCCTCTTGGGCACAGGAATTAATGTGTCTCATCCTCACTTAGTGCTGCTGTTAATTGCAGTCATGGGTGGGAAGCAAGGTCACCAGCAGATACCTCTGTTAAAATGTTTATGTGACTCCGTCTGTGTTCCTTGGGACAATACAGAAATTGCCAAAAATGGAATAGTCCTGTAATAAAATCATACATAGTACATTGGGTTCATATGGGTGTTAAAACTATAGAAATTTCATTTGATAAACATTTCCTGATAATATGAAACAAGCTGATGACCTTTATATATCAGTATGAAAGGCATGAGAAAGCAGACTGTGAAAAAAAACACAAGAAAAAGAAATTTGCAGAAACAATCAAACTCTGGCTTATGCAGTCGCTTTGTTTCCATATCAAAGGTTAGCTGCTAATATGGATATTTAACATCCTTCTCAATGTGTAGGAAGTTTACATATGCTAAATCTCTGACCAAGCATATAATTTTTTATAGCCATAGTCATCCTTTACTCTGGGTGTTAATCTTTGTGGATCAGTACTTTCTGATGTACTGACATTGAAACATAAGGTTAATTGCACCAGAAGCCCACTGTCAGGCCCACACAACCTGGCATCTTTCCAGCTAAGTCACCAAAGCTATAAAACGAAATAAGGCCTTCAGTAACAGAAAAGTTTTGCTAAGATTTGTCTAGGTGTGTCACACGTATTTCTTTATAAAATACACAAAAGATAATGAATATAGAAAATGCCAACTATTTTTTGCTTATCTAGTCTGTAGCAATTCTTCCACATAAAGTGTTCAACTGCCTATTTGCATTTGTGCTGCTCTGATTTCCACATAACACTTCAGCATAGCTGGATTCCAAATACCGACTAAATTGTATTTGCAAAGGAAGGATTTAGCTAATTGTGGACATTCTTCCTCAGATGAAGTTCTGCATGGTACCTTCAGGAAAACAAGAGAATTGCATGCTTTCTGGGCATGGGCTAATTAATTTTTTTTCTTTTCCAGCTTGAGAGAGCTGAAATGCATATGTTTTCCTTACTTTATCTGGTGCTGAAGTCTCTTCTGTAGTTCTTGTTCTCTCTGATATCTTATAATGGGTTCTGTCAAAGTTCTCTAGCTGTCTAACTGAGCCATTAATTGAATATAAATAAGAAAATAATCAAATTATTCTTCTTGCATATGTAGACTCCATTAAACTTGTGCCTCTTAATAGCATTAAATTTCTGTTGAGATGTTATAATTTAATCTTACTAGATACTATTTCATAACTCTTTCATCTTAACATTAACACTTTTAGTTTCACATAAACTTCTGAATGTTATTATGTATTGAAATTCTCTTCCTTCAAAAGTGCTTTTGCTTCTATATAGGTGTCAGAACCTTGCTTGAATAATTTCAAGACCCTGTAACTGGGTCTGTTGTTCCAGCTACTCGGGAATTCCATTTCCTCCTCCTGCCCTTCTGAGGCAGTAAGATAAAAATATTTTCTGTTCCGTAATCATGCTTTCTTGTAATTTTAGTGAGTGGTATTGAGTTCTTGAAGAAAGAACTCCACTAAATGCAAATGTTGAATTTCCTGCAAAAGCTCAAACTTCATTGCAGACAGGTTGCTAGTAGGAGCCCAGGAGTTTCGTCTTCACAATTTTATGTGCTGTGAAAGGGAATATATGTACAGTAATTTCACACTCATAAGTGGCACCTGGCTATAAGCCACACTTCCAGGTAGCTGGAAAGACCACAAAATTTGTCCATAAAAAAGCCACACCGGGTGATAAGCCGCACTTTTTTTTTTTAAGTGAGGATCCATGTGCAACAAAGTAACGAGTTAGTAACAGAATACATTAGTAACAGAATCCTGTGATCGCGGGATTTGTTGTCAGATGCTGAATTTGCAAACAGTTTTCACAGACCGGTGAAGCCTTTAAATGCAGCCCCAGCTGCCGTCCCTGTGCCGCAGGCCCCGGCACTCCAGCGGCTCCCCACCTGCTTGACCGTGGCCTCGCTGCCCGCTCTCCCCACAAAGCCGGCAGGCCCGCTGCCCCCCCGCCGCGCGAAACCCTGCAAAGCCCTCTCCCCACCCGCCCGCTCGCCCTGCTCGGCAGCAGCAGTGGGCCCGCTGCCCGCTCGCCCTGAGAAGCCAACTCCCCACCTGCCCCCCGCCTGGCTGGCCGCAGCTCCATGGCAGGTCTCTGCCCGGCCGGCTCACACTTCCGGGTTGGCCTTTCTCTGGAATTTGTCCATAAATAAGCTGCACCTGCTGATTAGCCGCACTTCTGTTATCGGCTCAATTCTTCAGTTAAATAGGTGCAGCTTATCAGTGTGAAATTACTGTAATCTCCCCATTATTTTACTGTTATGCAATTTGTGGCCATCAGCATTCTTTAGTCTTAACCTCCACAGCCAGTGGGAAGTCAGCTGGAAAGTAGTCGTTCGGTTGCTATATGCACAAACACCAAACTGAAAAGTGTTGTTTGCTGCACTGAGACAAGGCTCTCATTTCTTGTAGGTAAATATGATTCTGCAGCACACCAAAGGCTTCCAGTACACTGGATACTGCTAGACTTTCACAGTTGTACTGACTGTGACAGCACATAGTCTACCTAGTGGAAAGTTAAGATCACATCTGATTTTTCCCATGGTAAAGAGATTAAAATAACAGTGCATAAATATGGCACTGAAAAAGATATTAATAATCTAATTATTACAAGTCATAGAAAACAATGCAATTTACATTTTTCAAATTCATTTATCAGCAGCATCATTAAATAGCTTCCTTGTTTCCCACAGAGAAGTTTGAAGTTTAGCAGTCTTTGGAAACAAGGATGAACCCTTTCAGTATATTATCTATCTGTCTATATCAGCAATTTTTGTCACAAGTGAATATAGACTGCCTTCACACAGAGTCTTACAGCTCCTGGGTAGAATGGATTAAAAATTAAAAATATCAATTAAAAGTATTTAGCTGCCCCTTTCGACTGTTTGGTCGTTTTCCAGAGTTGCTGTTTCTGTCAGATGAAATATTCAGGCTGGTTACCTTGTCTGACAGAAACAGTAAGCATCAAGGATTTCCTGGGAAGGAACATCAATATGCAGCATGTTAAGTTTAATATTTCACAACACTACTAATTACATTATCACCTCAACATCAGCTTCTAATAATAGCTATAACTAAAATATGTGCAGCTGTTTATCTTCTTTAAAGAGAATCCATCTGACAGACTGCACAGCCCTTTTATCTCGCCCATTGCCTTAAAGTGACTCAGTACCTATTCCAGATGAATCAATGGCAACAATCCAGCTTAATTCAACAGGGGGAGGCTAGAACCACAGTGACAGGCAAAATGTCTTCCTCAGGCATATAGTATGATGTGAAGACATATTTATATTTTTAAACTGTGATTTTGGTTTCTTGGGTTTTTAAGGTTTTTGTAGTTTTTTCTATTTTCTATTTTTTTTTTGCTTGTTTGGGTTGTTTTGTTGGTTTGGATTTTTTGGTTTTTTTTGGTCTGTTTTGGTGTCTTCTTTAATTCTTTTCTTTTCTTTTCTTTTCTTTTCTTTTCTTTTCTTTTCTTTTCTTTTCTTTTCTTTTCTTTTCTTTCCTTTCCTTTCCTTTCCTTTCCTTTAAATTATGACATGCAACTTGACTACAAAGATAAGTAGGGCAGCTGTCAGGAAAAGTGAAATTTATCACACTGAAAAGATTTAATGTTAAACCTAATCTTAAAAAAATCTTTTAAAAATTCAGATTTTTTTTTTTTTAATTGCAGCTGATATATATCTTATTTGCTTCTTAGAAGGGAGAGTAGTACCTAATCAGAGAGCAGGAATATATGGTAAACAAAAGAGAAAAAATATTTTGGGGATGAAAAATAGGAAAACCTGTTCTGCTTGCAAAGGTATGATGTATATATGTGACTGCTATATGCATGTGTGTTCTTCAAAACATATAATTAATTCAGGAAATCACTAAAGAAACTAATGCAACCACGTGTAGCACAGTGTTTCTAGGATACTTGGAAGATAACCAAATGTTCATGAAGTAGGTATACACAGTGGTTCATAACGAGTGGCATGACAAACAACCTGAATGAACTAATCAGTGCTGAAAAGTCTAGATGAGATACAAAAATATTGTCAGTAGGAACAAATACATAATAATGGATGCTGAGCACATTGAGGAAGAACAGCTAATATTAACTTGCCTGTAAGTATAATTTGAAAAATTCCTTTTCACAGCTGGAGAAGGGTGAGGGTTATACTGGAAACTGACTTTGGTCATTGAAGGCATGGCAGCACAGAAACCTCTGCACAAGTGGGGCAGAGAGAAGTAAATATAAATAAAATTTTGGGGTCTTGCTGGAAGGATATGACAAGAGCTGCTGAAGTAAGGCTGAGGTAACAGGAAAACCACTGGAGCACAAAACCCTGAAAGTCCAAGGAAGTAAAAGATAAGCCATAAATAATTTACAGTCTAAGAAAACACTTCAGTGATCAAAGGGGGAAGAGAGCAGAGAGAGAGAATATCTTCAAGTTTAGCCAGCTGCAGTTTACTAACAAACTTTTTAAAAAGTAGTTCAGAAGAATTTGAGAGGGTGAAAACAACAGACTGCTTTTTTTCTCTGCCATTATCGAGAATTAAGATGAAGAATATGAATTTAGAGCTTGGATGACAACTGTCAAGTATATACAAATCAGAACTTTAATAAAGCTTCTGAATTCAGTTAGCAGTCAATCATGTTTGGAAAGCCCTTAAACCTTGAAATTCTGCACTAGAGCAGAATAAAATAAAGTAATTTCTCATGCAATTGTTCACCTTTGACTCTCTTCCTTAAGTACCAGCAGAATTTATACCAAACTCTCAATGCTTCTCAATGATCACTTCATATCACAGCTCTACCTACTACACCTATAGAAACATTTTAAAATAACCAGTAGAGACCCAGTAAGTTCTTTGTGTTAAGCAATCATTATTTATTATGTTCTAATGCTTCACAGTGCGTAGTTTGCTGTAAAGGCTGTAAACACAAGTTAAAATGAAGGCAAAGGTATGCAGTACTCAAGTTTCCTACCTCTTCCTGAGTATTTATCGTGTCAAACATGTCAATGACTTAAAGCTCTGCTGCCCCCAGTTTCTTCCATATTTGTTGTAATTGCCTAACAACAGGGATTACACATCCTGTAATACATAATATGTGTTTTCATAACCAAATTGATATAGAATATATTTAAGTAGACACACCAGCTAACAGTGTAACACACAAAACTGAGGGAAGGATTAAAAATGTAGCAAAATTTCAGGGATACTCTTGAGAAGGGGGGAAACTGAAATTACCATAATGTGAGGCAGAAGTCTACTTTCATAGTGATTTTTGTAGCTTCCTCATAAAAAGGAGAGAGTTGGAGACTATCAAATATGGCATAGGCTAAGAAACATCTTGAGCTTGTCCACACTTGTAATACTGCTCTTCATAACAATTATAGAGTAAATGTTAAAATGCCTAGACGGCACTAGGATTTCAGAGAGGTTATTAAAATTTATTACTACTGTTGGAATATGAACAAACTGAAACAGTAGCTTGAAATTATTGAACCATCTGTTTTAGCTTTCTTTCCACCACCAGCTTGTTGGTGCTGTGGTTAACTGCTCTTTCATAGTGATTAAGGGTAGCATGAATATACTAATATACTCTACATACATACATACATACATACACACACACAGACGTGTATATATACATATATATATATATATATATATATATATATGTATACTCTCTCTCTTGTTGACCTGTTGTTCAACAAATTCACTAACTAAATGTATTCGGAAGGATTGATATTAATTCAGTTTCTCAAAACCAGTGAAAGCACCCATGATATTTAAGGTTATCCAGACATTCAGAAAAGAAGCAGGAACTTCTTTGCAGTTTTGTTGGTTTTGAAATATGTTCTCTTTTTTGTGTGTGTCTTTTTAGATTCCGTTGTTTTGTTTTTATCTCTCCCCTGAAACAAACTGTATGTCTCTCATCTAGAAAGAAATGAAAGCGGTTTGACTGATCAGAAGCCCTAATAGCAATTGCACAGAATTACTATTTTAGATGCATGAGCAGAATGGTGAAGGTAAGTCCCTTGAAATAATCTATAAGAACAAAATGGAAAAAAATAATTTTGGACCCACTACAATAAAAAATTTTGTTGGAGACAACTGACTTTAGATGACTTGCATTTTCAGGGGAATGTAAAGCAAGATTTATAATTTTTGGTTTGGCAGAACACCAAGCTGCTTAAGGTATCAAAGGAAATAAATGGAGTATATGATTTTTTTTATATTACCCATAATACTTATTTCTATACCGTTTGTTATATTCCAATGATTTTAATGAAGACTAAGTTAAGGCTTTCAGTTCTGGTCACTAAAAATTTGGTGTTGGGCCATGTAGTATAATGGACAGTAAAAACAGATTCTAGAGATCATATCTTCAGTTTTATGCTCTATTACCAGCTATTTTTTTTTTTTTTTTTCCCCTCCATGAATTATAGACCAGGGCTGTCTGTTCTAAGGGGAGAAGAAATGGGAAAGATCAAACTGGGATGACCACACAAGGACTCCTCTTTTAGGAATGCCAAGATCTATTTGATGAAGGCCAACCCAAATGCAGATTCACAGACTCACCCTCTGCCATGTCTTTACTTGGCTATTAGAAAGTTTGAGATATGAGGAGAAGAAGCAGTCTCTGACAAGAAGCATCAAGGATATATTTAAAAGCCTTTCACTGCTATAGATTACTGGAATTTGGATGAGATTGTGTTCAAAGTTCTGGTCAGCTTCAGTCTGTGTCCTGTCTCAGTCTTAGATGCTTGAAATAGCCCTTAGGTTTCCAAAGGAAAGCTACTGAGGAAAATCAACATGGTTGAATGGCATATATTTATACCTGTGGCTGAATGGTAATAATAAAGTTCTTGTCTAGATGTGGTTAGTACAACCTTCACTAAACTTCATAATGTTAGTTGCAATCACTGTGTAGAATATATTCTGCTCACAGGCTGTACAAGGACATTGCAACCAGCTTCTGTCTGTTAATGGGTCACCTAAGTGAATTGACAGGGAAGGTTGCAGCTGAACTCCCATTTGGTAAATGTCTTAATCATAAAAGATAATAAAAATTGTCACTTCCTCCTCTGCTGCCATTACTTGGAGAATGGTGGCCTTGTCACATCAAGGTTAAACTACGTAGGTAAGCAGGAAAGAAATTAGTAGTGACTTACAGACACCCACCATAATTATCATTGCCACCTGTGGTCTCACAGTTTCTGATTATAGCAGTGCAGTATATTTTCATTGTATTAGAATTCAGTCTACACTTTCTCTGAATAGACTTACAGCAGATGCATCACTAGTGTCTGCTACACAGGGAAAATTTTCAAGATATTCCCACAGATTTTTGGAAATATTAGTGTTTCATTTCTTAAGTTGCTGTGGAGAAGTAAAAAACTTGAAGTTCAAAACAAAGAGTAGGAAGAAGAAGCTAAAATATTGCTCATCAAATCCAATAAAAGACAGATTTTTGTAAGGTATCTTAAAATGACGGTAAAATTCAATACTTTTAAGCAATCAGGATTTTCAGCTATATAACTTAATGGGATTTGAATTTTCCATGTTGATAAAAATAAATTGCTGGAATTTGCACATATATTTATGTAAATATACTGAAAAACACTGAAGTCCTGACAATTTCTAAAACGATATACAGAAAGTTACAAGTCTTGATGTGAAAGTTTTCTAATGTTACTCTTTTCATTTTTCACATATAGCTATCAAAGTTTGCTTATGACAGACTTTGCTGAAGATAACTTGCTACCCTATGGCATGATAAAAACTGTGAAGATGGTGTGAAACTGATTTTTCTCTAGTGGTCATATATTGCAGCTATTTACCATATGCCTCTGGAGACTGGCAACTTCAACTAGTGCCTAAAAATGTTGTAAAGTCATGACAGAAACAAATACACATTTAATATCTTGAATGTATGATATCAGTGCAGCTTTTTGGTTACAGAGATAAGGGAAATTGCAACATCTTTAAAAATTAAAAGAAACATAGTTTTCAATAGCTGACTATTGTGTACTTTGTCTTGTCAAGAATATAATTAAGATGAAAGACTATGTTATTCTGTTTCTGATAAAAGCATTAAAAAATCCTCAGCAAAACCCAAGAGCCTATATGGTTCCATCTAGGATGAAGTCTATAGTCAAGGTGCGTTACATACCAAGAAGTAAACAGAGATGGTTCTCTCTTCAATAGAAAACAACCAGATAACTTCTCATCATTTAGTCTTTTGCAAATAGACTCATAGTTAGAAAAACAATGAGTTTTTAAGTCTGCAAATACTCCTGCAACCAACTTTTGTTCAGAAAAATGAGACTTTATTTATGGATGGTCTTCAAAAGAAACCAAGTTTGCATGTTAATTAAGATGAAGGTGATTTTTTTCCTCCTCTCTCACATCCTTCATGCCTAGAGACTACTCTTTCTCCATGTTACTTGAAAAGGCCTTCTCATTTTTTTTTTCCATGTTTTTTGAGCACCAAGGTATGAATTGCATCTCACCAAGATATGAATTTCATCTCCTCACAATTCCAGTAGATTTGCAGTCACTTCTCAGAAATATGAAGATCAACAAGGGAAAACCAGAAGAAATGAAAAAAAATAAACTCAATTATGTGGGGTCTAAGCTTTCAAGAAAATAAGGAAATTGCACAATATTAGTAGTGACAACAACAATACTTTCATTTTGAAATAAAAACTGGAAACATAAATGATTAAAAAACAATAATTATTGCACCAGGTGTAACTGTTGCCTTATTCTTTCCTTCTAATTTTTGCCATTCCAGTTGCAAAAAAATGTTAAAGGGGAGATTGATGATGAGAGTAGGAAAGTGCTGCTAAAACTTCAGTTTTAATAGGACTTATGTACTCTTTGTATTGGCGTTTTTGTGGGGTTTTGGTTTTGTTTGTATTGTTAGTTTGCTTTGTTTGTGTTTTTATTGCAGTATTTTTTTTTGTAACATGGTTTGCATTTCCACCGTTTGCATTTCCAAATATAGTAAAGTTCTGGGTCTTAATAAGACAGCTTTCTCATAAGGAAAATTGCCAAAATATTTTATTTGATATGCAACAATTTTGAGTGTGTTGGTCAATCAAATAATAACTAATTGCCTCATCCTTTTTCTTCCTCATTTAAATGTCAGTGCAGATGTCCTGTGTGAAAAAACAAAAGTCATCTCAGGAGAGAAAGGAAAAACTTCTGAAAATATTTCTTTTACTTTCTTCAAAGTTCCTAATTGCATGAGCCTACATTAAAAGAAGGTAGCCAAACAAGGATGAAGAACTACATGGCTTTGGGCACCATGTAGAGTAATGAAGGCTTTGTAAAAATATTTAAGAGTTTCAAACAATGCAGCTCAGAGGTTGGGGAATTGTTCTAATTACTGTGGGGAGAGGGAAGCTGTTAGTAAGTCTATCACTGACATTTACTGCTGCAAGTTTATTAATTCTGGATGATTCAAAGGGTCTCTTGGAGTTAACTATGCTGCTGAAGGCTGCATGACAGCAACAGGGGAACATGCAAGCCTGATTTTTTTTAATATATTTCTAAGTAATCAGAAAAACTATTGCAACCAAAATATTCCATACAGATGACAGGAAATAAAGAATTCTGTGAAAACTTCAATTCTGTGATCATCCTTCTAGAATGGTGTCAAAAACTTCTTAACATCGGAAAAAAAAAAGATTTTCTTGATGCTATTTTGGAAATTTAAGGTATGTAGATTCAAGAAACAGATAAAATTTTTCTTGGGGGCTAATCCTGATTTCAGGTATTGATTTTATTACTGAGGAACATTGCTGGAAATTGTGGGGTTTTCAAGTAAAACAGTGCCCTGAATACTCAAACTACTTTTTTTGTTTGTTTTTTTAGCTAAATTATTTCTTGATTTTTTAATAGGAAGTGTAATATAAGAAAGGGCAAAGGATATTAGGTTACTAAATCAGAGACATTATACCCTTTAATCTAGCAATATCAACAAAAAAACCTTGAACAGGCACCTTATGGTATTGTATCCAAAAACTTAATATAAGAATAATTTGAAGTTATTTGGTCATCTTGTTGTCACAAACTTTAAAAAATTATAAAGCAAAGTCCTCCTTTGGATACACAGAATTTGTGCTCTGGAAGGATGAGTTAAGGAACCTGACCAAACTTGGCATTTTCTGATCTTCCAGAATGATAGACTAGTAATCCTCCCGTGGTCCATGAAAGATCACAGTAAATCCCTTGAAAGCAAGGCAAAGCCCAAGGATATTTTTGTCTGAACACTAAACAGTAAATAGAGGGATAAAGCAAGAAATGTTGTAGCCTTCTGTTTTGTAGCCCTGCAGACACTCTTGTCATGAATCTCCAGCCATGCGATTCTTTTCCTGCCAACTGTCAGCCTGACCTTTGGTTTCCCAAAGGCTGTGCTTGCGATGGCATCTTTGGGAATGTACTGCTTTAACTATTAAAGTTCTGAGTTGATTTATTTTTTTCTCACACTTCTTTCTCACAAAACACAGGGTAAAGATCAGGACAAACTTCAATAAACTTGAAGAAAGACTGGAGGTTATTGCAATAGGTCCTGACTAAAATACTTCTGATATCATTAACTTTCACTGTAAAGTTATTGCTTGCAGGACTTTTTTATGTTGAATTTGTAATTCTGTTGTTAATCAAAAAGACTAGATTATGTTTTCTCTGAGTGTTTGATATCCTAGATGAACCACGTATGTGCTGCTGGTTTCTCATGGTGTTCTGTTAAAGACCTGATATGAGGTCTTTGTATTGCAATATTCAACATATCCATAGTTCTTTGTCCCAGACTTTCAATGGGATCATCTGGCAGAAGTGCTTCTTTCTGCTCTCCTCCTTGACTACATTGGTAAGAGATATCATAGAGAACTGAAATGAAAATGCTGAGAAAGAGATTAAAAGCACACATTTGCTATTGCAAACATTTTTCTGAGGTAATTTCAACTTTTCTGTAGATTTTACTTAAAGATACAAGAACTGTTTCTAATTAAATGGAAATTTTATTAAGGTGGGCTTGTTTTGCCTCATAAGGAAGTCAGAATGGCTATTGCAGAAATTCTATTAATACATAATAAGATGTTATGTTGATTTATAGTTTGTGACCATATTTAACTAATGCAAGATTTGGTTTAGTTGTATGTACTATAGAAGTCCCAAATTAATATATAAGTTCTTCATTAAGCTTGTTCCTGTTAAAAATTGCTGTATGCCTCACTAAAAGATTGGTATCACGTGAGGACACAAGGAAATAATGATTTTTGCCTTTCACTTGTTAGACTTTAAAATTTAAGTGGAATTCAGTGCTCTAAAAGAATTTTGCACTTTTTGGTGATTATGTTTGAATTTCTTGCCACTAGAATTTTTCAAAGGAAAATGAGCACATTTCTATTTGTGGCTCTATAAACAAATATTTCTCATAATACCTTGAATTTGCTTTGAAGATTCCTATGCCTTATTTCCTAACCTAACACAGCACTAGCACATGTAAGTTTCTCATACTACTGTCTGTAATAACATAACTTTTTTTGAATGTTTGTGACATTTTGAATTTATTTATTTATTCTGTATCTTGTTAAATACTGCCAAGAAAAAAAATGCTGGTGCATAGTGGTTTTATTCTGCATACAGAATGACAGAACAGTACAGCTTTGAAGACCTTTAGAGATCATCTGGGACAGTAAAGAATTTTCTTTTAATTGCTCTTTTCTCTCAAGCTTTTTCAGAGCGTGATTCTTTTAGAACAGGATCCTCAAATCTCTTCATTTCTTCATTTCTTCTGAGGTTCTGTTATGCTTTTTCAATTACACAATAATGCAGTAGTGAGGAAAGTTATCCTTGTAAGGTCTTGATTTGCTTTTCTATACGTCTCAACAGGAGTCAATCCAGTATGGTGCCTAAACATTTGAAGTTAATTTTCTGTAGTCAACAGCTGTTCTTGTTTTGCAGAGGGTGTGATTCAATTCAACATATGGACCTTTACAGTAACTTACATTCTTTAGGGTCCTGATTTATCAAAGTAACTCAACTAAACTACTGAACTTAAATAGGCATAACTTTGTGGTGACATAGTGATTAATTAGGTTTTCACTCTAGTTGTGCAGAGCAGCCCAGAAAACTTCAGAAATAATAAACTATATTGTTATCAGAATTTGGGAATCAGTCTAAAGTCTTGTTCTTCCAGCTGCAAAATTATCAACTTGGTTGGTCAGTTATACTGATTTTTTTTGACATCACAAAATAATTCAATACGCAGTTTTCAGTTTGCATAAATTAGGGTATAACACTTGATTATGTCTCTTGGAGCACCTGAAGATGTCATATATTCACAAACTTAAAGAAAGCTTAGTTTTTAAGTCTCACTGCAGCCTGGATACAGAACAAACAAGACCCCAGTATTCAAATACAGGAAAACTGAAGGCGTAAAACTTTGCCCACTCATAGGGATAGTTCAAAATGTTTTAAAAACAAGAGATTTTGGTTGGATATTAGGCAGAAATTATTTACTCACTGGGTGGTGTGAATGACCCATCCCCGGAACTATTCAAGACCAGGCTGAATAAGGCTCTGGGCAACCTGATGTAGTGTGTGGCATCCCTGTCTGTGGCATCGGGGTTGGAACTAGATGGTATTTAAGGTCCTTTCCAACCCAAGCTTTAACATTTCATATGATTCTATGATAATTCTTATCATACTGCTAACCAGAGCATGAAATATATTCTGCTAACAATCATTTTACTTCTTTGCATCAAAGAGCATTTTGTACAGTTGGAGAAGGAAACTGGAGGTATAGGTCTGTGGTTCTGCTGCATCTGTCAGCTTAGATTGCCCTTAAAGTACTCAATGATACGATAAAATCACAGACTATCCTGTATGTGACAAAATGTAGAATTTGCAAAGAGATACACATGCAGGTGATTTTTCTATATCTGGAGCAATTATATTTTATGTGAACAAGATGAAAAATGAGCAAGCAGTTATACATGACTCACCAACAAAAGCAAAACCAAAATAATAAATAAACCCTCATAGCAGGAGGTTAGTTACCTGTGCATTGTCCATCTGGATTAAGCTACTCTGAACTGTCAGTCGTGAATTCCACTTCCTTAGGATATCTGAGCTTTGAGTCATTTTTGTTTAAAGTTGTGAGGATCCAACACTCAAGAAAATTAGTTAATTGTTCATCTCAAAAAAGACTTTTGCAGTGAGTGGAGAAGATTTGAAAGACATGATGTGACTTGTCTTGGGTTTCAATTTCTCACCTAACATAAATTTACAAAAGTGACTCAGTATGTGAAAGGCCCTCCTTAAGAGTTCATTGTAATGCAGGAATAAGGAAGATGTTTCTAGCAGTCCAAAGCTGGAATAAAAGATTGTTCTGAGCCCTCAACTATTACAATCATCTTTCTACTTCTTTTATGTACCAGGTTAGTGGCTATTTTTGGACAGCTAGTGTCTGCCTGAGCTTCTCTCCTACTGCTTCTTTATTCCCTAAATTTCAGTGGACTTGTATTCACCAGGATCTGGAATAAGAGAGATATTTTCAGACTTTGTTAAATGGTTCTCTTTAAAATAAAAATCTCATAAAGATGCTATTACAGAGCTCTGTTTCCATTTCTGTTATTTTTTAAAGTCTTATCCACTTATCTGTTTTTCTGTCATTTCTGGTTTTATTTTGAATTTTGTACAGTTTTGTTTAAAGCAAAAGCTTATGCAAAGATATGGTGGCTGTCTGCATGTGTTGTAATAAAGGACTGATGAGTCATGTCTAGTGGTTTTCCCCTTTTAGAGCACAAATAATTAGCCTACTAAGCTCCAGATCTGTGGCTGCAATTTCCATGGCACTGAGAGAATAAAGTAAAACGGCATACTCCTATAAAGAGAAAAGGTTTTTTCAGGAAAATGCAACAATTGGTGCATGTGTTGTCCCACAGCTGCTAATGTAAATGGGAGTGATTAATCTTCTTAAAACCTTAAAGAGTAAAGGAAAAAGCTTTATTTTGTCCACCAGAGAAGCACTGTTACTGTACCATTCTTTGAACTGCGCTGTTAACAGCAAGAATTGCAGGTCTCATTGCTGAGTAGGTGTGCAAATGCATCAATGTAGCAAGGAGGAAAAGTTGAGCTCAAACTATAACAGCTTTCCTGCTCTCTATAGGATGCTAGAGACATTTTTTTGCCCTTTATTTTAAAAAATGATCTTGAAAATAAGAATTTGTACTTTGATTCTGAATGATTTTCAGTTCTAGCTGCTCCTCACTATCTGCTATCAGCTATATCCCAGAAGAGAACTCTATTGTCCCTGTTATGTCATCAACTGTTCTTACATTTACTGACATTGTGAATTCATTTTTATTAAAATACTGAGCAGGAACTTGGACATTTTTGTGAGATGTCAATGTTACCTTATTATTGTTCTCTGAAATCTCTTTTTGGTTAGTCTGTGAATTATATGGTGTTAGGTTTCTGTGGAGCATTAAGTTTCTGTTAAACTTGCAGGAAGAACTGCTCATACAGGGCATTAATTAAAAAAAAAAACAACAAAAAACCCCTTAATATTTCTAGTAATTTATTGTGTTCTAAATTTCATGGATTACCACATTGAACGTGACACATTTTTTCTAAATTTTGTTGTTTTCATCAGCAGTTTGGGCTAAAGAAAACAGAAAAGGATTAGCTGAAAAGTAATGGTTAGAAAGAACAATTGCACACATGAATGTGGAAATACACAAGTAAAAGTGTTTTTTTTTCCCCCAGCAAGATGGTATTATAGGACTGGCTTTTTTTTTATTTCCCCAAGGCAAGAATCACATGTATTAGAAAAACAGCAATAGCCTTAGCGAAATATTTACTTTATTGATCAAAAAGCACTATAAGATGTGTTCTGCAGTAACTATATTGTAAAATCAGGGAAAGTAGGTTAAATATCAAGACAGAGCAAAAAAGAATACAATACATTCATAAACAGTTCAATGAAACATAAAAATGTCAACATATTTTACTGATATCTATTAGGTTTTTAGTATCCTAGTTTATAAATTCTTGGCTAAGTAATTTTTTGTTTTCAAGAGTGTTAGTGGGGAAAAATGAAATGATTACCTGCAAATTCATGACATTTCTGATGGTTTTAGATGTATTTTTAGGAAGTCTTATTATTTACATGGTATATTAAAATTATGAGTATGAGAATTTTTTTAAAGAACAAATTTATATTAAATTAATGTAATCAATGTAATAGCATATCATTAGTAGCAATTTTAAATAGAAAATAGCAAATATATTATAGTGAAAATTGTCATAGTGAAAACTGAACCAATATTTAAAACCTGCAGCAAAATTCCATTAAAATTGCAAAGGGAAAGAATATGTCTCTGCAAATAATTTATAAGCAGAGGAAAAGATTTCGTTTTTAAAATGTTCACATCTATGTATATTTGAATAGTTATGCTCATGTAAGGTTTATGAATACCTCTATTCTGTAAGAATTCCAAATCTACCCTGATAGTGTGAATGCCTCATTGGGACTTTCACTGAAAACAGCTAGCATGCCCTGGGATAAACTCTTCCTAGCAATTTTTTTTTCTTCTAGTTCAGTGAAATGTGTTTGTATGTCTCTGGGTAATAAAGCTAGTGAATGATTTAAAGAACAAATCCTATGAGGAGAAGCTGAGGGAGTTGGGATTGTTTAGCCTTGAGAAAAGGAGGCTCAGGGGTGTCCTTATTTCTTTTCACATCTAGCAAACAGGAGTTTGTACACAGGTCGGGATTGGTCTCATCTCCTGGGTGATGAGATAGGATAAGCAGAAATGGCCTCAAGTTGTGCCAGGGGAGTTTTAGATTGGATATTGGAAAAACAGTTTTCACCACAAGGGTCTTTAAGCAATGCAACAGGCTGCTCAGGGAAGTGGTGGAGTCACCATCCCTGGAGCTATTTAAAAGGCTTGTAGGTGTGGGCTTAGAGATGCGGTTTATTGGTGGACATGGCCATGCTGGGATAACGGTTGGGATTGATGATCTTTAAGGTCTTTTCCAACCTAAAATAATTCTCTCTTTCCAACCTCAATGATTCATTGATTCTATGATGATCCTAATGAACTTTTCAAACATAAACAATTCTACAATTCTATGCCTAGTGCCACAAATAAACCTGACTTTTTAAAGAATGATAGTATCACACATGCCAGTGATGTCACTGTTGTCTTTTGAAGTTGATAGAAAACATAATTATCTAGAAATTAATAAAGATTAAACTGTCTTCAGATATTTTGTCTCATGTTTTAAAACAATGTATTGCAAGTATATATAAATATGAAAAACTTAATTCTGTGGATTTTTATACAGAAGGTGTTTCTTGTTCTGTAAGAAACAGGCTAAGAAAATGGACATCTTAATCCTGATGTGCAGTATCTATATCTACATATAAAGCAAAAATTCCATAAACACACTGAAGGCACAAGGTAAAAGCTGAAACTTTCAGAAGAAATGGGAATTACACACACTATTGAGCACAGTAAATCAACAATAAGAAAATTGTCCCGTATAAAAATAAACTCTTTTCCAAAAGCCCTTAATGCAAGAAAATTATGTAATCTATAACACTTAGATAATTGGATTTCACTGCAACATAATTAAAAAAAAAAATCTTTTAAATTCTTAAGAGTGATGTTATCCATTCACCATAAATCTTGGAAATGAGGACACACCTGGATTTCCAAATAACAGCTGAAAAGAAAGAACAGCAGTATGAACAACATGATGTAAAAGAAAGTTGCCTTCTATTTCCTTTTTTTAGCTAATCCTCTTGAAGGCAATCAGGAGACAGTAATAGCCAATAGAGAAGGGAGGAAGCGCATAAGGATACATACTACATGAAAGCAAAAAGATTGCCCAGTTGTACAGTGCACTCTTGTTTCATCAGTTTATCTAATTGACTAGTAAACTCACAGCATCTTGCAGAAAATAATTCCTCAGCTCAATTACACTATTCTTGATAGAGATCAGGATGCTGTTGTCCTTCTTGGCCACCTGGGCATACGCAGGCTCATGTTCAGCCAGCTGCCGAACAGCGCTCCCAGGCTCCTTTTTGCTGAGCAGTTTTCTAACCACTGCACTCCAAGCCTGACTACACTAGATTGCTGCAACCCACCTGCATGTGTTCCTGTGTTACCTGCTCCAGGTGACCCCGCCTTGGCAGGGTGTTAAGACTAAATGATATCCAGAAGTGTCTTCAGGTTTGAATTCTGTGATTCTGTGACCCAAGCACAGGAGCCAGGGGTCTTGCCTTGTTGAACTTGATGCCATTGTCCTTACTCCATTGATCAAGTCTGTCCAGGTCTCTTTGTAGACCCTTTCTGCCCTTGAGCAGATCAACATTCCCACCCAACTTGATGTCATCTTCAAATTTACTGAGGATGCACTCCATCACCAGATCCAGATCATCAATGAAGATACTACACAGGACCAGCTCCAAAACTGAGTCCTGGGGAACGCCACAAGTCTGGCTGCCAATTCAGCACAACTCCCTGAGGCTGGCCATCCAGCCAGTTTTTTACCCACCACAGTCATCCATTCTAGCCTTGAGTAGACATTTTTTCTAGGAGGATGCTGTGGGCAATGGCATCAAATGCCTTACTAAAGTCTAGGTAGACAACATTCACAGCTTTTCCCTCATCTACTAAGCAGGTCATCTTGATCTTGAAGAAGATCAGCTTGGTAAAGAAGGACTTTCATAAATCCATGTAGGCAGGGTCTCATGTCTTGCATGTACCATGTAATGTCACTCATGTTGATCTATACCATAACCTTGTCCTGAACCAAGGTAAGCCTTTTTTTCCCCCTAGAAACACAGCATTGCTACTCCTATGCTATATTTTTTTAAAGTTTATGGTGTCAGTTTTCCTAGTGACAGAAAATAAACTGACTTTTCACTTAGCACTTATCAAATTATATATTCTTTTATTTGTACAAGATTTTTTTCCTCATTTTTTGGATTACCAGGTTTATCTGTATTTAATCAATTTGTATTTAAATCCTCGAATCCTGCTGCATCAATTAGAATTAATCTTGCTCTGTCTCATAAAATGACATCCAAAGATGAACTGTTCTTAGGAGAATCTTGTGGAGTGGCTACATGGACAATTATTTACTACATCCATCACTCATATTTGAGTCATTGTAGGTACCTCAAGGTGCCCTGACGGATGCACTGAGGCCTAAGTCACCAGCTTCAGTCTGTGCATGTTGTCCTTAAATCATAATGAAATATTTAAATCCCTAGATGTTCATGGCATTCTACGGTACGGACCAGCCTTGTTCTCATTCACATCTCAATAGAGTCAGTTTCTGATGGTACTTTAAGTTGTAAAAGGAATTATTTTTTTCTTACTTAGAGAATGTTTCTGTAGGTCTCCTAACCTGACCGGAAGGCAGTCATATCTTCTGTACCAATATATTGTTCATAATCTAATTATGTTGTTGTTCATACATAGTAATAGAGGATGTGGCCTCTCTCATCTAAAATTTAACATCTATTTAGGTTTGTTTTCAAAAGTTTGATTACTTTATTGCTGCAAAACAGAGGACATTTTTGAATTTATTTTACAGCTGGAAAGAGAACTTTTTTTAACACAAAGCACTTTTCTATCATCAGCTGTCATGCCTCCTCCAGTTCCTCTCTGTCCTTCCCTTTCTGTCCTTCATTGCCACAGAAGAGGGGGCCCTTTCCCGAAGTTCAATTTCACAGTCTCAGACATGTCCCATTCCATTCACAAGATCAGGTGTTTCAGAAGAAGGCAGGAAAGCCCAAATCTTTGCTAGTGCAGCTGGTGTTGATTCCCCAACACCAAACTCCACTTAAGAAAATCCGCCTTTCGGATACATTTATCATTTTGGAGCCACACCTAAAATAATTAATACAAGCCATAAAATGAGCCACCTTTCAAAAGACTCAGAAATTAACTTGAGCAGCAGGAGAGATCATGCTTTAAAGAACAAGTTCTAGAGTGGTATGACTGCTCATGTTGTTAGGTGACATTAGATGCAAGAATTCAACACTAGAAGAAAATATTGACTTAAGAAAATAAATGAAAAACTTAACAATGCTTTATGGGGAAATTAGAAATTAATGGCCTAGAAAGTAATAGATTATTTTTATTTTTATTTTTAAATCATGATCCTTTTGTTGACTACTACTTCAGGTCATAATAAATCCACAAGTTCCATCAGACAGAGATCAGGAGAATGCTTGAAAGCACAATAATGAGACAGTTAAGAACAAAATCTTGATTGTAACAGCCAATGATGACTCAAAGTGAAACTAGAAAAATAAATAAGTTGAATTCATATTTTATATATTAATATATCATATTTGACATATTAATTTGAAAAATTGTTTAGCAAAGGAATAATATTAAATTTGGGAAGTCTTTCTCTTTGGAGTTTTCTGTCAGTCAGAGTTGGCTCTGCTTCCAATCTTAACAAGTAACATATGCCAAAAATTTTCACCACCATGAGTTTCCAACTTTTAGCAGGTTTGCACTTTGCTTAAAATTAGCTGTGGTGAAAAGAGGAAGAACAAGACAAGATGTAAGAAAAAATTGCAATTTTCTTCATCCCAAAGTTTAGTGCTTCGCCCTGTAAGCTCTTTGTACTTCCTACAGTCTAGACTGCATAAGAGTGATACAAGTCTTTCTAAAGAGAGGCTTGTTTGCAGCTATTTGTCCTCTACTTTCTTTTTCTGTCTGTTTCAGTGTGAAGGCATCAATCTAGAAGACTGCAAATAATATTTTGTTATTTGAATGCAAGTTTAAGTGTGTCAGTTTATATTCAAAATTTATGTAGGAATTAATTTATTATCCTAAAAGGGCTGTTTATAGCAATATGTACCCAAAAGCAGATGAAAATAATAACCAAATTCTTTCTCTCCTAAGTTGCTATCCCTGTTTTTCATGCCAGGCTTTGATTACCAGTGTGCTTCTCCTAAACATGATTTTTACACACAAAGAAACCAGGGTTGACAGAAGTATGGAACACATTTTGTCCTTCTTGGTATTACTGAGATTAAAATTTAACCCTCTTAAACCTTGAAAGAGAGTTAGATTAAAACCTTAAAGAGGTCAAACAAAATATTTCTATTTCTCTATACCTTCAGCCTTCCAATATATAATTTGCCTACTCATGCAAAGTGATATAAGGCAAAAAAATTTAATCCTTTTATTTCTATAAACTATTATGCACCAGAAAAAATTGTTTTTGTAATGTCAGTTCTATACTACAATGGTTACCTTATGAGTTGGCTTTTCTTGAAAATACAGTGTTTAGATTTCATTGTTTTCAGTGTTCTCTCCTCTTATTTCAGTTTTTTAGATTGTGCTGAACATTTACCCATAAGTATTGTGTTGTTTACAAAACCGTAAGTCTTAAATGCACAAAGCCTTTGAACAGCATCTACCTTTTGAAAGGCAATCAATTTTTGCATCTTTTCCTCTTAAAAATGTATTTTACATGATACTTCAATGTTCTTCATGTCTTTCAAATTAATATATTTTAATCTGGGAAATCAAAGGTGACACAGAATTCATAGTGAACTAGGTAAAAAAATATTAATAGTACTTTTTCTAATAATAATAACCTAAAATAGCAATTAGTATGCAAAATAAAGCCAGCCAAATAATCCTGGTGCATAAATAGTCAATGGAAAGGTTTTAACTAAATATTTGCAAAGAAGTCATAGCAGACTGATTTGAAAACTTTCAAATGGAAGGTTTCCAGCTATAAATATTTACTTACAGAATCTGTCATTCCTAACTTCCTAATATGTTTTCCTTTTTGCATAATTTATTTTATTTGTGGCCTTATTAAAACATAATTATCTATTACATTCATTGCGTCTTTGTTAAAATTGACTTAATATTTCTGTTTCTTTCTCTTCAGTTTCTTTCTCATCAAAAAGATGATCTAGGAATATGTTTGTACAGATAATGAATGACAAATAATCTTGAATTTCTCTCATTTGTCACAGGTAAGCAGATCTCCACTTGAACATATAAAGAAATATAATCTAATAACTATGATATAGAAGGTAGAAATAGGTACTGGAAATCAGCTTTTATTTTCAGCAGCTTCCTGGTGCTATCTGGACAATGAATGCCTCAATAAAGCTGACATATTTACTGAGCATATCAGTAAAAATGAAAATAAACTGCGGATCTGGGATAGATGCAGCACACTGGACATGTTAAAAGACAGGAAATGAGCTGATAATAAATAGTTCAACTTAATGTAGAAACCAGTCACAGTGAAGTCATGCTGGAGGACTGATACAGATATCCCTAAGATTATGACTGGCTTTGGAATATGAATATAGAAAAACTGTTCACTTTCTGTTTCAAAAAAATAAATTGATTTTACTAGCACAGAGTTAATCTGTAGAACAATTAACCGTAGCTCAGTAGGGTTACCAGAAGTGCACATGGCAGATAGAATCTCAGTATGGGTGTCTGTTTGTTTAGAAGTGATTTAATGAAAAGGAATAAAGAGAGAGAAAGAATGTTCTAAGGGTTGTAGGATAATACACTTTACCGCCTTTCTTGCATCTCCATAATCTTTTGGGCTAGGAGAAGCAAAAATCTTTTAATTATTTCATTATTGATAGTTTTGCCACTGCTCATGATCAATTTGGGTAAAACAATATGGCTGTATGGTGTTAGTACCTAAATAACTCCCAGGACATACTTTTTCAACTTCTCTAGATTTTAAGTGTTGCAGTCATACATTTCTAACTCTGTAAGCTCTTGTGGCATTGCACCTTTGGTGGCTTATTGACTGCTGCTAATGAAAAATGATCTGCTACACAAATGCTGGAGGATGTTTCGTCTCTGCTACACTGCAATACCTTCCATTTCTACAGTGTGTTAGTATTGATGCTTGCTATAATTTCTTATCTCTACAGTCCTGGAGTAACCTAAACATCTTGTCTCTTTTCCTCTTTCATGTGGAAATAACAGTTAAGAATTTGCTTGTTTAAGAACTTGAAAGATTTTCTGTTTGTTATTGTCACGGTCCGCACAACCTGAACTGTTGCATTCCACTGACCAACATATGTTTGCTTTCCTTGACTTGTGGACCTTATCAGTCCCCTGCCAGCCGGAAGAAGATCCTATTACCTGCCCCTGACCACCCCGCCTTTCCTGAAAGCTATTTAACCCTTGTGTACCATGTGACCTCCCTCTTTCCCTTCTGGACCCCTTCAAGAATAAACCTTGGAACCGAGCCAGGGGGTTCTGAGCCTCCTTGTCTGCTTGTTCATGACCAGTCCCCCACCCCATCTCTGACTGAGAGTTGGCTGGAACGTCAGGGATTTGGGGTGAAAGGGTGACAGCATCGTGATGGTTCGTTTGACCACAGGGTGCAAAAGACAACAGCAGGCAACTAAGGTTTTGTTCAGCAACAAGCAGCAAAGCAGTTTATTGAGGGTTAATAACTCAGTTTTGGGGTAATGGTGAGAGGGAGAGAGATAAAGGTGATGAAGCAGAGAAAAAAAGAGAGAGAGAGAGGATAGCTACCAACAGATGGGATGTCCTCCTCGGAGCATCCGTTGATCTCCTCCATCCACTGGGGCAAAAGAAGTGTCAAGGGGTCTCTACAGAGTACAATAATTTTATAGTCTATTTCAAGGCAAGTCGCCTCTTGCCGAAAGGTGGGGAGATTTATGGACTATTGTGTTCATGAACCCGTGGCTTCAAGAATCAGGTACAGCAGAGAACACTACAACCAGTACTCTGCCGGAGAGCAGTGTACCACGGAGGTAGCATTGGCAAAGCACAACACAGTCCCTCAGCAAGCATCCACCTTAGTTAGGCCAGCAACTCCTGCGCACAGTGAGAGGTGGGATCCCAGAGATCTCTCAGAGTCTCAGTCTCTGACAATGATTGTGAGGCAATTCAGGCAGTCTTCGGACTGACCCTTACAGTTATTCTTCTAGATACAGTGTATCAGATCAAGTAACTATCAGACAATTCACTGATACAGCTGCTGAGTAATTTCTCTACTTCAAATACAAATCTATAGAAAGGTCTCTCTCTATATATATAATGATTGATTACTGTATAAAAGTACTTAATTTAGGTTAATTTATGCTTTTAAATTCATAACATCCACAAAAAAATATTCCTGCAGTCCTAGGATATTAATGATTCAGAAGATAAAGCTATGAAAAACAGCTGTATCGTTACTGACTTCGATGTGTATAGTCATTATGTAAATTGTTTCCCTTAGCAAATAAAAGTTTAGGAAATGACATAATTGTGATATATCTGCAGTTATGGGTCAGTAACTGTACATCACCTTGTCAGTATGATGGGATGAAACCAATGTGCTTGGGTATAACCTGGAACAAATTTGTTTTTCTTCAACTCGTCATTGTCCTTTTCAATATTCTACTCAAAACTACTGATAAAAATTAAGGAGGATGAGAAGAAGGAATAAATAGACAAGTATTTCTGCTGTTGACCCAGGACATATCTTGGCTGTACTGTTTGATGTAACTAACCTTTTTGATAGGCTTTGGACAGTCAGTTGACCTTTTTCTCCTAATACCTCCCAGCATTTATGTACTTCAGAAATGATGGCTTTTTGCTTGCTTTAGCCATACTTTTTCTTATGAACACAATGTTCATTATCCTTCTCACTATAATGTCAGATTGAAAGGCAAACATTTGCTGTGCTAGTGCCTTCTTCTTTCAATATATCAATGGCATATGCTATGAAACTTGTATATACTTAAGGCTCCTAAGCCCGTCAAGGGAAACTGTCCTTTATCAAGCTAATGCCAGCCAGAAATTGGTCAACAAGTTACTTCAGGTAAGATCAGTACAATTGATCTCTCTTTATTGCTTTGGGATTACTCAATGAAGCCACTAAGGGAAAGAAATGGAGCTGACCAGTGGCTGTTACAACTTATGAAACATGAAAAGTGTTTGGATCATGAGTAAGACGATAACAGTTCTGCCTAGAAATGGAAATTTGATTCTCAACTTACAGTTAATGAGACCATTACCGTGTTCTTCATAGTTCTAAACACTTAGAGGCAGTTGTTATGCAATCTAACAGATTTGTATCATTATGTTCTGTAAATGATGGAAATTAGCATAAATCGCCTGAAATATGCCATTTGAAATGCAGTGCAGAGTGATGCTGAGGATATTGTCTTTCCACTTTGTAAAGCATTAGTTTATAATGACTTTTTATCCCTTGTGTTAATATTCCATGTATGTAAATGTTAAAAACTGCCAACAACAATTATAAAGTAGAAAAAATGTGTTTGCTTTATTCCATATTCATTCTGATAATGAGGGATGAATTCTGCTGGGCAGCCAGAAACACTGCTAGTGAAACAAGCAAAAGCATAGCAAATACAAAGTATAATTCATATAGCTCCATATCCCTCTGTGTAGGGAATTTAATGGTAACATATTTTCCTAAGAAGTGATGTTTGTGATGATGAGGAATTTATTGCCAATATTTTTCCCTCAGGTTTTAGGATTAAGACAAGGAATGGTAAGTTTACACACTGTTTTTTATGGCTAACTGCTTGTTGCAAAAGTTTTCCTTGGAAATACCTTGAAAAACATCTTCAGGAAAAATAAAAGGCATTAAAATTTTGCTACATATTCAACTATGTTGTATTTTCAACAGAATTGGGGAAGTATTTTGAATATCAAGTTTAGGCTTAGACAATTTCCCTCAAATATTTTTTATCTTTTTTTAGGCAGTATTAAGTGTCCAGTGTTGCTATTACTTTTGAGGTCTTGTCCAGCTGAAGTGGAAAGGAACCTTCAAAAGGGACAAAACCATGTACTGCTTCTCAACCTAGGTAGTCTATCACTGTTCAGAAATGACTGAGGATTTACACAGGGTGGGGCAAGTGCTCTGCCAGCTATGGCTTCTAACAAGGTGAAGGAGGAGACAGATTTTTTTTTAGATATATAACAAAAAATACAAATAGAAAGTAAGCAAAAAGTCAAGAATGCAATTATAAGAGCAGGGAAATCAGCTAATAGTACCTGTGGCTCCACACTAATTGGAAAAATATTGCTAATTGTGAGTAAATATGGTGTTCTTGATGACAGCTTCCTATTGTGTTCATAGAAGTAGAACTTGTTACATCCTTAATCCATAAACAGGACTGCCTTAATCCACTTCCCATTTATCGTTTCCTAATGCTTGACTGCCTCCAAATTTGCAATTGACTCATGGGTTAATAACTTAACTTGTTGATTAATAATCCAATAAAAGTGTTCAGTGAAATAAACTTTATAATTTTATCAGATTCTTCTTTTTGATTATCTTTTTTTTAGTGTTCAGGTGGAGGGTTTTTTGGTTCTATATTTGGCAGTGATTTTGAACATCACCACTAAAATAAGGATCCTATTTTTCTGATGATGCATATTAATCCATGCCTTTAAACCTTTAGGAATTGTTGCTGAAAAGCAGTGGGAGCTGTAAGAAGTCAGGTCTATAGTTTGTTCTAGTGTTTTATGGGTTCACATTGTATTTATGGTTCTCAAAATGTGTGTTTACATTGAGAGCTCAGCATTCTATGAGACAAGGATACATATTACAGCCAAGCTCAAAATTAAGGATGTACAAGTTCTCTAACATTCACTAACATTCATTAAAGATCAGGACAGTCTGGTTGTTTTAAAGGTATTCAATTCTTTGAAGATCAGTGCTGTATTTTAGTACCAGAGTTTTAAAGATATTGCATTTTTGGACCCACTGCACACCTTCCCAGAGGACATTAATCCAAAATTATTCCTTTCTTCTCTGTATTTTCCAAACTATTGACAAATCCCTCATTTTTCACAGGAAGACAAAAATACTAGAGAGCAAGTACATTTTGCTATTTTAATGGTAATATTTTTACATTTGATTTGCTTTTATTCAGTTTTGATTTTCTTCTCATAATCACTGATTATCTTAAGAAGTATCTGCTCAATTGGTTGAGATTTGCTCCCAGTAAGCAGCTATGACATCAAAATAGACTATTTATTCCAGAGGCCAAACAGTGAATGAGCTGAGAAAACCCCATTTTCTTCAAAAAATATTCAGAGAGAAATCTTTATTGGAAAAAATACCACAAAAGACAGATGTTTTTTCGTGTTATCTTAGAAGAATAAGAGTAATCTTAAAAATACCTTCCAAAACTATGCATTTGAAAGTTCTGTTTCTCCATTAAGCATTTGGCTTTATTAATTTTACTGACATGCAACCACTCCCCCATAAAAAAACCCCAATACCCAAACCAAAAAAAACCCAACAAAATAATATCAACAACAAACCCTAAACCCAAAACCTATGGACACCTACAGAGAATTAAATGCGAGCTGTAATTGATCTTTGAATTAGTTTTTTCTTTAAAAATATATAGAGAATTATAAAATACATAGAAAGAAATAGGTTTGGTTTGCCTGCTGGTTTGTTTTTTTGTTTGTTTAAGGGAAAAAAGCCTCACCATAATATTTTCCAATTTTTGCAGCACTTGTATACCCCATAAGCATGAAGGATTTCAGGCATTTATCTTGAAGGACTACTCCAGGTCATCTGGGATAAAAGTATCCAAGGACTGTGAGATAAAATACGGTCGTTTCTGCTGCATGTCTATGTATATATACATATGGTAACAGTCAAGTGTAGTTGAAAAGGGAGGATAGATCAAAGAAATATCTTCTCAAATAACTGAAAATATTGATTGAAGACCAAGAATTTTTCCACACAGTCAGGGAACTACCCTGGAAAAACCTGACATGCACTGTCTCCATTAACACTGAAAGGTGAAGCACTGACACTTTGGGAACTACAATACCAAAAAAACAAATATTAAGCTTTTAGAGAGCATTCAAAGGAGGACCAAGAGGATGGTGAAAGGTTTGGAGAGGAAGCTTTATAAGGAGCGACTGAGGGCACTTGGCCTATTCAGGCTGGAAGAGACTGAGTGGAGACCTCATAGTGCTCTTCAACAACCTTAAGAGGAGAAGACGAGGGGCAGGCACTGATCTCTTCACTTTCTTGACCAGTTACAGGACTCAAGGAAACAACATGAAATTTAATCAGGGCAGCTTTAGGTTGGATTTCAGGAATAGCTTCTTCCCCCACAGTGTGGCTGGGCACTGGAACAAGCTCCCTGGGAAAGTGGACACAGCACCATGCCTGACAGAGTTCAAGAATTGTTTGGACAACTCTTAGAGTGCCTTCCACAGGTTCAGATGTGGGACTTGATGATCCTTGTGGGTCCCTTCCAACTTAGCATATTTTACTATTTTATTATCTATGGAGTCTGAAGTTCACTTTGCAGAGTGAGTGAGGCCTTATCCACTTCAGCAATATATCCGATGAGAGGTACAAACTCTCAGGCCCAATGACTACAGTCAGGCATTACAAGATGGCCAATGTGGCCTTTCCTACCGGGTTGTCCGTTTCATTTACAGAAAGCCTTGACCTCATTTACTTACAGTGAAGAAAACATTGAAAGCAGTGAAAGAGAGCCACATGTCTTTTAAAGAACTAAAATGATGACACAAACAAAGAAAATGCAGGTATTGTAGGGCAGACATGTTAGACATTTCAATTTCTGGTTTCAAACACTAAATCAGACTGGGTCTGGTGGCACTTCTCCAGCTGAGAATCATCATGAGGATAGAATGCTCATTTTCACCTAGTGTGTGAGTCCCCTTCTCTCCACTCACTGCAAAGCATTTGTCTCAAGAAAGGTTTTAGAGGCAGAATGGTTCAGCTTCAGCAATTGCCTCAACATGTCTAGGAAGCTGTTATTCCTCCGCTGTGGCTACACTGCTCCACAACTGGACAGCCCTACACAGTTCCAAACTTGGCTTTTTGTCCCAAACTTGGCTTTTTGTAACCTGAGTGATTCAGAAACAGGAAGAATAAATCTTTTTTATTTTTTAGATTCATAGAATAATTTGGATTGCAAGGGAACTTAAAGATCATATAGTTCCAACATTCCTGCCATGGACAGGGATACCATCTTTTCAACCAGATTGCTCAATACCTCCTCCAACCTAGCTTTGATCATCTGTTTTATAAGAAGAGGTGTTCTTAAAAAATATAATTTTATAAGAAATAAACATATGTTTTAAAATGAGATAAAATAAATACATTTGGACAATCAAGTATATATCCTTAGATATTCTTATCATAAATTAATATTTCATTTTTCTGTCAGTGTTCATACTCAGATATAGAAAGAGTTTCATTTGAGCATTTCCCAAAAATTGTGTTCAATAATGCAATTTTTCTGTAGTTTCTTACTTCTTACTTTGTTATATGTTTTGTATTAATGTTTTGAAAGTGAAGTCAAAATAACAGCAACAATGCACAGAGAAAAATTGCATTGAATTATAGATCAAGTTGATGTCAAGAATATTTATTAATTATATTCTGTAAACAAAAGAGGTTTTTTATGTTGAGTATGAAATAGATTACATTCTTATACATTTGTTTGCCTTGTTTTATGCTTCTATTGCTTTAATTTCAGAACCAATATGATAAACAAAGACTGTTGCTTAGCAACTTCAAATATTTCCTTTTTAAACTCAAGGCTGATATTTTGCATTTTAAGTTCAGTTTGTACTGTTTGACGAGCTATTGGAAAATAATTAACTTCTTTCCTGGACTAATTTCTCAAAAAACTATCTATTATTTGCCTAAGGAATTTTTCTAAATCATATTAATCTATAGAGATTTTGTTAAAAAGGAAATTTATTATCCTGCATACTGAAGAATTATTTTTTCAGTAATTAACATTTAAGTAGACTTTCTTTTCCTTGGTCTATATAGAATGATCTTAAATCAGTAGACTTCTTCAGTTTAGATGCACCCCAAGTAGAGTAATTCTAGTTTTTGTCTCCCTAAAGAACACCCAGTGATGCAACCTCTTCATGCTGTGTAGTTACACTTTGAAATGTTTGCATTTTGTCTGTGAAACAACAGGCTAGACTTTTATTTATTTATCAGTTCAGTGATATAAAAGTAAGAAGTCATTTTTTCTTCTAATTGAAGAAGATGTCACAACTGTTTTTGACTTCTACTAAAACCAGCCTGTTATTAGTGGCTAGTAGGATTATGTGGCCATTAATATAATTTGAGTTATATGGTTATTATTGTGACCATCTATCTTACTTGAAAGCTTGTATTTTCATCTTCAATATATTGTGAAATTGTTTCTTGTAAAAGACTTTTTTTCAGGAATTAGAAGTCAGGGATTCATTTAATTAATATTTTTTATGTTGATTAAAGTTTGAAATTGTACCTATTATTCATTTTCTAATCATTCCTGGAAACAGATTTAGGTAGTAAGATTCTAAAATACAAAACACTAGACAAAAAATTTCCCTCCTCACTATTGAGTCACATTTACAATTTGAGGCTTTTTGGGTTTTGTTGTGTTGGAGTTTTTAAAGTGCTCTTCATTCCATGTTTAGGGACAATGTTTGTGAGTTTTGGTTGATTAGTTATTGTGGGTAGAACTGAGACTTTCAGCAGAAGAAGAAATTTATGGAAGATTGCTGCATTGTGACGGAAAGGGTTTTCAATATAGCAAGGTGTGAATGGATAAAAGAAACATGCTTATTTAGGGCTCATGTTAAATTTGGGTGCTGTCGTAGTGTGGTATCTATACCATGGGAAAGGACAGGAATTCCTTATTATATAATAGCATGCCTCTGCTGTTTAAGTGCTAATTACCAGATTTGGGGCATTTAAAACAAACACAGTATTTCCCACTAGCATGAAGCTGGCAGAAATTTAACAGGCAAAGATTAAACCATTTTCTTACAATTTGTTAAGTAACTTAGGTAATTTAGGTAGGCTGAGTTGCTGGTTTGCTTTTTTCCCTGAACTTTTCTTTGAAGAAAATAGATCTTGAGTTAGCTCTCTGGTAGAAGGACAGCATTTGTTAGATTATAATTGCTCAACACCAGCATTTTAATCTGTGTATCATAGCACAGATCAGTCTGGAATTTCGTATTTGCCAGGGGAGAATCAGTGAATGTGTTTTGCTAAATAGCTGCCTTTTTTATTTTTTTAATTGAAGAGGGAAATAACTGTTAATTCTGAATAAGAATTGCTAATATGTTGTTGCTTTAATTACCTTCTGACTTCAAAGGGTAGAGAAATTTCCAAATAAATTAAGATGTAAGCAAAAGTGTTCATAGTACTTTCTTTAATCAGAAACTGCAGCTGTCAATTACTTTCTCTTTTAGTCATAAACTGGTGCTTGAAATTTGGTGACAAATACTGCCTGTTTTACAATTTTGTGCAGTCATCCATTTGTTACTGAAGGTAGAATATGTTAAGGGGAATAAACTTGTGGAAGCTAGCATTCTTGATTTAGAAAATGGACTATGAAAATGCAGAAAGATGAGTTGCAATATTCTCCAGGTCGTGTTAAGTTGTCAAGCACAAAAAATGTTAAACATAAGCTCATTTAGGGTGAAAAAACTCCCCCCATCAACAACCCAAAAATATATTTATTTTACTTTCAACTTAGACAGTTTGCCACAAGCATGTGCATGAAAAGGTTTCAAATCATAGTGATTTCTGAGTTGGCTAACAGCTACATTTGACAAAATATTAAAAACACAGCAAAATGCTATTATCAGTGGTAGTAGCCGGAATCATAATTCACAGAGTTTAAAACAAACCCTAGAAACATTTTGTAGTTTAGGATATTCTTACTTGGCTCGTCCATTAATAACTTTTTCAAAATCAGTTTTTCTGTTTTTTCATTCATTTTCTTTTTTGCAGGGGAGGGAGGAGGGGGAGTTGGTTGGTTGGTTGGTTGGTTGGTTGGTTGGTTGGTTTGGGTTTTGTTTGTCTGTTTGTGTTGCTTGTTTTTGTTTGGGTTTGTTTTGTTTTGTTTTCTTATGTTGTTTCTTTTCTCTTTCTGAAAAGCCAGTATAAAGTGAATAGATCATCTGCTGTGTTTGTTTCATACCAAACTCTACAGTCTGATTGCAATACAAATTTTTACGGCTTGTTATTAACTCTGTAGGTATTTTGCATATTTCAGGAAAAGGCACTTATCTAAAAAAAAAAAAAAGGTAGCTTCTGATTCAGGAGAAGATCTCAAAAATTGCCTAAATCTATAAAAAGACTTAATCTTGCAGTTTCTCTTAAGTCATATCTATAATAGACATCATAATTAACCATTTAGTTCAGATTTCTTAGCAGCAGCTCATGAAATTCCTGTGGTTGCTGATTTCACCAGCAAGCACTTTTCTCCATCTAGATGCATTTTTCTCATGTCAGGTGTTCCCCATAGACAACTTTTTCAACACTCCTAGAGCATATGCATTCTTATTCTTTGGCTTAGCTACATTAATTTTTTTGTCTTCTATTTGAAAGAAAAAAGAAACAAACCAGGGAATTCAAAAATACTTTTCTGTATAGGTTATTATTGTCACAATGAGGCAACATAAGATGTTAATATTGTTTCTTGAGAAATGCAGAATGGGATATAAATTTGTTATTACAAATATATTTGGAAAAGAAATGGTAGCTCATACAGCTTTTGCCAATGGAGAAGACATGAAAGATGACTCTACACATTCATACCAAAACTTACTGATTTAGAGACTTCTGAGAGTAAAAAGTTATTAAAACTTAAGTTTCTAATACAATTCTCTGAAATTTGGTAATCTTATTAGTGTGTTTAATGTTGTAGAAGTGAATTCTGGTTTTAGAGGTTCTCAGCCTATGTCTCAGTCTATATCTCTACATTTTTCCTGCAAGATTCTACTTGCATCTATCTGGTAGAGTTCACATGTTTGTTTTTTTCATTTCTCTCCCGTCTCTTGTTCACTTCATAATGTTGTTAATACTTCTCCTATTAAGCACTTTACATTATTTTGAATTATGAAAAGATAAACATGTAAAAATTCTGCTTCCATTTTAGATTGGATTTTTTTTCTGATTGGTACTCTAATCGTGGAATATTATGTGTCATAACAGATAACCTGGGTTGAAAACTCAATTTTTTCTTATCCATATATCTATTTTTTTAACACTTCCTTTTTTCATTGGACCTGCAGAAATATAAATTTATTTCTTTCCTTTCATCTATCAGTATTAGTTCATCATCCAGGTGAATCAGAAGAATGCTTCTAGAAAGAATACGCATGTCCTATATTTTATGAAGAAGTAAGCTCTTTGAGTTTTGATCCTTTTTATTGCAATTGAAGAGAAAGATGTTTGTTTTGAATAAAAAGGAAAAATAATGACTAAGTCTTTAAGAGAAAATAAAACACCTACTGGGAATTAAATGTAAGTCAGTCAAAAGGCTTCTTCTGTGAAGTTGTTGTATCTCGTCCCAAGAGGCTGAAATCATCTTATTTGACTTCCAGGAGGTACCACACAGAATTATTTCTGCCCTAAGAGAAAAATTCCCATTAATTCAAAATGACTTAATGCTGAATTTTTCATACCCTCAATGATAAAAACCACAACAATTTTCCCTGCAGGCTAGAAAAATATGCAAGTATCATTTCTACATGGTTTCAAAATGCATGCCTCTGTGTGTTTGCATGGTATACACACAGAGAGAAAAACTACAATAAACTGCAGACTCGTATTTTTAAATACTTTTGCCTGTCATCATCTATAATTGTTGGAAAACCCAAACTGGCATTTTAAGATAATATCACACACACTAACTAGAAAAATCAGGAAAATTTCTTCTTAAGGTAGCTATGAAAAATAGTTTTTGCTGAATGGCATGTTTATAAGGCAATACAGTGAAAGAAACTGAGAGCCCTGGATGCTCTTCTCATATGTCAGCTAACAATTATGTGGCTTTCACCTTCTCTAAGATATGAAAAACGCCACTTGGCTTTCAAACAAAGTCATATAGAGGGATTTAATATTCTAGAGACCCTTTCTTTGAATGTCTTTTTGATGATACTCTGAACAGTATGGATTGTGACTGTAGACATCCGATCCTACGTGTCTTTCTGTACCAGCACTCCAGTTTGGACAGATAATGTCTGAGTAATATTTATGAGTTAAGATCTAAAAATTAGGCAAAGATGCATTTTAAGTTTTCCATATGCATCAACAGTAACAGGACAGAATTTAATTTCTCAGATTAAATTGATCACTTTTAATAGAACTACTACAAGAAATAGTGCAATTTGTATGTCAGACTTAGCAAGCTTACAAACTGTTTGGCTAGTTTGATATTTATCTTCAATTTGTCACCAGTGATGCTTGTACTCCAACATCAGTGAAACTTGCTGCAATTGTCATTTTTCAGCAGTTGCCAGTTTGGTTTCATTAAACTGACAACTATACATAATTTCTAATAGTCAAAGAAAAAATTAATGGTGTTTGATGCAGACTGCAGCTTGTACCATCTATGTTTAAAAATCTAAAACAATCAAGAAGACAAAATGCACTCCTTTTTCTCTTGCCACATGAAGAGTGGAGATTTCCTTGATTCTTAGTATTTGGTTTGTCTGTCAGGGTCCCAGGAAAGCTGAGACGCTCAACCAGACTGTCAGCATCCTATTACAGGGACTCTTCACTGAGCAGTTCACTGGAATGGAGAGTGGTTTGGCTCACTCATTCAGGGACACACACACACAGCATAAAGGAGACCTCTTGTCCTGGTTTGGAGGACAGGTGTCTGCTAAGAAAGGCAGGAGCCTCTCTTTTGAAACCCCCTCCATCCAAATTATTATTATTTTGAAATTAAGAGGCTCTCAGGCAAAGAATTGGGCAGTTCTTTACTAGGAAAATTAAAATAGAAATACAGTACTACAAAGAAATAAACCCCAAACACTGACAGATTCAGAATACAGCCTGACACCCCGTCAGTCAGGATGTGGTAGCAGTCCCACTAAATGGTGGCTACAGCCCTCTTACAGTGACAGATGTGGTTCAGTTGAAGCAGTGCTCCTGTAGAAGGATGCAGTTTCCCTCCAGAGGTCCAGTGGTGATGTGGAGAAGTCCAGTTTTCTTCTGGAAGTCCAGTGGGGAAAAGGTTCCCTAGTGTCCCAAAATCTCCATTTTTATCTTGGTAAGAAATGTTTGGCTCTTCCCGCTGGCTGCATCATCTCCGAATGGGATGAAGTAATTTTATCAGTCATACAGTGGGACTCAATGGGCCATTGCCAGAAGATAACTCCCTGGAGGAAGGATGAGTTGTGAAAGAACAATGCCCCACCTGGTTTCAACTGATGGCCCATTAGCAGAATATCTCCCACAGAGATAAGGATCACTGCCCCCACCTGGTCTCAACAGATGATGATAGAATAGGTACTTTTGATCATCTTGTATTGCAACCTAAGACACCCCTCAACAGATCTCCCCACTTTATTTACCCCCACTAAGTGGGTCTTCCTCTGTAATTATGTTCTTTGATCTTTCCACATCGCCTCCCAGATATTTTCAAGAATACATTGCATTGTCATTTGCATGTCTAAACAACATTCCAAAGTAATTAAGTAGATTTGTACTCAGAATTTTTTCACCGTTTCTATGGCAACAGAAACCATGCATTTTTTTCTGCTTACCTGATTGGGTGAAAGCAACTTAGATTCTTTAAAATGTATTTATGTGAAGAATTACATTAATTTCACAATTATAAGCCGCACCTGATTATAAGTTGCACATCCGGGTAGCCGGGTAGACCACGGGATTTGTCCATATATAAGCCACACCCAAATATAAGCCGCAATTTTTTTATTTTTTTATTTTAAGCAAGGATCCATGTGTGACAAAGTAACGAATTAGTAACAGAATCATGCCAGCGCGGGGTTTGATGTCAGGTGCTCAAGTTGCAAACAGTTTTCATAGACCAGCAAAGCCTTTAAACACAGCCCCAGGCGCTCTCCCCCTGCCGGCTCTCACTTCCGGTTTAGCATTACGCTGGGATTCGTCCACAGATAAGCCACACCTGATGATTAGTCACACTACTGGGGTAGGCTGGATTCTGCAATGAAAACGGTGTGGCTTATATTAGTGAAATTACTTTTTCTTCCTTTTTAAAATTTTCAGATTTAGGAACATTTTTCTTAGTAAACTCATTTCCAAGGATAATTCCAGAAAATAAAAAAAAACTAAACAAAACAAGAAAACTACTGGAAATTTATATTTGAATATGAAAGAAAGGCATTTTAGACAAAATTTCCCCAGAGTAACATACACAGCATATCAAATATTAAGGAAGTTATGAAATCAATTTATTCTCTGAAGATATGCATGCATATATTTGTTCATGTTTGTGTTCATACATATTTACAAAATAGTTGGAAAATATTTGAAGAATAGACAGAGAATACATAGTAATTATTCTTTGTGTATCACTGTAGACATATGTGTGATTAATTAATGTGGTTTTGCTGTTTTTCTTGGAGAAGAGCCAATCTGTCCTTAACAGGAGATTTTAGGAATGATTTCTTACACGTGAATGTTCAAACACTATTTGGAACCATTATTTGGAATTACAGTCGGATTTATGATCTGTTCTACAAAGTCTGTATTTTTTAACTACTTTTTGTAGCACAAATCCCTGTCAATAAGGATTTGAGAGATTTTTACTTCTTAGAAGCACATAATAGTTTGTGTTACAAAGGACCTCCAGTGGTCATCTAGTCCATTGTCCAGGGTGGTCGTCCATATCCATCCTCCTTTATTTTACATTGTGTGGAAATAGCCTTTAATGGTAACTGAATAATATTCCGGAATTTTTAATATGGAGATGTACGTAGAATACAAAAATTTATGAAAAAAGTATATAGTCATAAATTTGTATTTAAAATATTTACATTTTTTATGAGAAGTAATGCACTGTAAGGAAAAGAAAATGGGGTTAAATTTACTTATCTAAGTATTCTTAAGGGACCTCTCCATGAATCAATACTATGTACTGATATATACTCTATCACCGTATACAACAAAATCATCCCTGCCCCCATGAATTTTTGAGGTGTGTACAAAAGAGATAAAGGTTCACAGTAATGCATAGAAATTTATTAATCAATATAACAAATCCTTTCACACATCATCAAACTAATGATTATCACAGTTTTTTAAAAAATCCACAGCAAAATGGTGTACGAAAAAACCGTTTGTAAGAGAGATGGTGGAGAAGTTTGCAATAAATTTACACAGAACTTCTGTGATGGATTGACCTTTTCCAGCTGCTAAATCCCACTCCTCCAGTTGTTCTGCCTTGGCCCCTCCTCAACAGGACAGCTGAGAAAATAAAATTCCCAGCAAAAGTTTCTGGCTTAAGGTAAGACAGGGAGATCACTGACTGCTTGAGGACACCGTATCTTAAGTACCACCAGTAGGACAGACACAACTTGAGTAAAAATCACATAGAGTAATTTCACGAATATAAGCCGCACCTTATTCATTGAAGAATCCAACCTTCCCCATTAGTGCGGCTAATCATCAGGTGCGGCTTATTTATGGACGAATCCCAGCATAATGCTAAACTGGAGGTGAGAGCCGGCAGGGCGGAGAGCTGCCGGGGAGCTGCAGTCGGGCAGGTGGGGAGCAGGCTTTGCAGAGCGGGGTGGGCATGCTGGTGGCAGGGCCTCCGAGGAGCCAGGCAGGCTAGCGGCTGGGTCCTCAGGGAGTGGGACAGGCTGGCTGGCAGCGGGGTCGCTGCCTCTGCCAGGAGGGGTGGGCCAGCAAGGGACCAGTGCCGGCGAGGGAGAGTCGCCCCACCATGCCTCTGCTTGGGGTCACCACTTTCTGTGGGACCGCCCCCGTCGCCTCTTGACAGCCCCGCCGCTGCTTGCTGTGGGGTCGCCCCGCCACGCTGCCGCGGGGCGAGGCAAGCAGCAACCAGCAGAGCCGAGGGTGAGCAGCGGCGAGAAGGGCTGCAGGGCCACAGGCGAGTGGGGCGGGCACGTGGGGCTGCGTTTAAAGGCTCCTCCGGTCTGTGAAAACTGTTTGCAATTTGAGCACCTGACAGCAAACCCTGCGATTGTGCAATTCTGTTACTAACTCGTCACTTTGTTGCACATACTAGCTTAAAAGAATACTCGCTTAAAAAAAAATAAAAATGTGGCTTATATTCGGGGTGCGGGTCATATATGGACAAATCCTGTGGTCTCCCTGGCTATCGGCTGTGCAGGTTATAAGGTGTGGCTTATAATTGTGAAGTTACTGTAATTTAAGCAGTATGGAGTTGGACCAGAAGGAACAAAGACAAAAAACTTAGACTTTCATTCAACCAAGCTCCCTTTCTTCACAGGCTCAGCTTTTCTCCATCATTCCTAACTCCTCTACTTGCTCTCCACCAGCAGCACAGGGGATGGAAAATGGGGCTGCAATCACTCACTAACTCTCTTTCCCTAATTTCTCTTCACATTTTCCCTGCTCCAGTATGGGGTCTTTTCCATAGGCTGCATCTTCCTTCAAGCCATTTTCACCTGCTGTGATGTGGGGTACTTCATAGCCTGCAGAGTGGATATCTAAAACATCTTCTCCACAGGACTTCTCCATCCTGGGGTTGCAGAGGCATCCCTGCCAGGACCTTCCCTCCTCTCTCTCTCCTCTTGGGACTGCAGGGCTGTGTCTCACATGGCTCTCCTCAGGCCCAGCTGCCCTGTGGTGAGACTGCTGGATCTTGCTGGACCCAGCAGTGTCTGCCTCCACACAGGCATCACCCTGCTCCCCTCTGACTCACCATCAAAACCTTGCAACTTAAATCAAATAAAATTTTCCTAAGATGCAAGAATATAACAGCAAAGTCATGAAGATTTAAAAGAATAACAACAACAATGATAACAAAACAAAACCCAAAAACCAACCAAACTAACTAACAAAACAAAAATCAACAAAATAAACGACCCCCGCCAAACCCCAAAAGCTAACCTAACTGGAGGTTGAAAACTGGCTTCCTAGAATAACTGGAGTTTAAATTCAGGCTTTTCATACAGAAATAGAGATTATATACATAGGATAGCCAAAGTAAAAATCATCAGTTTATTTGAATGCCATGGAGAACAGCAAGACAGTGGAAGGAGACAAAAAGATGAAAAGTCTAAAGCTGAATGGGAAAACAACATTTGTTGCAATGTACTAAATACACTAGGAGAGAAATCTTGAAATTGTCAAGGAAATGGTAAGCCAAATGAGATTCTGAACAAGCTCTTCCTGTGTATTTGAAGAGAAGGTAATAGCTTACCTTGCCAAACAATAACTAGAGTTTATCTCTAAGAACCCAGAGTGAGTCTAAGAAGAGGCTCTAAGTTGATATGGGTAACTGAAAAGAAGTCTGGTAAAAATGTCATTAGTGACTGGAGGAAGAAGGAGAGCTGTGTAAACTAGCAGTTAGGCAGTAAGATAGGCAGTAGAGAGAGCATAAAGACCCACTGAGGCAGATGGAGTCAGGGCTGGAGTAACTAGGCTAATATCTAAGCCAGGTAGTTAACTGAAGGGAGAAGAGACTAATACCAGGGAAATTCCCCTAACACTCCAAAAAAGAGTTTTATGGAATACAGCTAGCAGTGATAAGACAGCAGCAGGGTCGTGAAAGTAATTTAAGGACATATTTTCAAGAACTTTTCCTCTTTTTTGTATGGACAATGTAAATAAGAGTAGGAAGGAATGAGTGTGGCTGTCAGCATTTACTTGTTAGTTCAAAAAGAAAGTTCAAGCTCTGATTTAAGAGTCAAGATTTTGAAAAAACCTGGTGTATGCCTTTTAGTCCAGGATATAGAAACAAGCTGGCAAATAAACCACTACCAATCATGACTGTATTATCTTCTGTCTTTATCCCTGAAAATTTTTCCCTCCTTCCAATTTTGAAAAGAGCTTAGTTGATGATTTTAATATATTTTACTAGTTTTTAGTAAAATAAAGTTTTGTTGTGTTTTGTTGCCCTAGTACTCTTGCCTTACTAGACGTTTTAATTGCTCCTATGGCATTTATTTGAGGGATGCAATGCCACTTCCAATGATTCTTTTTTCCATAGTGTTTACCATAGTCTCTAACCATGATGTTTACTTGTGCTCTCTAAAATATTTCCTAACTGTTTGTGCACATATACTTTTTGTTTCCAACTTGGTCTACAATAACTTCCATGCTGCCTGAGTAGCCTTTCACCTCCCATCTTTTTCCTTTACTTTTTTTTCAAGAAATTTTTCATTTCTATGTTGGTCACCTTTCTAAATTGACTGCAGCTCTAGTGAATGTATGCTTTTGTTGCTACAGAAAAGGGCTACAGAAATGCTGGAGGAGCCAGAGGAAGCCTTTTGAAACTGAGGTCACCTGGCTTGTCCAGCCAGGAGAAGAAGACACTGAGAAGAAATCTCGTGGTAGTCCACAACTTATTCATGTAGGAAAGCGGAAAGGCAGGCAGTGATGTCTTCTCTCTGGTGATCAGTGGCAAGACTGAGGGAATGGCCTGAGTCTGTGTCAGGAAAGGCTTAGTTTAGATATTAAGTAAAGCTTCTTCACTCCGACAGTGATTGGGCACCAGAGGAGGCTCCCCAGGGAAGTGGTCATGGCACAAGTGCCAGAGTTCACGAAGCACTCAGACAATACCCTCAGGGACACAGTGTGACTCTTGGGGATGCCCTGTGCAGGGCCAGGAGTTGGCCTTCAATGATTTTTGTCCCTTCCGAATACGGACACTCTATGATTCATAAATACTGAATTACAAAAATCAGATACTGTAACAGAATTGGCCTCAAGCATCAGCATTTAGAATCCTTTTGCAGAGGACCAAATAAAAATTACCCTGCCTCTTATGAGAACTTCGGTGATCTCTCCCTGGTTTAAATAAGATAAGTCAAGTCTGCTATTTCTCTTGTATGCCCTATCTCAAAGTAACCAGGGATGCTTTTTTTTATGCATCCTCTTTTGCATATTGTTGCCATTGTCCCCTATGTGGTCAAGGAGATAGTAATATTTCAAAATTGCTTTTTTTCTCACCAGGTCTGGATTTTCCCTTGAAGAAGATTGTAAGATTAAAGTGGAACTAAAAGGATGATTGTACAGTGATTTCTGCGAACTCTTGGTTCCTGAAAATTTCAATTTCCCCAAACTCCTTCAAGCAATAATCTTGGTCATAAAGCATATTTTGATATTTACCTCAAAGGAACATAAGCAGCCTACATAATTCACAAGTCTGTAGCATTTGCCTTACCCCACCAATACTACATCTGACACTTTATTTAGTTAACTTGGAAATCCATCCTCTTGAAAGATTTCTAAGTGCTCATTTTACCTATTTCAAGTGAAGAGGTATTACTCTAGGTAGCCTAAGGTGTCCAGTCGAAGTTCTTTTGGGCTCCATTTTCTTATTTTCCCTCCATTTACTCCACATTAAAAATCCCTTTACAGTTTATTTAGTTACAGGTTTTGTTTATTGTTGATCTTCATGTGACAAAGGAACTTCAAAGATACTTCAAAGGTATCCATATGTATGCCATAAATATTTATGGCACCAAATGTGGCTAATGTGTGGTTGGGTCCACACATCAGCCAGATTCTTTCTTGACTGCTTTGCCCACCCCTACAAGGTTGTGTATTTGTAAGATCTTAGAAATTCTTCAGTGTTCCTTAGCAACAGGGTCAAGTCCTTAGGTTGAGTGGTGATTATAATTCTCAAGGTTTACAGCTTGCTTCTTCATCTTCTCTGTGCAAGGCAGAGCATTCTATGTGCAAACTCTCCTTGACAAAGTTGATATTAAAATTTTTGTTACAGTTTTAGTCTAGTATCTTATATCTTTGTAGAGTGGTTTTACAGTTGCAGTTAGATAATAGAATGAGATTAACTACATTTGTTTAGAGCAACCATGGACTATGACCAATAAAGCAAAATCATTTGTCTGACCTCTGCCTTCCCTTATCTGCCTCAGAAACTATGATTTCTGTCCTGCTGTCATCTCAAAGGTACTGAACTGAAGCACTTTTACAAGGATTCTGTCAAGTCAGTCTAGCCAGCTAGATGAACAGAGCCATTTGTCTTGAGGATTCTTCTACTTTGACACAAGGTGAAAACTAAGTAAATAGTCTTGTTGGATGAGGTGATTTCAGGAGAATTCCTCATTTTTAATATTCTAGATGCATAACATGTGCCATATGTCTGTGTTCTGCCCAGTCCGCCACAAGTAGTCAAAAACCAAGTCACCTGAATATTTAAATATACAAGGAAAAGTTATTAAAGCCTGTAACCAAAGCAAATCTTCAACACTCACATAATCCTTCTTCTAACTGCAAAAACTTGACATAAATAGATATCCAATTTAAAGCACACTTTACCCCTGCCTTGTGACAGCAAGATCACATGGTTGCACTCCTGACAATTTTCTTTTTCCTTACCCATGATTTTCTGTGTAACTTCCTTCCTTACAATTTTAATAGTTTTATTTTAAATAAATTTTTAATATTTATTATTTTATTTAATAATAAGTCTGTTGGATAACATGGTAATTTTACATCTTTTTTAAAGAAAAAGAAAAGCATGCACATTAAATCCACCAAAAAGGACAGATCTGGGATTTCTGTGCACTTGGTGGAAGATAGAAAATTACTAGGACTTCTAATTTCCCTCAAAGTCACATAGAACCATGGAATCATTGAATCATTGAATAGTTTGGGTTGGAAGATACCTTAAACATCATTTAGTTTAAACTCCCACTTTTGTTGGCAAGGACATTTTCCAATAGATGAGGTTGCTGGTCCAACCCTATCCAACCTGGTCTTGAACCCTTCCAGGAATGAGATATCCACAGCTTCCCTCAGCAGCCTGCGTTTACTTGAATTTTACAGAATCAGGATTGGTGAATTTGGAATGGACCAATGAGCTTTTGAATCCTCACCATTCACCTACTTAATACTAAATATGTCAAGGCCCTGAAAAAAAAAAAAAATCAGCTTATTCATTATATACTTCCAGAAACTTCATGCCAATTTTACTTTTATTGGACAAATTAAGTGCAATGTTGATGGTGACATAAAAATGTTATATTCCCTTGGACACTACTGCTTTCATGGTATTTTATTTTTATTAAAAAATCTTTTGCAAAATAAACTACATTTATTGTTGCAAGTGAGAATTCAGATTGATTCTAGAAAAACTGCTGCAAACCCAATTTATTTTTATATTTTCATTGGTAGCAATTTCTTGTCAACCAAAAAATTAAATCTTTTTATATTAAGATTAAGAAAATACATAATTTTTATTAATTTAGCATTTGAAAGAATTTTAGCTTTCAGGATAACTGCTAAAAGAAGAGAAAGCTGAAATCTCCAATGATAGAGGCAGTCTCCAAATAAAGGAGAAGAGACTGTTTCTTGATCAAGTACTGTTTAAGACTTTCAGAGCCTGCAGACTAAATTACTAATCAAATCAAGGGAACATATTTTGCCTATTTGCATGAGAAAATTTCCAGAGAACTTAAAAAACCCTTTTGAACTGTAGAAGTGTATGACCCCAAACATTTTTTTAGTTTCTATCTCTAAATCTTCTCTCTCTCTATGGATTGCTTGTATTCATACTGTGAATACATTATCTTGAAAGAGTGTTGACCCTACATTTGTCTCAGTTATTCACATTCTAGATTCAGATATTATGATGATGCTTGCTATGTACATTTTTTGAATACAAATGTTTTTAAATAAAGTTCTCTCATACTTTCATTTCAGCAGTTTTATGGTTAGATTCAACCACATTATATTTTCATACAGTAGTGTTTGTGAAATTGAGCTTTATTTTAAAGTGTGAATTTATTAAAAGTTACATGGTCACACACAATTTTCTTTATAGGTAACAGTTAAAAGGTACCAGATCTAATATCAAATACCACTACCTCACCACAATCATAGAATAGATTGGGTTAGAAGGGACCTTTAAAGATCATGTAGTTCTGAACACCTTCCTTGGGCAGGAGCACCATTCACTAGACCTCTTTGCTTAGAGTTTCATCCAACCTGACCCTGAACACTTCCAGGAATGGGGAAGCCTCACCACACTTTCAGTGAAAAAACACAAAGGAAGTAGGTTTAGATTAGATACTAGGAAGAAAATCTTTATACTTGTTTCCTCTTTGTCCTGCCACTTCTTACCCTTGCAAAAAGTCCTTTTCCATGTTTCTTGCAGTGTCCCTTCAGTGACTGGAAGGCCAGAATTACATCACCCCCGAAGGTCACAGCCTTTTCTTTCCCAGACTGAACAATCTCAGTTCTCTGATTTTTCTCTTAGGAGAGATGCTCCATCCCTCTGATCAACTTGTTGGGCCTTTCTGGATTTTCTCCAACAGATCTATGTCCTTCCTGTGCTGGGTCTCCAGAGCTGGATGCAGCACACCAAGTGTGCTGCCAAGAGCAGTATAGGGGAGCAGAATCCCCTCCCTTCCCTACTCCTCACACCCCTTTGGATGCAGCCCAGGACACGTTTGGTTTCTAGGCTGTGAGTGCCCATGGCTGGCTCATATCCTGCCATTCCAGCACCCCCAGGTCCTTCTGGGCAGGGCTGCTCTGATCTCTTCATCCCCAGCCTGTGCTGATACCAGAGTTTACCCCGAGCCAGGAGCAGCACCTTGCACTTGGTCTTGTAAAACCTCTTTAAGTTCTCATAGGGCCACTTCTAGAGCTTATCCAACTCCCTCTGGTTGTCATCCAAGCACACTACTCAGCTTAGTGTCTGCAAATTTGCTGAGGGTACAACCACCAGCGACTTTCTCACCTTCTAGATACCACCAACTCTGGATTTTATTTTTTTTTTAATTGCAGATTCTTTCTGAACAGTGTTTCACTAGTGTTGTGATTAAGGTTGCCCTGTTGAAAACTGATATGTGGACTATCAGGTATGTGGACTACCAAGTACAGGTTTTTTATGAATCAGCAAATTTTGCAATGAATGGAAAAGAACAGAGAAGCTGAGGAATGGAATGGAATAAACTAAGATGTCCTTAGCTTAATGCAGCAATATATTCATAAAAAGGAAGTACTATCAGCTGTAGGGATAAACCTCCTTAATAATCAAAGATTCAAATGTGATTCTCTTTATAGCAAAAACTCTGAAACCAGGAAAGACAGTTCTGAGCTGAAAAATTCTGTTCACTTGAGTAGTGAAATGACAGTTTTAACATGGATATGAATCCCTAATCTGTAATCACGTCATATAAATCACGTAATATAAAATGAATCTTAAAATTATAAGTAGTACAGACAGCAGGACGAGGAAAGGTGGGGGGAAGACATAGAAGATAAAATTCCTGAATCATGAGGAAATCTAGCATCCCTGAAACCTTCTTTCTTGGTCTCTGCTAGAAATAAATGCAGTAAGGTCTCTCAATATTTAAAGCATTTATTCATAAACATCTAATCTGAAGAAAAACACTTACAGAAATGTACCTTGTACTTGTAGGTACAAAGAACGGGGCTTTAGAAGGTCACAAATTCTTGTGAAATACTCATGCCTTGTCATACCTTTGTCAGTAATAGACTATGGGAATAGACATTCATAGAACAGAGTAAGTCAATGGTTGAATAAATATTTTCTTTGCGTCTGTTTAGAGAAGTCTTCATAGATCAGCATTGCTAAAGAAGCTTCATAGAACTTACTTTTATCTTCGGAATTAGGGATTTGTGCTTCTGCCTTTTGGTATAGATCATTAAAGAATCACTGAAATATGCCAGAAAAGGAATGGGAAAACTTTTGCATCCACAGTCATAAATGAAAACACTGAGGCACAACCGAGACAGTTCTGAGATGGGAAGATGATCTTGTTAAAAATGAAAGAAATTAGAGTCTAAGGAGCAAGTACTGGCAGAAGAACATATTGTGAGGAATAATGAAAATTTAAAGAGATCTTCAGTTTAGTCAGCAGGAAATCTCTTTTCACCAAAAGAGTAATTCAGTACCAAGAGATGCTATCCCGAGAGGCTGCAGATTCTGTGTCCAGGGTGATTTTTAAGACTCAGTTAAATAAAACCATGTCTGACTTGATGCAGTGTTGGTGTAGTGCTTGCTTAAGTTGGAGAATGGAGTTAATGAACTCCAAAATTTGCTTTAAGCTACTAGTTGTGTAACTTTAGAAAAAATAAGTGGGTGGATTACTTGAAAAGAGAGTAGGTATTAGAAGTGGAGGACTGTGAATGATAAAATATTATGGTGGGAGGATATGTGTAGTTGCAAGATCAGTAGGGTATGCCAGAGATTTAATACTTGCCTTCTCACTTCTTAAGCATTCACTATACCATGTATGACTAGAATCCTTTTGTTCTTTTTAAAAGTAGATGAAGAAGCTTGTAAAATTCATTTAACAAATGGACTCAGAAAAACAAAAACATTCTGGGGGAAAAAAAATTCTAAAGACCATAAAATATTATTGGATAAGAATAGAAAATGGTAGTAATATGCTCAAATTTCTGCATATTCCTGTATATGCACATACATACTAAGGCACTACAGAAAGCTTGAGGAAAAGAAAATATCACAATGAGTTGTCTCTGGAGTGTTTTTCAGAACAGATCAAATGAATATCTGTTAAGTTCATCCCAGCTCATCATTTAATTTTGATTTGGATACTCTTGAAGATTAAATAAAAGTAAGATATTTCAAATGAGCCAAACTTGAATTATCTCTAAACATTATCACTACTATTCAGATATTTAGATTTGTAGCAGTTTTTGTTTGTTTGTTTTTTAATGTGGTTACTCTATGTGTCTTCAATATACTGAAGCCTCAAGGGCTAGTAGTTTAAAGAAATTTGCATTTAGACTTTTGAAAAGACTTCCTAAAAGACTAATTAAAATATAATGATGAAAACTAACTGACCTCTATGGCTGCTCAGCACTCCCTTGAAAGGTGAGGAGAGGAAGTGGGGATGTGTGTGACTGAGATTTCATCAATGTGTACTCATACGTTGTGACGGAAATTGCGACCAAAATGATCTGCAGAGTTCATGCTTGGCCTTTTTTGTGCTATGGACTGTTGCTTAAATGTTCTGAAAATGGCAATTGCCAGTGTGATTGTTCACATCTTTCTTCTCATTTTATGCATCTAAAGAATGCTAGTCATTAAGCTCAGTTCTCGAGTGGCATACTTGAAATTGTGACTTCCACAAATTAGATGGAGATATTGGGTGTGAAGTTAATAGACTGAAAGTGTGAAAGCTATTCATTTTAATGAAGAATTTTTAAAGTCCCATGGATGACTTACTTTATTAACATCCTATTCAGACAAACTTTTATTAAAATATGTTTTTAATATTGATGCCAGTAGTAGTCAGCATTAAAATGAGTAGAAAACACTTTCTCCTCACTGTACAACTCATTTTACAAGAGCCTAATTTATGCTCTACTAATCACTTCTCCACTTGTTAAATGGCACGGTGACTTCAAATTATGAACCAGTGTAAAACAATACTAATCACAATATGGTATTTGGCTCTTCCACCATTGAATCCCCATGGGACAATTATGTTTCTGTATGCATATGATGAATTATACTATTACAGGGAATTAAGACTAAGAGCTGAACACAAAAAGATACACATTCAATAAGGTATTTACACATTCAATCATGAATAAAGTGTGCACAAACACACTTTTAAATAAGATGCTTTTTTAGTCTAGTTATGGTAAAACTGCAAATTCCCTTTTCTTAATAGCAGAATTCAGTTTGAGGCCATTGTTAAATGGCATTGGAATCTGACAAAAAGAATCTAAATTTTCAAATACTTGTAAACTCCATAAAACGTGTATACATCACACTCAAACTAGCATTTTCATTTTTCTTCTATTTATGGCACCTCACTTAGGAAATGAAGAGCAGATTTTCCAATTCAGACATCAGATTTGATTGATAACAGGGCTGCTTCAAAATACTTACCGTAGAATGCAAAGAAATCAACTCATTTTTTTTACATCACTTTGGAGTGAAATTTAAAATTCAAATTAAACTAGGTTTAACAGCCATGACAGTCATACCTGGCCTAAACAAAAATAAAAACAAAACAAAAGAAAAAAAAAAGAAACAAAAAAACCCCAACAAAACAACAAAACAAACAAAAAAGAAACAAAAACAAAGCCAAAAAAACCCCCAAACAAACCTCCCTTCCCAAAAAAACACACAAAACAAAGTAGCAACCAAAAATGCAGATGCAGAATTTGCTCTAGTTTATTTGCAGCATGTAAAACAGAAACAGCTGCCTTTTACAGAAAAACATTCCTAGAATAGACTCCAACATATACCGGATTTGGTGCTAAGTCTAGAAAACAAAATGTTACAACTTTTTTAATATTAAGTCATGAATTATTAAAGTGATTCATAATTTTTATACCAGGTATTTCTTTCAAGTTAAATCATACTTATATAAGAATATTTATTTCAAAGTGAATTACATGATAAAAGAAATGTGTAGGTCTGTAGGATCTGTCTTCCTCTTTAACAAGGACTACATATCTAGGTAAATGCTACATAACCCTGAGTAGAAATGAATTCATTTTAACCTAAATGAGCTACTCTTCTGAAGAATTTTTTCTCTTAATATGTTGTTTATTTAGAAAGAACTTATCCAGATCATTTTGGGAAAAAATAGTTTTATTATCAGAAAAAAAATATGTCTCAAACCTTATGAAGTTCAACATTGTGTTCAACATTAGTGCAACTTTGCTATAAAACTCAGGAATTTTCAAACATGCTTTTCTTCAATTATAGAAATAGAAAAAGATACAAAGTGGCCTTGACAAGAAAATAGTCTAAGCTATGTTGCTCACATAGAATTATATGAACACAAATAATTAAAACATGTATTTTTCACAACATTCAAAATTGTAGAATGTAGAAGCTACTTCTTGTAGCAGCCACATATAAACTTCACAATAAAAAAAAAAATGAAAAGACTGAAAATTCATCTTATGAAAGAATACTTACAAGAGGTTTCTGTAAAGTTCACATACTAGACTATTCTAATCTTAAAAGTTAGGGCATGGCTTGCTCATTTTCTGAAACAAAGGAAAAGTGCTTTGGGGTCTGCATTGTGGGATATGGAAAGTAATAAATAATTTGTTATAAAGAAATTGAAAAAAATGCAGGAGACTATAATTGCTCTTTCAAGTAATTATATCTACACTAAGCATATATTCTCACTGTTTAATCATTGCACTCCAATCTGCCATCTGTAATTTTTCAGTTCATTTCTTTCTGTTGCTGATGTACATAGTTTTTATATAGAAACAAGGGACAATTAGACTTCTGTGGAACAAAATTTTAAATTGATTTAACGTTAGTGGAATTTTTCAAAAATATTTCAATTAATTTTCATAATCAATGTAGAAATTTAAATTATTAAACATGTATTTTTCTATAGGTAGTTTAGACCCCTGTTCTGATACACCGTGTGAATTAGTGCTTTGCAGCTGTATAGCTAATTAAACTAAGGTGGAAGTTACGTTCCTGATTTTCAACTGATATCCAATAATTATATAACCATTTGCTAGTATGGATTCCTGTGATCAGAGATGTTCCTGTGCTGGTAAACTCAATTTTATTTCCATAAAGATTAGTTTCCAAAAGTAGATAGAGCTACCTAAACAAACAAAGTATATAAGATCTACTACTGTAAAATATGTTCAAAATTTGACAAGATAAATACATTGACTAGTTGATAAGTACTATCTGCAAATATAATAAGGAGCAGAATGGCTGTCTAGAGGTGTGGGCAGCCCAGCAGGTTTGAGAGAAACCTCTAGTGATGCTACATGATCAGCAGCAGAACAATACTTGTCCAAGGGTTATGGGGTGAACTGCTATTAGTGGGTCAACCCAGAAACCAGTTGCACCCCTGGAGTAGCATGTTTTCATCCCCAGTTTCCTTGTGAAGCTTCCAGCCAGCTGCTGGTCATTGGCAGTATATAAAATTGTTGTCTCTGCATTAGAGCCTTATATGACATGTTTCTTGTTTAAATGGAGTCAAGATTACCATGCCTGCTGTATTTCCTGCCTCTAATCTCTATAAGCAGATCACAGCTAGTAGTAGCAGAAAAATACATTAGAAAATATACCCTTCCTATCTGAGACTGGAAATTTCAATCTATTTGGATTCTGTTACCTTCTGAGGCAAGCAATGTTTCATATATATTTCAGATTAATCCTCTACATTTTGTAACCCAGTGACTGTCTGCCACTGATTAGATAAATATTCAGCATTCTATTATGTCTTTATTTAGTGCTAGACTAAGATCATCCACACAATTTCTTAAGCTTCCAGCTTTGATATAGAAGCATAAATACTGCTACTTTTGTTCTTGTCTTTTCCGTATCCTTGTTCTGGCCAGGACAGGGTTATATTTTCAGTAACCAGGAGAGGTATGGACCCTGAAGAGCCTGATGTTATTCTGTATCACATTACACCATGTGCAGGGGTCGGGGGAAAAGGGTCCCTCTACTTGGGTAGCATGGTGGAACAGTTGGATATTCATGATTTCCGTATGGTGAGCATTCTCATGTAATTCATTTACCTCTTGTACACACTGTTATTAACATTGTAGCTGTTACTGGCAATTTATAATTTCAGTCTTGTTTCTAGTAATTTGTTCTTATCTCAACCCATGATCTTCACCTTTTGTTCCTCCAATTCTCTGCAGCCTGCTGCAAGAAGAGTTGAGGGGAAGAGATTAAGTATTTAACTTAATTGTGGGCTGCCATTCCCAAACCATGACAGTATCGTGTATGAACCTCACCCAATCATTCTTAATTCCTCTGCATGAGTGTGCACGTCTTCTTCCATAACTTAACTACTATTGCATTCCCCTGAACCCAACATGTTTGCCTTCCGGTCAGAGATCTGACCAACAGGAAGAAGGGTCCTGTTACAGACCCTCGACCCCCCTGCCCTCTGGAAAGCTATATAAACCTGAACACCGCGTGTCTCTTCCTCTTTTTCCCTTTGTTCCCTCACGAATAAAATCTTGGAACCAAGCCAACAGGGAGAGAGCCGCCCTCTGTTCGCTTATTCATAGCATAGCATATTCCTATTTCTAATTAGCTAGCCGGGAATATTGGAAATAGAAAAAATAGCTGTGATAAACTACTATTTATTTCAAGCATGAGAAACCTAGTTCTATCATTGAGTTAAAATCCATTCCTTCCTAATAGATGTTCTTTAATCCACTGTTCCAACCTGGTTTCTGATGAGTCCAAGTTCTTACTCTTTGCGCTTTCTCAGCCAGACACTAAGATTCTTCAGCATTTTAGGAACTTTTCACTGACATAGCTCTGCTTACTGTCTTCATTCTTAATAAACTGAATTTGATTACAGATTCTATCTCTTGCTCTTTGTCAACAATATCCATGCAAACTGTGATTTCTGCCTTTTCTCCAGATCTTTCTAGGGTGGACCCAGACTCCCTAGGAGATCAAGTTCTTCTATAATCAACAGACAAATCACTGTACAGTATTCTCTGGGAGGAGAGGTTGTTGATTGGATTGAAATAGCATCTTCTGCAACTGGAGTAGTGCTCTAGAGCTTAGGTTTCTGATTACAAAATATATGCTCCATGCAAGAGGTTAAACGCCCATCTTTTAATCAGGAAAGAAGCTATGATGTCTCCCCTTTCTTTCAGTTTGGTATCTCCCCAGAAAACAAGACTACTGTTTAGAATTTCACTCTGCTATATGATGTTCCAAAGGATCTCTATGAAACTCTGCTGCCTTTTTCAGCACAGAGGATTGTTTGCTTTTTAAGAATAATCTGCTCAAGGGTGTTCTTAAATTTAGTGAGTGAGCCTCTTCAGTACAGTTACTCTGCTCTCAGGAGATAAAATGTTCTCTGATGCTATAAGCAGGCTGCATTATGCGTAGATGTATACTATCTTTTCAGAAAGGTGATAGCTATAAAATTCATCCCCACTTTATTTTGCTGGAGTTCTTTCTCCATTTCTTCTTTCAGAGTAGAGAAAACAGTGGGGTTTTGGAGTTGATTTTGTGTTGTTTGCATACTGCGATACATTGAATCCAGACCTACAAGGTAGATATTATTCAGCTGTAGCATCAAATGTACACTAATATACTATATTATATATACACATTAATAATTTTCTAATTGCAATTGGAAATTTAATTACATAGTTGGCTTGTGAACTTTCATTTGTAGCACATTCATTTTTACTGATTAATATAAATACAGAATTCATTGGTCAAATGATCTATCATTTGTGTCTATCAGATATGACTTGCTAATAATATTCACAATTAAAGTGGGGTTTTTTTACTGTCTAGAAGTTCGGTTAGTTTTGTCTGAATTGCAAATATTGCTTTTAAATTTTTCATAATTGACACCACTATCAACTTTTTTGGCCTTAATTTGCTTTTATGCCAATGAGTTAGAACTATGGATTTGAAAACTTCATTTTTAATTATGATAACTGCTATTATTTTAACTCATAGTTTGGTGAATCTGCATACATGTATTGCCATAAGACCTAAAGGAATTGTTAGATTTTCTCATGGGTCAAATGAAGTTCCCAGAAAGGCAAGATATTATTTCCCTTTCTATGTCATCTGTCCATGCTTTGTTTTTCATTTGTTGAAGGTCCTAAATGTTATCTATCATTATCCAATGGATATATTTAGTTCTAGCTTGTTCACAGCAGTCAGTAGAGCACTCACAATATTGTAGCATCTCACTCATCCTGGAGAGCAATGATGGGTTGCCTGGCAGCAATTCTCATTCAAGATGATATCAGGCCCATCCAAGCCTTCTTGTCAAGGTCAGTTCTCAATAAATAACAAAGAGGAGAATCAATCTGCAGAAAAATACTTTCCTGCACAGGATGCAAATCAATGCTAAAGCAGTTTTGTGTTAAATCATATAAATGTTAACATAAACATGTAATTAGAATGTATTGAAGAGAAATTGCAGAAGGCAAACAAACTTAAAAACTATACCTATTATGATGAGCTCTCTTCTTAAAATGATTTATTAGCTCTGAAGGAAGACTGTCTTGCAACTAGAGAAAACGATTTTTGTCTATAATAAAAAGCCACCAACAAGATGAACACACTAAAACACCAATCTGCATATTGGCTCCCAACAGCATTTATCTGGAATAAAATAAAGGTATTTGTAGATTCTAGACTCCTTCAGAATGATTTAATGAAGCCTCACAGTGTGAAGTAATAAAAAGACAGATAAATCTGGTATCTTGCTCTACTGTGAAATTTCTGATGAAAGAAGAAATAAAAGAAACTTAGAAAAGGTATATTGTTCTTTTCACATGAAAAGACTTAAGAAAAAGCCACTGAATATTTCTTTTACTAGCAAAGTAGTCTTCATTAAAATTTGACAGTATATATGAATGCAACCATATGCCTGGCTAAGGCTTTATACTCCAATGTTGGAAATAACTTCAGTAGATGTTGCTGTTCTTCCTAAATTTCCATCACTGTGTCCACAGAACTGATTCATCTTGCCACCACTGAAATCTAGTTTAAGAGTCAACCAAACTGCTGATTTTCCTGGTGGTATGTCTGCTATATATTCTAATCAAGTCTGGAATATCCCCTAGAAGTCAAACTGAAAGTTTTTTCCTAAATGGCATATAGATTTCTGCATTATAACACTCATGAATCAAACCAAAATATCACCTATCAATCTCAATTTACTGGCTGAGAGGTGATGAGGAACAAATGAAATTCCTCTTGACTGTAAGTGATCCTATCAGGCTACCACTTCCCTTCTAGTACAAAATCAAACAGAATATTGACAAAACAAAATATAGGTGAACTCATTTGAGTTTGTGATGAAAAGAGTAGGAGCACACACACCACTAGCTTGAGATGACAGTAACTGACGCAAAGTGCAACCATTCCATTTCAATGCAAAGTCTAATAGGCAGTCATTTTTCTTTTATTGGTAATATTAATAGAAAAAGCTCTGCTTCTCTGCAGAACATGAATAATTTAGCTGCATATGAAATTTTTTTTGTTTTGAAGTACACCTGAAGTTGAACAAGATTAACCCAGGGAAGGTACTGCTACTTACTCAAAAAATAAATGCCAATTAAGAAGGGTTTGGACACTAGGTTTAGTTAATATTCAAAGATATTCCACTCATACTCAAGGAGATAAAGCAATTGGATAAACACTAACCCATGAGAAATAAAGGGGCAACCTCCAAAAAAAAAATAATAAAATTAATTCAATTTCATTTCCCTTTTGTGCAATTTCAGCTTCACAGGTGTGAATACATGGCTGACTTGTAGATAATGTACAAGCTCACTTCTAAATAAAGATGAAAATCATTGATTATCTAATTTTTTGCCCTTTTAGAAGGAGAAAGACAGCTTGTCATGAAAAATAAAAAGAGTTGCCATTCTTGCTTTGACAGTGGAGAAAAGAATACAATCTTTATTTTATTATTATTTTAATCAAGCTAGCAGCTGTTCACACTTGAAGCAAAATGACAGGAAACTTACATAAAAAATAAACCAGGTCAAGCCTGGTAGCACAGCTGTGATTGTATATTTTTTTAATTTCTTGCCTTTTTATCCATTAAAGCTCAACTGAGTGCATGTGGGGGTAGTGTTTTGTTGGTTCGTTTGTTAGTTTTGTGTTTCTACCAATAACCATTACTCAGAGCTACTCAGATCTTTTTTCTGATAGAGGTAAGCAGTGCACAATCACAAAGCAGTCAGGACACTGTTTTTACTAATATCACAAGCAATTTCCAGGTTAATTTTAACTGAAGACACATTTTTTTCTGAAGAGAAATTCAAGGCTCATTCTAGATAAGGTTTGGTTGTTTTGTTTCAAATGGTAGGAGACAGCAGCTGATTGTTCATGTGATGGCACTACACATTTCTGATATATTTACCTATCTATGGCTTGGTTTTAAAATGTTTTAAAGATGCACAATCATCCCAATTTTTCCTGGATAATAAATGTTCATGTAAGCACCTGAAAAGAAAGGTGAATTCCTTTATGGTCTTTGTAACCTGAGAATCTCTTGACTTGATACATATCTCAGGGCCTCAGGTTTGGCCATTTAGCCTGAGAGAGTGTATCAGACAGGTGATTCCATAGCTTAGCTTCTAATGATTATATCACATGACCTATTATTTTAGGTTACTTTCTGTTCTTTGACATTAATGTTATCTGGTCATTACTAGACACTTTTTTACTGATATATAAAAATTATACAATATCAGTATTCATCTTCTATCAGTGACTTGTCTGCAGCTGACAGAAACTGAAGGGCACCTTTTAAAGTAACTTAAGAATTAGATAATACTCAGGAAAGGAACGTAGAATCCCTTGACAGAACCTTTTTTAACAGGATATTTGTTTAGAGACATCACCCTGCAGGTTAGAAAACACTTTCTAAACTAGTAAGCATCTAGGTTCTAAGAACCTCCAACACCATGTAAGTTTTCATCTAGATGCATCTATGAACAACAGAGATTTCATGATCTCTTATGGAAGCAAATAGAATGCAGCATAATTAAAAAAATAGTGAAATTTAAGTTGTCTGAATTTGCGATTATGAGAATACAGAATTTAATATCACACATTATGAAATGTACATAAAGTTATTTCCTTGGTTTATGGAAAACAACAAAGTTCCATTAATTTGAATTAGAATGCCAGATTACAGAAGCTAACTAGAAAGGAGGAATTTCTGTCCTCCCTCCCAGAGGAGGCTGGAGATTTTTTATATTTTATTTAATGAGAAGAAAAAGAAAGCTGGAAGCTTACCTTTAGCAGCAGCAGGAGGTTTTGGAACAAGGACAAAAATGTTAGGAATTATGGAAATTACAATAACATACATATAGTTCCGAAGAAAAATAGTTTCTCATCCTCTTAACAAAGGCAGAAGTATCTGTTCACAATACACTCACATACACATACCCCTTGTTTTCGTACTTTGAATCAATCCTTCAGGTAATTGTTTATAAATATGCAAGTGACTACAACCTATGTTCAAACATATAATACATTTCAAAAACTGAAGGTTTAGTGGTTTTGTTCCAAATGCTTTACAGTTCTTGAACCATTTGGTGTGGGAAATGCAGTGGAGATTTCCTGTCTGAGTTTGCTGCTTTTGTAGCTCAATTGGTTTTTGAAAATTAGCTTTGCTACTCTATATAACAAAAAAACCTTTTTCTTTTTTTCTGCAACTACGTCTCCTTAAAGATAAACAGGAACTATTCCTCTGCTGAGGAAGAGTTCTTAAGGCTACCAAGAGTTTATTAATTATTGTTCCTTTTCCAATTTAATCTTCTTTGAATATTTTTTTAAGAGATAGCACTCTCTTACTTACAGCCATTAATTTTACATAAAAAGTGTATTTTTTTTTCTTTGGAGCTGATAGTTTTTGGAAGGAAAGTATTTTTCCTGGATAACTTTTCAATGAAAGTTGAAATACTGTGACTATGCATAATTGCTTCATAGATTACATGAGTTTACTGTCAACACTCCTAATACTGTGCTAATACCACAGGAATGCTTTTTTTTTGCCTGAAAGTTCTGGTAGATGCTTTCCTTTAATTCTTTTTGAATTGAATCCTCCTATTTTATATATATATATATATATATATATACACACACATTTATTTATTTGTATATATTTCCATATTTACAAAGGTATATATATATATATATATATATATATATATATATATATATATTTAGTATCTGAAAATATCCATGCCCCCGGTTTCTTCTCAATTTTTCTCATTGAATCTGTAGGTCAGGACTTACTTTAAAGTGCAGTAATTTCACGATTATAAGCTGCACCGTTTTCATTGAAGAATCCAGCCTACCCCAGTAGTGCGGCTTATATTCAGGTGCGGTTTATCTATGGACAAATCCTAGTGAAGTGCCAACCCGCAAGTGAGAGCCAGCCAGGAGGGTGCCTGGGGCTGCCTTTAAAGGCTTCGCTGGTCTATGAAAACTGTTGCAACTTGAGCACCTGACACCAAACCCCGCGCTGACATGATTCTGTTACTAATTTGTTACTTTGTTACACATGGATCCTTGCAGAAAAAAAAAAAAAAGTGTGGCTTATATTCAGGTGCAGCTTATATATGGACAAATCCCATGGTCTACCCAGCTACCGGGAGATGCGGCCTATAATCAGGTGCAGTTTATAATTGTGAAATTACCGTATAATAACATGGTGACCACCTAAAACTCTCATCAGTATTATGGCCTAACCCTGGAGACAGCTAAGCCTCCCCAGAGCTGCTCAGAATCCAAAACACAGGCTCATACAAGGTACTGTAAGGAAAATCAACAGCATCACATTCAGACATAGTAAAAGCTGGGTTTGGTGTTTTTATAACATAGGAGCAAAACTGTCAGAGAAGTTAGCTAGAGTGCCTGCTTCAGAGGTACAGAGTGTTGTGGAAAGGATGTTGGGACCAGTTCAAATGCACAAAAAATTAATACAGTAGTCTGCATCTTATGACAAACAGGCATGCTGCTTTGGGGCATAAAGAAAAAATATCAAAGAAGAATGAAAGAGGGAAGAGAGAGAGAGCGAGTGAGAGAGCAGTAAGACAGGAAAGGGAAAACTCTTCCTAGTTCTTAAAGAAAGCACAGTAATTCCCAGATACACTCCTCCCTGTATGTTTTTTCTGTTGCAGACAGCTTTTTCCACCTGTAATACTTTACCTTTAGCAACTACACAGTTTTCATCAGGAATTTCTCAACCTCCCAGCTGATTGCTCCTGCCTCAGTTGCTGGTGATATCAGGGCAGATACTGTAAAATGCCTGGCTGCTGACCTTTCTGGATGCATATTTTCGTCCCCACTAGGATAACCAGGGCTTATCTTGGGCAACAAGTAGAATAATGGTAAAGAAGGGTCTTTCTTACACTAATGGCAGCTGCTTCCCAAAAGTAGCTAAAGTCGCAACACCACTGAGCTTGTGGGAGCAAGAACATAGGAATACTAGCAGCAAACAGCAGCATGAGAAAAATTTGGGTAAAACAGTGTCACAGTAGATCATGTGAAGAGGTACAGAGCTTGCAGGATGTAGAGCGGGAAAACTGAAGGTCCTTAGCAATATAAAAAGGTTAAGACACCTAAGAAACTGAAAAACCAGAGTGGAACCACCTCAAGAATGACATTCCCTTTCTTAGGTGGAAGGAAGGGTTAGAAAGAAATGAGAGGTCAGCTGTCATGCTGATCTATAGCGTAAATGATGGACTTTAGCTTTGAGATTGTTTTTCTTTTACCTAGTAGAAAAATATGGGATTTTTTTTTTTTAAAGCACTGTCTATTTTAAATACAAAATAATAGAATTATAAATGTCTTCTAAGTTTGTATAAAGGCTGGTGATCATTTTGTAGAACAAAATATGAAATACTTATTTCTAAATGTGGAGACATTTTTGTAGTGATTTTGACATCAAATTGCATCTGCTTAGAGTGCTGCAGGCAATTATGAGTCATTCAGCTAATATAATCTTTCTTCTTTGAGGGCAGTATCTTCCATAATCTTCCAAGAAGAAAGTAAAACAATGTATTATAATAATCTATGTAGTTAAAAGGGGAAATAAGATACAAACTATATGAACTCATAACTACTTGAATAAATGCAGTTTATATTTACTGTTTATATTTAATTTTATACAAGAAATATTTTATTTTTGATACATGATAAAAAAAAAATCTTGTTGTAATGCAAGTAATATATTTTCAGTTGAAAAATCTTTTTTTTCTGTCCTGTTTATGGATAAGATTAATCTTATAAAATATTTTAACTCTAACACTTTTGCTTAGAAAATATATTCTAGACTTTACAGAGAATGTTACTCACACCTCAAGAGATTTTTCTGGAATGAGGAATTCGTATTTCATTTTGGTTTCTTGATTAATTAAAATATTACATTCTCTAGTTGATACCAATGAGCTGTATTTACTGAGAAGTCATGTTATTTGCTCTTACTTAGGTTGCCAGACTGCAAAATCTTTAACCTGATTGGCAGCCCTTCTAAAGATATGTGCATAACATCCTGAGGTCACTGTACCTTAGTCTTCAAAAATGAAAAATTTATGGCTAATAAACAAAGATGCTTACATCACAAAACTGTTGCTCTTTGAAATACATTGTCTGTATACATGACATAGGGGAATCTTTGATTTTACACTGTAAGCCAAAAACAACAACTTGACACAATCCTGTAGATTTTTGAGCGCCAGCTGGGAGAGCACTCAGAAGGTTGTCACAGTGAGTTGGAACAAATGAATAAGCAGAGTTCCTTTATAGTATGAGGAGTCAAAATTCAAATGAAAGTTTACACTGAGTATGGGTTTTTGAGGCATGGATTTTCATTTGGAAAGAGAAAGAAGAGAAGGACTCTAGTGAGTTTCAGCAGTCAGTGCCCGAGGACACAGTTGCTATGCTCTTACTGGTTTAACTAGGATTTAACTCCTAGTTCCAGCAGGTGATGCTGTCCTTCATGTCCTTTTTAATGACGAAGAAAAGTTCTTGCTACCTTTTCTTCTGTGATCCCACATGAAGCAGAAGCAGCCTGGATATGAGAAGGACAGGGACATTTATTTTACAGCAGTAAATAAGGCTGACAATTGTCAGCTGCCACAGATAGCAAAGCACGTTGTGGTAGAGACTACAGACACATTCCAAGACTTGTACAATCACAGAGTAGCTCAAGCTTGGAAGAGGTCTCAGGAGGTCATCCTGTCTTAGCTCTCACTCAAAACAGAGTCAAGCCTAGTTGCTCAGAGATTTATCCATTCATGTCTTTAAACCTCCTGGAGACTGCACCACTGCTCTGTGCATCCAATTTTAAGTGTTTACCTGTCATCAGAGCAATGACAAACAAGTCTCTCACCATTTTAGATATAAAAATAAATGGAAAGAAGTGCCATGAGCTTATTCCAAAAACACTGACATGGTCCACACTTTCTTCTGAGCCATAAAAAAAATACAATTTGTCACTTGACTACAGTACTTTCACTACTATAAGGTGCACTTCCGGACTGTCGTCAAATTTCCGAAATTTGTCCATACATAAGGCTCACCGGACTATAAGGCTCACCTTTTTTTGCAGCGAGGATCTGCATGCAACAAAGTAACAAATTAGTAATGGAATCGCACAATCACAAGGTTTACTGGCAGGTGCTCAATTTGCAAACATTTTTCACAGATTGGCGTGGCCTTTAAACGCAGCCCCAGGTGCTCTCCCCGTGCTACGGGCCCCAGCACTCCCACCCACCTCCAGCGCCAGCTGCCCACTTCTGAGTTTCGATCAAAATTTTAGGCTTTAAGGTGAGCCTTATAGTAGTGAAATTGCTATACTTTTAAGAAGTTCTTGCTTTCTTTAAGTGAAAAAGGAAATAAACCATCCCCAAGCCCTCAAACAAACAAACAAATCTCCTGTATAAAATAATTAATAATTTTTACTGAAAAATGCTTTCACTCCTCTTTTCAGTTTGAAAAGTTAATTTTTTTCTTGCCTTTTAATTTTCCAGAAACAGACAATTAGAGAGAACTGCAACTACCCAATTTGCATTTAGTATCACGTGTTATGCCTTTCAAGCTAGATTCTTAGCAGCGCTCACTAATACTCAAATGATAGTAATTTTTGGCTACTAGAATAGTGCTGCTAGGAAAAAAATCACTACTATCTTTTAAAGATGCCTATTTAATTCATAATTTGCAGTGTGTTATAGGTAATACTGGCTTGCAGCTCTGTCTTGTAGATATCATAAACTTCTCATGGCTAAACCACAAGAAATAGTTATTTTGACTTCTGTAATCTAAGGAAATGACAAAAGTGAAATTTTAATCTATACATTTTATCTGTCTCCCTTTTTCTCAAGAAACACTGCAAAATTTGTAACCTCAGGTGATGTATTTAGTACCTAATTCACATTAATAAATTTGCACTGCAGATTTAGAAAGTTTGTATAGGCCAAACTACACAATACAATTGGTTATCACCTTCAGAAGGATACAAGGAGTCAGTGTTACAGCATAGATTTAATATCCTATTGATATTAATTAGGTTTGCTTCACTTGCTTCATTTTCTTTCAAATCTTTGTCCTATAACCTGTCTTGTCCTTGATGGATGTAGGTGTCTAGAGACAAAATATGGTCATTGCCAGATACAATGCTGCTTTCATCAAATGAAAGTTCTTTAAATGTTTTACAGCTCATTCTTCCCCTCCTCTGCTGTACTACAGGCTGCCATATCAAATGATACAGTAAGGGCAATACCTGTTTGAGTATACCATGTAATACATCAGCTTAGAATCTCCTTTGCCATCAAATAGTGCTTATCTAGGACTGTAGAGACAGACATTTTATTTTCATCTGCAAGTCTATGACCTCTCAACCAATTATCCCAGACTCAAGATCATCCAGGCAGAAAAAGGAACGGTGTGAGACAATGTGTCAGTGCTAAAGAGAAGCTTAAACATTTCCCAAAAAACAACCATCTTCATCTTTTTCAGGCAGGAGGTCAATACCATCAGCAAAGGATGAATGGTTGCTTACTGCAGGATAAACAGGGCTTCAGAAGCATCCAAAGCTTTTCTGCTGCTCCAAGATCTTACCACTCTTTAACATCTGTCACAAGAAGGCTAATGACAGCAGGGAATGTGTCACAGATCCCATCTCTGAGACAGCAATGTACATATTGTAGCTCACATTCTATATATAGATGGAGAGAGATGCAAATTCACTGGTGGTGTTTTTGCACTGCTATTATTCACTGATGTCAGTATTAAAAATAGCAAAAAAGGGAGCATAGTTTCAATGAGTGTGATTTGAGAGACAAGATACACAAGGTTAATGAATTACAGAGATTAAAAGCCTAAATAAAATGTTACATGTAAAATAGATAGAGTGTGTTATGAGAAACTGGTGACCTTTTTGTTCATTGTTGGGGAGGTCGACGGGAGACTGACCATATCTATATCCTTGAGCATAATCTGTAGATAAAAAACTGCATATCCTACAGTCTGTCCAACATCCCAAATATGAACTGTGACTAAAGGGGACGAGATCACTTGTATAACCGTTTTGAGCATGCCCAGTAGCCTGCAGTCAAGGAGGGGGCAACGAGGAAGACTACTGAAGCCTTCATCTACGACCACTAGATGGCAGATTACGACCCCCTAGCAACTGACAGCGCAGCCGCAAATGCCCTCCGGAAATTGATGCAACCGTGATGCAATCAGGAAGCTCGGGACAAGTTAAAAACCGAAGGAGAAAACTGCCACGTTACGGCAGTTGGTAGAGCATTTTGACTCCCCTGTCGTCCAGCGCTGTTACTTTGCTTTCCCTCCCTGCTTTAATAAATTTGATATTGATTGGATAATTAAGCCTATTGTGCTCTATTTATAACAGAGTGAATGTTCCATGAAGAAGACAACATAAAAATAAGAGGGTTCACTTAAGTCACTGAAAATCAGAGTATAAATACAATTAAATTGTACTAGCGTAAATTATTAAACAAATTTATGTTATAATTTTTGTTACTGATGCCCATGAAGCTTGTGCAGGTCTAGTGATGACAAGCACAAATCAAGTGACAATGTGGTTCAAACGGAAAATATTTCAAATTAACTATCTTACACTATGTAAGAAACTACATAGATATAGAAACCAGGAAAAGTCAGTCTTATGAAAGTTACTTTCCAGTCTGCACTTGTAGCATGTAAATAAGATTGCAGATGGTACCCTTTTTATAAATAACTCAGGAAAAGCTAAGAGCTTACTGGTGAGCAGGAATTCTCTGAGATTTTGTAGGGGTTCTTTCCGGGTGTTTCTTAGTATTCATCTTGGGCTTCTAAAGTTTGTTTGGAGCATAGGATACTTCAGCAATCTCTTCTATATTTATGAAAACGTGGCTGTGCTTTCTGGGTTGCCTTTTGCCTGTAGCTGTTCATTCCTTACTGTCATGGTTTTGGCTGCAGTAGAGTTATTTTTTTTCATAGAATCATAGAATGGCTATGGTTAAAAGGGATGTTAAATATCACCTGGTTTCAATCCCTTTCCTGTGGGCAGGGACGCCTTTCACTAGACCAGGTTGCTCAAAGCCCAGTCAACTTTACTGTGAGCATTGCTAGGGATAGGACACGCACAGCTTCTCTGGGAAACCTGGTCCAGAACTTCACATTCTTCAAAAATATTTTAATAATGTTTGTCATTGTATTCTTCCCCCGTTTTATGAAAAATTTCAAAAGGCTTCAAAAATTTCATATTATGGACTCCTGTATGTCTTTTAATTGTTTTACTGTTTTTACTTTCCTTTTGAATCTAGTGTTATGTGTTCATGGTAGCTGTTTGTCTGAATTCAAACTAAGTATTTTAAAACTTCTCTCTTGACTTTCCATGATAAAATGAGATGTTAATAGGTGATAGATGTTGAAAAGAAAGGCAAAGTGAATAACTTGCTACCTTCTTTAGCATATTCTTTTCCTTAGGAAAATATCTTGCTATTCTTATGATTAAAAGACGGCATATTTGAACAAAGAAATGATATTTTTTGCTTGCAGCTGAGGGGATAAAAAAGACATTACATCTTTAAGCAGGGCTCAGTAAAATCTGACCCTAAATGCTTATTTTTCACTGATTTGACTGTTTCTTGACCACCATGGAGCAGGCCATGGCCATTGCAGGAAGCAATGAGATTTAAAGTAGCTCCTTGCTTTCTCATGGTGAAAATGAAGTGATCTGTGTTTATTTGGGGCACTTTAAGGATTGTGATGATCTCTTGCCTTTAGCAGAGTACTCACTGGTTCAAATTTAAAGTTTGGGGATAGTCATACCCGAGTTGTTACTGAGAAAAAAAAAGATTACCACATACTAAGGACTTGATCCAAGGTCTTGATGTGCATTTCAAGTCTTCCAATTTCCTCAAATAAGCTTTTGATTGTACACAGAGTGCTCTGGTTGGAATTTTCAAACCAGTTCAAAGAAAAGAATAGGTAATCCAGGTAATTCTCTGTTTTTAAGGATATGGGAAATTAATTTAGTTAGCTTCCCTTCACACCTTGTGCATAGACAAAATATTGGAATATTGGAATTTTCAAATACTTGGTCCAAAAATGATGGAGAACCTGCTGGAATTGAGAATGGAAGGTGGAAGTAAATGGAGGAATGGGAGGAGGAATCTTGCATGCCAATAGTCATGTTTGTATGATGAATGATGATTAGTCACACAAAGAGCAGTTAATAGAACTGCTCTTAAATCATTAAGAGTTATATAAATCTCTCTTTAGGGGAAAAGAGGTGCTGAAATTTAGATCAAAATTTAACTGCAGCTTCCTTATTTTATAAAAGGGTAAAAAGCATATTTTGCTGCATAACTGGAGTTACTAAACCACTGTAGATGGGACTATATATGTCCATTAATATAAAATAACCTATGCCCTATAAACCCTTGACCTTGCATGTGGGTGAAGCATATTGGTTATATTAAAGATGTTTAATCTGGTAATTTGGAATTTGAACAGATTAATATTGCTTGTTTAATTCACCTTCATGTTTAGAGGGAAAACAACTGCAAGGAGTGAAATATTGCTTAAAATATTCAGGGCAACAACATATGCCTCAAGAGATAAGAGTTTCACTGTTAGTTTAATTAAGAGAAAAAAAGCACAAGCTTCAAGTGTTATTTACAGGTTCTTGACATATTCACTAATGAATCATAGGATGCTGTAAAGGTTATTCTGCCTATTATAAAAGAAGAGCACAATAATTGTTTCTTAACCAACTTCTTTTCTTTGTACTTTTAGTCTGTTCATAGTAGATCAATGTGCTTGAAACTGGAAACAAAGATTTTTTGTTTTCAGCAAGCTGACAAGATACCTTCATATGTGAGAAAGAGTACAGTGGGACATTTTTGTGCACACTGTTGTACATTAAGGTGTTAACATACTACCAGCAGAATTTTCAGTAATCTGTATTTTCCAGAACAATTAATTTGTTTTTAGGAATGGCAGAAATATTTGGTTACATTGTCAACATACCAGAAAACAATGGATTTCCAAAATACAATACATTATTTTCTTTAGTACAATTGATCTTTATTGTTTCTGCATTCACTCTTATCAACTGGATCGGTAACTTTTGTTTCTATTTCTTTTTTAATTCTTTCTGATGCAGACACTATTTTTTCAAAAACTACCTGTTGCATTAGACAATCCCTCAGCTAAAACAAATCAAGAACTCTTCCATGTGAACGATTTTATGGCTGATGGAGATGACAGTGCATTCTACTTCAGATATAAGGAGTGCTAGACAATGTGTAGCAGCATCCATATTAGCATTATGCCAGTTTTTTGAGTAACAGCTCTAAGTACAGCACGTCTTACATGCTAATGTGTTGCTCATCTTCTTCTCTCTTCTGAAGAACAGGCATCAACTTACTTCAGCTGTGGCTAACAACAGAAAGATTATGAAATATGGTATTTATAGCTCTTGGGTTTGAGTGCTATCTAGATTAGAGAGACAACATTGGAGAGTTACTGGTTTGTGCCTGTGAGTAAGGAACCTATGTGCACCAGAGGATTAAAGAATCTAAATTTTTATTGTTTGAAACATCTATATTATTTCTTCCTTATAAAATGGAATAGCTAATTAAAAAAAGCCAAAAACAACACAACATCATTGAAATTATGTTTTTATTATTCATGTAAAAAAATTTAAAAGTGAAATCTTGTCTTTCTTCATATCACCAGGATTTGAAGGTTAAGATTTTGTCAGAAAAAAACCCTGATTTTTCATACTTGGCGTTGAAGGAAGAAATAGAAATGTATAATAGCTATAATAGCTAGTCTGAACTATGCACATTCAGAGGAAAGAAAGAAAACCTAACATCCCAAACCCTCTTCAAGGGTGATGGTGAGCAGCAAATTATATACAGTAAATGGTAAAGCATGGCTGCAAGAAGGCCATAACTTATTCTGCTGAGAAGTTAGATACATTTCAATGTTTGCTTTAGTTTCCCTGCATTTTGTGCACATATTCAGATTTTTCAGCCTCCAGCAGTCAGCAAGGGTTCAGAAAAAAAATGGAGGAAATTTCATTTCCCCCAAGAGCAGGTGGTTTCCTTCTAATGAGATTTTCTGAGAAGCTTAAATGGGCCCATTTATTTTCTGGTTATGTTCTTAAAGTTGTTTTGGAGGCAACTGTCTTTAACTCCGACGCTGATTTCAATGTATTTGTGTCAGATTATGCCCTGAAAGATTCAGTTACAAAATATGTGGATTTTGTCCTCTCCACCTGTCACACAGCCTCTTCCACCAGCTGTAAACTTGTCCACATTAGGAACTTCACCACATCTACAAGTTCCTTTCTTCTTTTCAGTGAAGACAGGGCACAGAGGAACTTCCACAAGCCAGAAAGAGAAACAAGGAGAGAAAAAAACTTAAACCAAAACAAAAAACCATTCATTTGATTTCTCTGCTATTCAGATCCCACTGACAGCTGTTTATCAATAATTGCAATTACATCTGAGATACTTTATTTCATTATAAAATTTTGCTCCTAACATAAATAAAGTACGAAACTCAACTTTCTTAAGATTTGAAAGCAAAACCTATGAATATCTAAATTGAAAATGGGCATGGGGGGTGGGGTGGATGTTTGAAACAAACCAAAAACTCCCAGGACTTTTCTATGTCCTACTATTTCACACAGATGTATTTTTCAGCATATTTGCATAGTCCTGTTGATGGTTTTCACATCTTTCTCTCTATTCTTTTGACAAAGAATTAGAAGCAAATGCACTCATGACTCTCACAGAAAATTGACAGAAAAGCAAAATGAGACAAATGGAGGATGTATAACTTGTTTCCCATACAACATATTTTTTTATATCCTTTTATTGTTTTTTTTGATCATGGAAAAAAGATATTTGGAATGTCAGTTTGATTACTGCATAGGACTTCCTCAATAGAAAGCTTTCTGAATAGAAGCTCTAACTCTTATTCAAGATTTGGAGATTTCTCTACCCATTCACATTAAAGAAGCAATCTCTCACCAGGATTAGAAATGTAAATTGAAGTGGAACAATTATTGTTTTCTGAGCCTCAAAAAAGAAAATAAGCTTACTTTTTTAACTAATATGCAGTCCGAAATTTAAAAACCTTGTCAAATGCGTGAAACATGCTTTGAAATGCTCTGGAGTGTTGTAATTACATGTATTTAAATTGAAGTCTAGGAAAAAAAAATCCTAAATGTCAATAGTAGAGTTTTCAGAATGGTAAGGGAGATCTAGTACACTATAAGTTTTCTTATTATGTTGGTAGTTAAAACACACCTTGGAAATGTAGATCTAATCAGGCAAATCTATTTGAAGAAAGGATAATATTTATTTATCTGCTCTTTTGTGCTTCTAATGTTAGCAGATATTTCTCATTACTGAAAGCTTAGAAAGAAGTCCTCTATCAAGAGAGAACAATAGAAAAATTTGAAGAATTCTGGCAGTATTAACATAGAAATTCACCAGGAAAGCCTTTGCATTTTAAATCAATTTTTCAGCAACTAATTTTAAGAAGTGACATTGTTACTTCTTCTGTAAGAAGTGTTCTCCATAATTCAGAGTCCAAACAAAGACAGAGAAACAACATAGAGAAAAAGCAATAAAGAAGATTTTAGAGAAACAGAGGGAATGATTTGAACTGAAATCCTGCTACAGACAAAATGGCTGTTTCCGGAACACTTTTATTGCAATTTCTTTCAGCGGAAAACCCCACTGCCATACTCTTACAGGATTTGATTGTATTTGAATTTGGTGAGAATATAAAATCTTGCCTTTCTTCTGGAGTCTTCAAAATTTTATGAAACTTTTTAGATTTTTTCATTGTTGTCTTTTCTGCGCTTCTGTTCCCTATCAGGGAAATCCATACTCTTCAACACCAGACACACCCAAAAGTTTGCATGCCGATGGTGGGAAACAAATTAGGATGGAATTATCCAGGACACTTGACCCAAACTGACCAAAGAGTTACTCCATACCTTATGAGGTCAGCAATAAAAGCCAAGGGAAAGGAGGAAGAGGTGGGAAATTCCTTATTAAGGTTTGTCTTCCAAAACAAGCACTAGTCATACTGATGCTCTTCTTTCTATAACGTGGCTGGGCATCATGTGCTGATGGGAAAGAGAGAATTGATCATATATCCTGATCTGTTGTAGGAGGTGGAATAGGATAACCACGTAGCTAAGTTGTGAATGCAGCAGAAGGGTCTTGAATTATGAAGATTTTCCAAAACTGTTTTGGAAAACATTCGGCATATCATGAGGCAAAGGTACTTGCCAGCTCCATCAATACAAACCATTCAGACATATCAGCCTGAGGCTTCACAAAGGCCATCTAAGTTTTCATAATTTTGAAGGCAGCACAGTACATTAAAAAGCATGGTGGCATTTATTCTGGACTCTCACTTGTCCATAAAGAAAAAAAGAAAAAGTCAATTAAATTGTAACTTTAATTTGTCAAGGTGCATGGAAAATGCATAGATGCCATACTTAATGATCTATCTTGGATTGCAGTTTTGCAAAGACCTGAAGTCTGAGAGCACGTTTTACAAAATTGTGTGATACTTTCTTGTTTCAAATATTGTAATTTGTCTTCACGAATCAAGAGAGATCCATTGCTTTGACTTAGAAAATGGAACTTACAATTAGAACTAGTTTTCCTATTACATTTCACTGAAATTCTGCCGCTCAGTGGCATGGGAATAGAACTAGTACTTGTAGCCTGTATATTTGCCTAACTTCATTCAGAGGCATGATTCAGTTTCCCTTAGACTGGAAATAGAATAAATTAAACAAAATTACATACATTCTGGTCCTAAATTACTACTTCTACTTAAGGGTTTGTCATTGTTTAAGTTATCTAGCAGTTAAACCAAGTAATTTTTTTTTTCAATGTCTTTACCTAGGTAAGGCTTAAATAATTATTTTTGGCAAGCATGTCATTACAGCATAAAACTCATGTTGTGATTAGATGTAAGCATTTATCTTATACTGACAGCTTCAGACAAAAGGAAGATAAGTGATACTATTGCAACTGTAAAGTGACCTTTCTGCTATGAGAGTATTGGCAGCCATCCTCTACTTCTGGACAGTATGTTTTCCATCATGAAAAACAGGTTTTTGCTATTTGCTAGTCTATTGTTGGCTTTTATACTTATAGTGCTCTCTCTCAAAATGTTTGTAGATTTTTTTCTGATTTTCTCAAGATAACATTTACTATGTACTTGACAAAATGTCAGCAAATAGTGGTACATGTTTTCTTAAAAGGACTCTTGCTTTATTTCATGCTGATATCAAACCATAATTTTGCTGAACAGAAAAATAAAAAACTCTTTCTTTTTCACTTTTAAGAAATATTTTTTTCATGTATATCCCTTTGGGATCTCCCTGGTTAGAATGCAGAAGAGTACACCAACTGCAAAGATTTATGTGTCAAATTAGAAGGCATAAATTTAACTTTTGAATACAAAAAAATTGAAGCAAGATTTGCAACTCAGTTTTCACAAAATTCTTAAAAATTCAGACAGCTGTAGGATGGAAACATTTATTCAGTGATTCTTAAAGTAAAGCTAATACTAGTGCAAGATAACAAAGTACTGTCATTCATTTTAAAAGCGACGATGTGACCAAAAGGGCTAGAAGATAAGTATTGCATTTCACTGACCAACATATGTTTGCTTTCATTGACCTGAGGATCTGACCAACAGGAAGAAGATCCTATTACCTGACCCCTTGACCCCCCTTTCCCCTGTAAGGCTATATAACCCTGTGTACCATGTGCTCGCTCTCTCTCTTCCCTTGTGCACCCGCTTTCAAGAATAAACCTTGGAAATAAGCCAAGAAGGAAAGAGCCCCTCTTTCTGCCTATTCATGACACAGGGCCTTCCCATCCCTAATTAGCTGACCGGGAATATTGGGGATAGGAGAAGACTGTGTCAGCTGGATGCCCTATCGTGGGGCTATATTTACACTTCCACGGGATTTTGCTTAGTGCCTTGAAATAGGGAAAAATATAAGCAGGGTTTGTTCAGCTGTCCTGTAGGTAAACAGTCACTTTTTGTGTGGCTTCTTATCTCAGGAATAGGTTGATTAACTCTGTTGACCCACAGAAGTCAATCTGAATAGGCAATCCTTTTTATACAGCATAGACGCAAAGCCAAGATTCTCTAAGAGGTAAGTTGAAA
>VRYO01001463.1:72824652-72894645 GCA_009812075.1 Sialia sialis | reverse complement strand
ACATAAGCTAGATGTTAAAGAACGCCTCTTTGACAGTGCCACCCTGTGGTAGTCAAATGGATTCACTGCTCCCCAGAAACAGCTCAGCAAATAATTCACGGCGCTTTTCCCTCAGCTTTCAAAATGAATGTCTGCTGTTTCCCAGCATTAGCACACTATTTGTGTGTTTGACAACTATCTTTTAAGTCACTATTATTTGGATAGTTCATGTAGATTTTTGTGATCAGGGTTTGTGCATAGATACTCCATGCATGAGAAGAAATGCTATAGTCAATGGGATGAAGATTTGCTTATAAATTTTGCCTTAGTTGTATTATTAGAGCACTACTACTTGAATGTTATCACTCTAATTTACTAATGTGTACTTATCATTTCACATTAGGCCTTTTCAATCCTTTATATTTCTTCCTGTTCTCTTGGGCTTCAAGTTAGTATAACAGCAATGGTTTTCAAAGGCACAGGTACCTCACTCAAAATCCACTGAACTTCAGATAAGGAACTTAGAGTCAAGGCAAGCTCTTCTACTTTTGTACTTCAACTTTTATCTTCTGATACTGTGCATTTGACAGGATTCATGTTAGAATCTAGTTTTTAAAAATAGTTTTAAGGAAGCACTCCAAAATGCATCTTCAGAAAAATATTCCTGAAGTCACTCCAACAGTTTCTGGCCTTCCAAGTCAGCTACAGGTGTGGAAAAATAATTGCCTCTTTAGAGCAATATATCACATGAAATGGCTTACATTCTGCAGTTTACGATGAAGAAAATATCCTATGTGCAAAAATTACACTGACAGTACAATTCAATTAAAAACACTTTTTCCTAATTCTTCATAAAATATCCTTATTTAGGTCTGATACATCATAGAAAAACTGTTGTTTACAACAATCTCCTTTTTATAAATCCCAGCAATGGAACATTTATCATCTTAATAATAATTAATCAAAATTTTGCATCAACTATGTAGACTTTATTTTTGTACATGTAGACTTCAAATTTTTTTAGTTCTTCGATAATTTTATTACTCTTTACATACTTCCAGTATGTTTTATGTGTTCTGTTCTTAAATGACCATCAGTAATATTTGTAGGCTAAGGAAGGGATAAAGAGAGGAAGGTCAGTTTGTTGTAATATGATGATATTGTGTGCCAACAATGATGGGTCTAAGGTTTGCTAAGGACTCTGTGTCAATGCACCCTCTACCCAAAAGCATCATTCTATTCCTGTAGAAGAAACCTCTCAGAACCACTGCAAGACCCCAGATTGTGTGAATCAGACATTGCCAACTACTGTTACATAATTTGCCTTAAGAAGGAGCTGTCTTCTGTCAATGAGAGTACTTGCCAAGGAAAAAAAGGAGCAGATATAAAGAAAAACTAATTCCTTTACTTTCAGATCCCTAAAAGGATCTGTTCAATTGGAATTCTCACTGAAAGTCTCTACCTGTGGAGAGTCATATGGGTGCTTACAGATCATTTTTATGATGATATTCAGGTTTTGATCCATGTTAGGCATTTTTTTTTTTTAATCACCTACACTGACTTCATTTGCTGTTATTGGAGGCAGGAAGACAAAAATATAGCTAGGTAAAAATTTTTTATGGGCAGCACAGATCATACAGAGAAAACTATATTAAATAATATATTCCTTACCTGGAAATATTGATGATCAACCTTTTTTTTTTTTTTTTTCTGAATGTAGGAAACGAAATGGGGTTAATTTGACCTTGCACTGTCAATATACACCTATAACTACTGCCTACAGTTAAAAGTGAAGCAGTTTATGTATAATATTATAAAAGATTATGGCACATGTTGTGATGTTTACATTTGTTCCATGCACTGTTCTAAGAGCTTGCCACTAGTTAGGGTTATTTCTCTATTTTTATCCCGTTAAAAGATGAATGAGGAATGAAAAGAGAAGTATGTCAGTTGCATTAGGATCTTACCCAACTTCTTTTTAATCTATATTTTTGTACTGTCAGTGCCAAAAGCTATGATATAATGTATGACAGAAATGCAAAATTATCCATGCAGAAAACAATTTAAAAAAGAGTCTAAAGGTGAACTTCAGAGTAGTTACTTATTCTAGAGAGCAGTTTCTATAAAATGCTGTTTTTCCCCTGATGCCGGTAATTTTAACCATAAAAGTGAAAGGATAACAAACTTGTCTTTAAATGTGACAACACAGTGATTGAAATGAGCAATGTTCCTACACATGTAAAGCAACTAGAGCCTTTCCTCTGGTTTTAGTGGTACATAAATCAATCAGTCTTGCAGAACCAGATACAGAATTCTTTCTTCATTATTAGATGTTTTATACATAAACAGAATCTTGCAAAAATGGAAGACTTGACTGACTAATACTTTAATACAGCCACAACTGCTATCTCTGTTCTATTTAGATGATGAAATCAAAATTGGTCATTCCTTGTTATTAAAAAGTATTCCTTCAAGAGTGTACAAATGAAAACAATGCACAAACTTTTAAAATTGCTCTCTGGAGACTTCAAAATTTTGGGAGGAGTTCAACAAAACACGTCTAGTGATTTATTTTTTTTTTTCTTGTAGAGGAATCAGATTTGATGATATCCAAGCATTCTACAAGATCTCTACGGATTTTTCTGAAGCAGTGAAATAGCTGCTAATAGCATTCTACATTAATAAATTGAATCTATAAGGAAATAATCTGATTTTATTTCCTCTCAGCAGTTATCTTTGCAAAATTATATTGTTCAAATGGAAACTGTGCTTTATTGATGAATTTTCTTCTGGTGCATTTTTAAAAAATTACATTTAAAAAATTCAGATATCTTTTAGCCCTAGAGCAGAATTAGATTTTATGGTCCATTCACCACAAAAACTATTTCCCAGAAGGATTTAAGTCCAGGAACATTTATTCTATTTTGATGGGAAATTTGATAAGAAAAAGAGGGAAAGAGTTTCACTGATCTATCAGTATAAGTATGCAACCTGTCATTTAAAAATAAATTTTAAAAATGTAATGAGATAACTACACCCCACCAAAGACACATAAGCCATACTCACTGAAGCTTTTAGAGAAATATCTGCTGGAACTAAAAGCATATATATATATTCAGAATTATTAAGACATTTTAGAAGAAAAAGGAGGAAATTTCAGGGATGAAATCTGAAAAGTAAACACTTCTGGGGCAGAAAAAATAAAGGTTAGCTGAAAAAACTTTTCAGTAGGAAGCAGTTCTGGAATTTTTCAACATATCTTGCTTTGGAGTTTCATTCTTTTTTTTCAGATGCAAATGACAAGGTAACAACCATTTGGACTTTTATATTTATGATCTCCAATACAAAAATAGATTATCCAGTTTATCTTGTATTACTTTTATTACATTCTGATTGCACTGACATTGCAAATAATTTCTCAGAATCTTGAAGAATGTATTAAATAATTGTCTAGAGTTCTCCCCTTATTTTGGCTTATCAGTCTACTTCATGTTCTTTGCTTTCCAGAGTTTGTCCAGAAGTCTCAGGGGGTTAAAGCTGTGGGAGTTAATGCAGTATAGACCTATAGCTTGGCTCTTCATTTTTAATTTATATTCCCATAGTCCCTGGTGCAAGATTGATTTTTTTTTCTTCCATTGTATACAATTTCTTAAGTACTAGATCTTGTCAGATTATATCCTTTACTGCTGTTCTAGCTGATAAAATGTACCACTGATACTAAAATAATAGTCATGTTTCTGCTTCAGTCAATCTTCTCTTTTTCAGTGACTTGTTCACTTAGAGATTTTACATCTTTTCAATGGGGATTAGCTGTAACTCTGAGCATTTACTTATATGGTGCTGTAAGACAGCAAAAAAGTCAAAGAGAAGAAAGAGAAAAAATTCACAAGAAAGAAAGGTAGAAAAACTTGCTATAAGGGCTTCTGGAGACCCTGTCCATGTAAAGATGTGTTCCCCTTATACTGAACAGGGTCATTTCTTTCCTAAATGATTGTTTCATTCTACTTTTGTTCCTTTATCCGAACCCAAACTTTCATCTCCATTTTCCAAAAAGCCCATTACTTAATCTTCCATTTCTCCATTAATCTTTTGACTCCAGCAACATCCAGTACTGCCAGGAATTTAAAGCTTTTCTTGTGTTGGCTATGATTCTTGGCTCAGTTGACTGGTCTAAAACATGGCCTCCTGCAGTCTATATAAAGATGAGAAGCATAATAGATTTGAAAAGCAATGTGATCTCTCGATTGAGCTTTGTGAATTCAGATTTTAACACAGCGCTTCTCTTTTCTCCATGTAAAGACAAATGAGCAGAGCAGTGGTTATGCAAGACTGAGCATCCTCAGCTCAAGAATATATCTGATATATCTGTTCTTACAACCAAAAGACAGGCATATGCTCATGAGGGGATGAGACCATAATCTCAATTTGACTTTGTGCTAAAGGCTGGATTGTGTCTTAAAAACGTGAAGGAGAACCATGGTAGCGAGGTTGCTTAAGGAATAATAGTGGGCTTGTTTCTAAGAATTTTTAAGAAAGGGCTGAATGCTATGAGGATGCAGCTCTGCCTTTGTTTCCTTATGCCTGTCCAGTTATTCCAAAACAGATAGATTTCACAACCTAAGTACTGTTTAAGCAAACTGGGTTAAACAACCAAGAAGATTTGAGAGGTCAGATTGTTCCCCACATTTGACACTTGCAGCTGACTTGTGATCACTAAAACAAAAAGGCAGAAAACAAACAAACATACAAACCCATAAAAAAACCCCAAAAACTCAAAATCACAACAGAGTACTGCACTCATAAGTGTACAAAGGATTCAGGTCTATAAAATCTGGCACCCTTGAAATATGGATGTTAGTACTAGGGCATAATGCTAGGTGCATGTAGCGAGTAAATATTTTTGTACTGCTGAATTCAATCACTCAAAGATTAATTTCGCCTGTGTTAACTAGTGTCTTACCAAAAAAAATCCCAAGCACATTTTGGCAATTAAAATGTTATCAGAGGATAAAATCATTCATGTTGGAAGATGTCACAGAGACCAACTATTCGTTTTGCATAGTTTTAACTGAGCATGGATCTGAAATGGTTCGTTAGTTTACTAATGACTCGTAATTAATCAGCAATCAATGAGTTATACATGCAAGTTGAATATTGCTAATACCTCAGACAAAGCAAAAATGTTAATAAATCCATACAAAATTCTAAATTTGTCTCTATAGCTAATCCCAAGTAGTTCTAATCACAAACATACACACAGTGGTACAAACACACCCCATCCTCTAACAGCACTTGTGCATTACAAGTACTTCCTGCCCTATCTGGGGCTAGAGATTTCCCTTGTACCCTCATCCTTCAAGAGTTGTGGCTGCTCTCACCTTGAGGTACCCCTTGATGTTCTCTGCATGTCATGAGGTGGCACCCATGATCTCACATGCATCCTGCAAAATGTGGGGCTCTGCTTGCAGTAATCCATTCTGGTAGGCCTGGTCAGAGAGAACCAGCTTATGGCATCTGACCAGACTGCTCTATCTGACCATGGAAGAAGTGTGAGGCCAGTGCAATGATTTCTAGCAGTGCTAAAACAGGTTTTTACTACTTTTTTACTTTTTACTACTTTTTATTACTTTTTTACTCACGTTACAGCTTGTCATACTCCTTTAATACTTTTTCTTATGCCGACTCCTGCTTCATTTCCAAATGTCTTTGTACAATTCTTTGGTTATTCATTTCCAGATGATTTCTGTTTTTCCCTTTTACATGATCATACGGGGAATAATAGCTCTCTTTTAATTTAGTACAATGTGCTGTGTGCAAATTTTTTCCAGTTTGGCATACGCAGCCCAACACATGCATTAAATAGTTTGGTGTTCTTACCCACAGCAGATGCTGTTGCCAAGGGCAGGCTGTGAAAATACCCCACAAAAGAGATCCCGTGAAGTCATTTAGTCCAACCTCCTGCTCAAAACAGGTTCAACCTCCTGCTTAAAACAGGTTCAACATACAACTCTAATCAGAGCATTTATGTTTTTTGTCCTGTTGGGTTTTGGAAGCCTCCAGAGCTGGAGACTGCACAGTCTCTTAGGGCAGCTGGCTCCAGTTCTTAATTATACTGAGCATACCTTTTCCTTATACCTGATTGCAAGAAAGAGGGTGCGGGCAGGCTGTTTCCTAAAAAGAAGAAGGTGTGATAACAAAAGATAGTGGCAGAACATGGCAGGCATGTTGTATTAGGCAATTGTGCTTCCAAACATTCTCTAAAACCTTTGGAATACATTCTGTATCAGGATCTGTGTCAGCTAGATTTCAATCTTATCAAGGTTGATTCGTTTTATGAAACTGGAAGCAATAATATCATAGAAAAGACTGTTCAATGCTGGTGGCACCATTCTTTACTGAAAGTGCTGAGACACTGGAACAGGTTGCCCACAGAAGCTGTGGATGCCTGATTCCTGGAAATGTTCAAGGCCAGGTTGCATGGGACTTTGAGCAGTCTGGTCTTGTGGAAGGTATCCCTGTTCATGGCAGGGACTAGATGATCTTTAGGATCCTTTCCAACCTAAATGACTATAATTCTGTAAAAATTCCTTATACAGTGTAAATAATAAAATAGTGAGACTGCTTTTTTTCCTAAAAGTACTTTATTAATACATTATTAGTAACTGTGTTCAGCAGAGAAAAAATGCAGTTTTCTTTCAAAGAATAACGGTTCCATAAAGTCTGGTGATCAGAAATCCCTGAGGGGAAAGAGTTTTTACTCCCTTTGTGTGGGAAAATGAGAAAAAGCGTAAGACATACATCACCCACTCACACCTCCTCTAGGGATATTTGCAGAGACATTCTAGCAATCAGAGCTCATGAGCAGTGGGTTTTTCACATCACAGAAGCAGCCAAACTGTTACATTTTATTTTGTTTTTATATGAAAACTAGAAGTCCAGCCATAGTCTCCATTTGAAAATTTCCAGGCAGTTCTAATAACTGCATATGTACTTAGACACTAGGAGGGTAATGGGTGCCAAGAAAGCTCAGTGAAGGAAATGTGTCCTAGTCAAGAGCTCATACTTAGCAGCCAGGCTTCTATTTAAAAGGACTAGATGGTCTCTTCTATTGAACAGGACATTCCTGCTCTCCCATGAGCCATGTGTTGTGGCACATTGCACATGAGCAATGTAAACAGTGCTGACTGAGACCACTTTTCTGAGAGTCATGACACAGAGGACACAACATAAGATTATGAAAAAAAACCCAACAAACTACACAACTAATCAATTTACTGTGAATTTAACTGGCTGGCCTTACAACAAAAATGAGGAGCTTCAGTACAGGACCAGAATCAAAAGTAAGCAATCTCTGGTTAGCTTTTCTCTGTCCCTCAGTGCATCTTTAAAGTGTATTTTATGGTCATTTCTTGTGGCAGAACCAGACAATCAGGAAGGCTCCCATTCAGACTGTGTCACTGCATGTCTGTAAGGCTCTAAATCAACACTGGAGTCTTGCTTGCTTGATTGTCCTTATTTTGTACAGTTTCTCCTCTGCTAATTGGAATGACTGATACTGGGAAGAGCCGGGTAAAAGAAGAAACTGTGATTTCTAGTAACCATGTCTACTACTCAGAAAAGATTTTGCTACTGCTCAGAAGGCTTGACTATATTAAGATAAAATATGCTAGTACATGTGCCTTTGTGTAGAGGGAATACTCTAGATGCATGTAATGTCTTGTTATTTCATGTTAGTGGAAACTTAGTAAGAATAGGACATTAATAAGGCACAGACATAGCTGACACATTATAAGATAGCACCAAGAAATTTTAGTTATTGTAGTCATTTCCAGAGAAGCCTGCAATCTTCTCTCCAGAACTTTCTGCCATGCATTAAAATCCCTTCAGCTGGAGCCTCTGACCTTTCCTGTCAAGGTTTTTGTTATGCAAATATAAGGCCACCAGATGGTTTGGTAAATTAGATAATGCAATATATGGACTACTCCAGGGGGATAAATTTACTTACAGATAGAAGGAACTAATGCTTGAAACAGGAAAAAGAGGATGCTGAAAAAAGACATTCATTTTATGATTTTCTCCACATTATGTTTATGAGTGTCATTGTGCAAATGTTAATCCAGAAGAGGTAATGCCTCTCTCAAACCAGTGAGCCTCGTCATAGAAGGTCAAATAGAAATTTGAGGCTGGGAAGGGTCAAGCTAGTGAATGAGAAGGAAAAGCTTGCTGATACCATAATCCCTTCACTCATGTCAAAACAGATTTGAGCTATTGTTCAGCTTGTGGAACCTCTATTACCTTTAGAAGTCATAATCTTTGAAAGCATTCAGGAGCCTGTGGATAGGAAACTTGAAATGAGCACAGTTTAAAGGAATTCACCTCTGTCACTTCAAGGAGAGAACAGCCTGTGCCCTACAGATATGAACATAAAACACAGGCACAATGAAAGTCCACTGGTTTATGAGTTTTGGTGTTAGAATGATTACAGTCATATGGTTTTCAATTATTTTTCTAATTGTTATAACTTAAGATATAAACAAAGGTAATTACATTAATGTTGGTCTGAAGGATAAAGTTACAGTAATTTCACAATTATAAACTGCACCTGATTATAAGCCGCACATCCGGGTAGCTGGGTAGAGCACGGGATTTGTCCAAATATAAGCCGCACCTGAATATAAGTCGGTTTTTTTCTTTTTTTTTTTTTTTCAAGCGAGGATACACGTGCAACAAAGTAACGAATTAGTAACAGAATTACACCAGGGTGGGGTTTGCTGTCAGGTGCTCAAGTTGCAAACAGTTTTCATAGATCAGCGAAGCCTTTAAAGCCCCAGACACCCTCCCCAGCCAGCTCTCACTTCCAGGTTAGCATTTCGCTGGGATTTGTCCATAGATAAGCCACACCTGATGATTAGCCGCACTACTGGAGTAGGCTGGATTTTTCAATGAAAAAGGTGTGGCTTATAATCGTGAAATTACTGTACTTTAGAGTTTGATGGAAGCATTTACTTCTAAAAGACATAAGCTATCAAGCATAGCTATAATGTACAAATGAAAAGTTCTGCTAAGACAAGAAACTCAGAAGAAAATCTGAGTCCTTTGCAGGTGAATAAAGCCTATATAATGCATTTTTAAAAGACAAAAGTTAGTAAAGTATCATTATAGCTGAATAGAGCTCAAAATTTATGTGGAAGTAAGAAGGTATGGAACTGAGGAAATAGATACCAAGGCAGATCATGCATGAGCTCATGACTTCTGGGAACCTAAATATTGACTCTGTAAATAGAGATAAAGAAGAAGAGTATTGGGCATGGGAGTTTGGAGACCAATCCATCCTTAAAACCAGTAACACCTAAGCAGGCTTTTCATATTCTTTGAAATCTCTTGGTAAAATTATCAATTTTAGTAGTCAATATAAAATACTAGCAAGAACATGAGCATCAAGCAACATATTGAAAGTACAAACTGATGATGTGATTTGATAGAAATTGCTAAAATAACTAGGTGTATTGGTGATGAAATAAAGAGGTATATGGGATCTTTCAAAGAATTCAAAGTAATGTTTTTTTTGAGTTTGCAAGAAAATCAGGTAGATATGCTGGGTCTCAGACCACAAACAAAAATTCTCAACTGCCTGATTTAAACAAGCGTCTCTTCAGAAGAGTGCATAAGTGGTTTTATTCTTTGGTGGAAAGGATCCTAGGAGACTTGATCTGATAGAAGTTGATAGAGAAACAGAAGATAACAGGAGAGATTATTGCTTTTGTTCTTAAGTGTGATGAATTGCCACTATTTTCAGCTTGTTAGTGGGAGAAACAAAAAGGAGGAAAAAGGGGGAATTTATCAAGATATTTTGACTGCAACACTGACTGTTTGGCCAGAAATTCATTTACACACTCTCTCTTTATCTTCCCCTTCCCAAAAGACCCTATAACACCTTACAGAAAGAGCAAGGCTAAAATCTAATTCCAATGCCAAAATGATCTTAAAAAGAAATTTATTAGATCTGGACAACCACAGAAATTCCTAAACTCTGAAAAACCTGCAAGTACAATTATCAGGTTGCAAAAAAAGATCGTAGAAAATAGTACAAAAGCAAACAGAAATAGAATAAAGATTCACTAGGAAAAAAAGCAAAATTAACATTTTCACTATACCAGCTGTAAACCAAGGTTCATCTTCCTCATAATTTTACTACCATTACCACATTCTTCCATGCATGCATTACCAAAATTTTGATATATATATATATATGTATTTAGATTAATCAGACCACATGCTAACAGGTACAGATCAATTTTGATAGATTTGGACTTAAAAGTAGAAGCCACTTATAAGCCACTGAAGCCTGCAGAGTTCAACATATTTATGTTAGTTTTTTACAAGCTTTTACAAGTAATACTTAGAAACTGCTATTGTCAGAGGTAATCTTCAGTTTGGGACAATTGACATGGACCTCAACACGAATGCCTGCGTTCCCTCTTCCACCATGGTCCTGTGAGGCTGATTTTGGGGTTGTATTTTGTAAGTCAACACACTGTCACGCATGTTTCCCACAATACTGTTTTCAGAGTCTAGTATTGAAAAAAATGTCTTCCTTTGTGCATGAGACTTTTCCTATGAGAAGAAGGATGTATGTTCAAATCTGACCTTCACTGAATCAGCACAGATTTAATGGAGGGGCTAATAGAATTGTATACACATGGCATAAACACATTTGTCTGATGGTAGCATTTTCCTGGTGCTGACTTACATTTTGATAGCTGGTCTAATTTATGCAATTAGAGGATGAAGAAGAATTAGAGAAAACCCCCAAATGCTGAATGGAAAAAATAAATAAAATGCCTTAGCTTTTGTCATGGAAAATTCCACAGACTACATTGAAGACAGAAATTGTAAAGGAAAGAGACAGGCAGAAGGAGAGAGAAATTGTAACCTGAAATAAAATCTGAAATAAAAATTGTAACCTGAAATAAAACCATTTCAATTGTTCTACTTGGTGTGGACATACTGGTAATATCTCTCAGTGTGTTGCAAAATCTAAAGACAAGCAGGATCAAAGATACCTCTTGAAACTTCAAATTTCAAAGGGCACCTTAGCCTTATGACTAAGTTCAGCTTAAACTAGATAGCTGCTTACCAGATCTAAAAGAAGTTAACTTCTACCAGTAGCAGTCACAAGTTTCATAAAATGATTTGAGACTCACCTTGAGAAAACTGACAGTCTTAAATCCTGTCAAATAAATGCCCACAGTATACAATAAAAACACCTTATACTTGCTGACACATATATATTCCAAGAATCAGATAAAGGATTAATTTTCAAACTAGATGAATGCAACTGAGCTGTAAATTGTATGGAATGAAATAGCTATTCTGAATATTTAACCAGTCTATCACTGTAAGGGAGGTGTAAGTAAAGGCATGTATTAAAAAAAAAAAAGAAAAACAAAACAAAAAAATTACTCCTTGTTATGACTATGGATGGAGAACTACCAGGAACTGCAAAAGCTGACAAAGAGGCTGCAATGTATCAACAGAAGACATGTTTTTTATTCTAATGGAAAAAGTGAAATTGCTGTAATCAGATACCTTAGTTTGGTGAAGAAAGGCAACCAGCAATATCAACAACTAAATTTTGTAAAAGGATCAGCTTTTTACAGTAAGCAAAGGGGCAACTCAGTGTTTGGCTATGAGAACAGGTATTATTAAGGAAACAAATCCCTAGTAAGGTACTAAATTTGAAGAGAGAACCCAAGTCATGGTAAAAATATTAAGGAAAAATAATCATGCTTTCTTCCATCATGCAGAAAGACCTTATAACAGATATTTGCCTCTCTTCTAACTGATGCATATGTCTACTTGAGAAATATAATGCAGTTGGAGAAGTAAACCCCTCAGTGTCAAAAAGTTTTCTTTAGAACCAATGAAAGTTTTCTACTTTTTTTGTCTATGTTACAGAAATTTTCCTTTCCATGTGTTTCAAGACATAGAATTCAGTATGATTTTCTACCCATAACAGTGCTGGGGGGGATGGCATTTACTTACTCAAAGCCTCACAAGTTCACAACACTGAATTAATGAGCTGAAATAATTTTTTCTATTTATTGGTCAAGCTTTCTTGGAAAAATAAATCCTACTCAACTAAAGAATTTTTTATTTTAAAGCACTCGTTAGTTTTAAGGAAAGACTAAATATTCTCTAGAATACATAAAGGTTTGATTTTCCTGCTGAAACAATCTCAGTCCAGCTTTGGGTAGTAAAATTTTATGGGTTTATTTTGTAACAGCAAAATTTGCAGCGCAATCTATAGTAAAGTGGTGCATTACTGGTCAGTATTTAGAACTCATGAAAACTATATGTCATAGAAATGGTAAAGATTTACATAAAGGAGTAGTGATATTTTGCACTAGACCCAAAAAAAGTAGAACATTTTTCTTGTGGCAGCAAGGGACAATCTGATCTTACATGTCAGATTATTTCTTTCAGTACATGTAGTGACTTTAGGCATATGCTTGGAACTGCTAAAGATACAAGCACTCTGCTAACACCATAAACAATCATATTACAGACTTAGTGGTTATACTTCTCTGGTTGCTGAGCTAAAAAAAACTCTTGGATTCCCTTGATTTTGCCTATTAAAAGTTTCGTTTCTGTCTCCCAGTGCTGCATTTAGTGCAGAATAGGAGCTAAAGCCACAACAGAATCAAACTTCATTCATCTTAAAAAAGAAGAAGATTTTGTGGTATTTTTATACTACATAATGCAATGTATAGTGAGCCACAAATTCATAAATATCTATAATGCTGTTTTCTTACTCCTTGGTCAAAGATATTTATTTTTAATGTCTATTATTAGTATTTTCATGAAGGGCACTGATTTAACACGGTTATATCACCCTAAGACAACATTTCTTGTCATTTTATTTTATTGTTTACTCTAAAACCCATTTGCTTTGATAAGAAAGATCATAAGAGAATATTTGACAAATCAGCACTGTGCAGACATCAGCTGTTTTATTACATTTATTTTTCTCTGTAGCTAGTGATGATAGACAGTCATCCATTAGATGAAGTGTAGAAAACAGCGAGACACTTTTTATTTATCTGATACATTGCCCTGATAGTATCACTTTTATTCTAGAAGCATATTATCTCAGCCTGGAAGAATCGCACCATGGCTCTAGCTTCATTCAGGAAGCCAAAGATTTTTCATGGCCTTGGCCTCTGTCTTCTTGTGAAAGAAAAACTTTATATCTAATAGGTAAACAGATGTGCAACTTAATTGTTTCAATAAACTCCCAGATAAGTAAGAAAGACTTAACATCAGTATTTTAAGCACATTATTTTCAAGAGTGGAGAGGAAGTCTCTGAAGCTTGATTGTTTTAAGTCTACATCTGTTTTTAATTCATACCAACAAAAATCACAGGAGCTAGAAGGCCTTGAGTATGTGCTACCCTGAGTTCTGCTACAAGACTGGATACCAGAAAAATCAGTTATAAAAAAATAAAAAATGTCTACAGAGAGAAAAGACTCACCTTCTGTGACGGCTGAGATTAGCTGATGGCTGTGGCCTTTTTTTCATCAAGCGTGTGTGGTTAAGAAAGCACAGAAGAGTGCCTGAAATTCACAATTGCATGTTTATACCAATTTTATACCAATGTTGGTAGCCATGTTTTTAACCTGTGTGATAGAAAGATGTTGACATCAGGATATAAGTTCAACGAGAAAAACTGTTTGCAAATGCTGAACTACAACTTGCAGGGTCTTCAGTTAATTAAACTTAGTTTCCTGGAAGTTCACACAAGCTGGCTACAATAGCACCAAAATATTTCAAAAATAAGTAAACAAAAGCAACAATTCAAAAACATTTCTGCACCTGTTTCTTTAGGAAAACTGAAGAACATCATGATGCTCTCAAAGCCTGGAGCCAATCTTATAAAAATTCAAGTGATGTGTGTTGGAGATTCATTGCTGTTACCATTCAGGGATATTTTAAACATATTGCTGAAGTTGAAAAATTAGCTTTTCAAGCATGCTGAAGTTACAGAGGTATTCAAGCTGTTAAATAAAAGCATAAGTCTCTTTTCAAATTTCAGTGGCATCTTCATCATTAAAATAAAAATAAATCCAAGTGCCTCTTATGCTGTTTGCACAATGTCTGTGATACCATGCTTGAGATTTTGCTCTCGATGGTGTTTGGAAATAAGCTTACATTTTTACAGTCAAGTCAGGTTTGTATTCTTAGCTTAATTTTTACCATTCACAAACCATCTAAACCACATCTAAAACAGTGGTCAAATATTTAACCTTAAGGCTATACCCAAGGTTACCTGTAAGGCAGGAGGGACCTTTCTTTCCCATTTTATGATAAAGGTTGGAAGCAAGTACAGTGATATTTTATTGTATATTGCTCTAGTTCTGTTATATCAACTGATAAAGACACTTGATAAAGCTTGATGAAAGGGAAGATCCTTGGTTTCCCCCTGCCTGTTCATTTCCACTTACCTGAAGTCTCATGTAATAATCAAAATGTTAGAAATGGCTGCAATAGATGCAGCAGAAAGTGCTTTACTGAGCTACTAAAAGTGAGTGGACTCACAGCAGCACTTGCAGCAGAATTTTAATTGCTTCATCAGCATTCTACTTTTTCTGTCTGATTCAGTGACAAGTCAGTAGCCATATATTTTGTTCTGTGCTGGAGCTGCAGCTGAAATATGTTCATTTATTTCAAACAAGATTCATGATGTTGCAAGATTGCCTGATCTGGAAGTCGGGAAAATGAAATGAGAGGAGGCAGGGCAGAGAAACAAGGTAGGAAAGAAAACATAGTTAATCTGAAAACTTTTAAAATATCTCAGAGTGAGGACAGAGCAAATTTGTGATGTTTCTGAGAGAAGATAATGGCCAGTTCCAAATTTCAACATGACTGAAATTGTTTCAACAAAGAACACTGTGAGTCATTCACTGCCAGCTCTGCTGTGCCCAGCTGGTCACTTAGGTAAGCTAAAACAAATTTCAGACAGAATTTTGTTCTTTACTTATTTTATATAACTTCTCACTTGCTTCTGCCCACACAGTGTGCTATTTAAACAGCTGCATGATCCATATACATATTCCCAAATATCAGAGAAATGTGAGGGTCCCTGGAACAGTTCTCAGCAGCACTAAGTATTAGCATAATGCAAACACTTAGAATTGGATTCTGCTTAACCATCATGAAAATTTTCCTGTGGAGGCAAGGAAAATGTTCTTCTTCTCCTGTAGGGAAGTCATGCATAGGACACACACACTAAAAAGAAAATAAAGCAGAGAACCTAGCTTAGTGCCAGACCTGTCTTCATTTGAAGATCTTCCTGTTAGACAGGCAGTGGCATGCAAGACAGCAGTGCTAGCACAAGCATTCAGAAATCATTCTGGATTCCTCACACGCCAAGCCATAGCATCAGCTAAAATAAGTCATAAATTTTTGATGTAATAATGTTGGATTAAAAATATTTTTTAATTTTGAACCTTCAGAATTCATACACTTTCATAACTCTTTTGCAACTCTGAAACTTGCCTGGATTTTAGTTTAGAACAATTCATCATTAAAAAGTAAAATCATTGGTCTTAATGTGTAAGTTCACAGTGTAAATATTGTTTTACAGATCACAAGAGAATTTGAGGTTGGTGACTCAAAAAGAGAATGTAACATCAGCTTGTTCTCTGTCTCCTTTGTGAATAGTTGTCACTCAGTATTACTCATTTATGTTTTTCCAAGTTTGCCCAGGTTGAAGAGCAAAAACAGTATAAAAGAATTCATCCTATACTTGAATCCACATTGTAATAAAATGTTCCAAACATTGACTGCCACACAAAATACATCTTTTGTCAGCTTTTCTCTGAGTTCAGGAGAATGCCTTCACAGGGCCTAGGGTTAAGACTGTAATCATAGGGTGAGAACAAGGTAAAGAGAAACAAACTTTTTCCTGTACATGCATACAGAAAATCCCTGGGGAATGCAAGCCACTGTTGCTGTGTCAAGTGTGGACCTCCCTGAACTACACAACCTACTCCTCTCCTTGACTACATGACAACATAGTTCTTGTGCACCTCCAAAATTCAATGAATGACTGTCTTGCTCCTCCAGAGAGAACACAAAAGCAGGAGGAATAATACACAAAGTTGGTTATTATCACAATAATCTGAAACTTCTTTACATGCAAAAGTAAGCAAAGGAAATCCTAGTGTGTATTTTCTATTCAAACACCATGGATTTACACCTAATTTACACCATGAGGTGTAAATCCATTGAGCTTCACAGAACTATATAGCATCTCTCTAAATGTAGACTAAGTGTTATCAAAAAGTATACAGATTATAACCTGTCTTCAAAGGAAAATTCATATGGCTATTTCTGTCAGGACTTTATACCTGACTATAAGAACTGTGAGATTACTATCATGAATCAATGTTCCTGAGTATATCTTTCTCATAGTAAATATATCCAAAGAGTACTTTCATGAGCAGTGTGAAAAAACACGTTCATACTCTTAACAGCAGTGAACATCACGAATACTGCTCAAAACCTGAATTACTATTATGGGGAGGTATTTTTAATTTTAGTGATATTGTATGTGCAAAATATAAAGAAAAGATATACAGCTACGAACCAATTTGTTTGGGTGGTTTGCTAGTCTTTTTTTTTCTTCTTTTTCCACCCCTCCTGCATTTCCCATGTTTCAAAACTTCAGGCTTGATCTTATTCTTCTAGAGGACATGTCCCCATTTCTTTATTCTTGGGAAATTAATTTTTCATTTTCAATTCTTAGGGAGTTTTTCTTCCTTTGTATTTCCCCCCAACCTAGCCTTCATATTCTTCTGTTCTTGATTTCTTTATCTTCAGTATCTCCTGTATAAAAAAATTGTAATTACAGTAATTTCACTATTTTAAGCTGCACCTGATTATAAGCCGCACATCCGGGTAGCCGGGTAGACTACAGGATTTGTCCATATATAAGCCACACCAGAATATAAGCCGCAGTTTATTTGTTTGTTTTTTTTTAAGCGAGGTTACATGTGCAACAAAGTAACAAATTAGTAACAGAATTACACCAGGGCAGGGTTTGGTGTAGGGTGCTCAAATTGCAACAGTTTTCATAGATCAGCGAAGCCTTTAAAGGCAGCCCCAGGCACCCTCTCCGGCCAGCTCTCACTTCCGGGTTGGCATTTTGCTGGGATTTGTCCATAGATAAGCCGCACCTGATGATTAGCCGCACTACGGGGGTAGGCTGGATTCTTCAATGAAAAAGGTGCAGCTTATATTAGTGAGATTACTGTAATTTTATTGGTAATTATTTTATTGAAATCTATAATCAATTTATTATGTTACTCTAAGTTTAATTTTTGTTTTAATACTTATTTTATTGCTGGATTATTTTTCTTGTCTCAGATGATCTCTGCTCTGAATTATAATGCAAAGTCCTTTGACAACTTCCTATTTGTATCCAGAGGTCAGAAAACACAGTTTAAAATTTTCTCTGAAAACTTATTTTTTTAAATAAATCTTTCTTTTTAAACTTTCATTGTGATGTGGCAACATACTGTTTTCCTAGGGTTTTTTTTTCTTAAAAATATACCTTCACATTTTAGAACTAGCAAGGTAAAGTAGGCAAGCAGGGTCTTAATAGAAAAGTGATATGGAAGCAAAGAATAGGGTACAAATTTTATATTTATTGTGAAAAAATTGTTTATTTTTAAAAACAATTAATGCTTTGTGATCCTTTATCATTGCCATAGACCTTTTTTTATTATTTGTTTCAGAATAATTTTCTGAGGTGGAACTTTGGAAAAAATAATCAGTATTGTCAGGTAATTCACAGTTCAGAGATTAAGGTACCTCCTCTTGCCCTTTATGTTTGCTTTTTGATTTGTGGGGTTTTTTTGTGAGTCAGCACAAAGGAAGAGTTCTTTCTCAATTTTGAGCTTTTTCATGTTTTTACATTTCTTATTTAGCTTTCTTTCTTCCAAATGAGAGTTAGAAAGAAAAATAATTTTAAAGGGGTAAGAGAGAAGGAAAAGCACAAACAACAAAACAAACAAAACATCTTTTTTCAGCTTTTTCATCTGAACCAATATATATCCAGCATGTTTGATTGTGGAAAAAAAAACTTAGACAATGACTTTTTGAACCAAGAAGGATATTTTCACAAATAATTGGTTTCCTCATTAAGATAGAGCATTCACCTTTATCATGAAAAATTTCTGGATTAAAAAACATGTGATTTTTTAACTGTTCATATAAAGTTTTACTTATAACAAAATTTAACAACAAAAAATACTGTTGTAAGTTGTATTACTTTCTAAATTAGTTCAGTTATTTCACAGGCTCAGGAAACGAAAGATATTTTCATGGAAACATAAATTTTTGACTGTTTATTGTCCCTCCTGATCTTGCACATTACTTACTGAGAGAAATTTATAGTATCTGATCTGCAAAGGGCTAAATATACATTGACTGTATTTTAACTTTTCCTGTGCTATAAATGTCACATGCTGAATTACATAATCTAAAAATATTCAAATAGTTTCTCAAAGTAATAATAGATTTCAAGCCCCTTAGAAATAGTTTTATTTTAAAGGCAGTAAAGTAGTTATGTAAGTTTTAAAGGATTTGGTTTCTTTTTATTTCAACTCTGTTTGGTTGAGATACTTGGCACTGTGCACTGCAAATAGTTACTAGCACCACAAAGATCCAATCAGGCTGTCAGGTGTTTGATGATTGCACTTAACATTGATCGACCAAAAATATATTAAGTTTCATCTTAAGCAAGCTATTTTGAGGCAATGGTCCAAATAGTACATTGTTGCTCTAGATAAGATTATGGCATGATGTGAAAAATTAATTTTTTGAAGCCCTTAATAAATCAGTGGAAGATTAAACTACAGCCTACCATTTCCTGGCAGTTCATCCCACACCTATCCCATTAATCTGACTTCAATTATACAGGGAATACTTTTTTTTAAGGAGGTTAATGGAGCTCTGAACATGTAAAAATTTACATTGCAATCTTATAAAATTGTTTAATTTTACTACCTTTTATTATTCTATTAACATTTGAATGATGATACTGAATATTTTTTCCAGCATTTCTGTTGGGGCATCATACTGATGACTATTAAGATAACCTCCTGAGTTAAAAAAAAGCAGAGTACACATAAATGTTCAAGAGTCAGTAGACAAGATACACATTTTTGCAGTAATCTTATAGCGACTATATAGGAAAAAACCAAGTATCTATTAATAAAATTAATTAAAACAAAATTAGTCAATTAATTAATGTTCTCAAGAGGTTGTAATGTCATCAGCCATGTGCCATTTTGAGTTTCTATTGCAATTTTAAAAGTACCTTTGGATAACAATTTGATGTTAAAATGGCAGGCTTTATTGAGAGAAAAGTTTTAAAGGACTTTTCAATATCTCTGTTTGCACCTGACCTATACTCTCTTCCACCTCTCTTCTATTGCTTTCACTTTTTACTTTTTAGTCTCATCCAAGAAAGTGAATTATATGCTCAGTTGGCTCAAATCACTATAGCCATTACAGAAACATTCAACACCAGGGAACAAATAGTATTTCATTACAATTAGGATTTGTCAATACTGGAAACATGAACTGGATAGAATTTGATTAAAGTACTGCTGTGTTTTGACCTGGTTGGGAGGTGATTCTAATTGCAGTGTAGTCAGCTGGCCGTCTTTTATAGTTTTCCCTTTGTAACCTTCTCCACAGCCTTAATTATAATCAGATCTGATTATTTCCTTTTTATTTTGGTGAGAAGTTTGGAGGTGAGCACCATGGAGAGATGCTGAATTTCTATCTCATAACCAAAAAAAGCCAGCAAGAACATACTACAGCCAATTTTATTTTCAACATTCAATTTTAATGCATAATGTTACACTATATGGCCAGCTTTTTTAATATCAGCTTTATTCTCTTATAAAAGTTTCTTACCTTACTTGATCTGCATGCTAGGAAATTCAGTTGCTTCAGTTGTTTCTTAGTGAATTCTGTGAGGTCCTATACAGATTTGTTTATCTCTATTCTTTCTTTTTCATCATCTTACGGTACTCTGTTTCTAAATAACGTTTTGCCTTGTTTATTATAGGAATAAATAGACAGAAAAAAAAATCTGAAGTAAATATGGGAATGTCTTATGTCCCAGAACACACACACACAAGCCATCTATAAATTAAAAACAAACTACAAAAAATCCCAAAACAAAAACCCAACCAACCATAAAACAACAACAACAAACCCTTTAAAAAACCCTTACGGTCAGTTACTGGCCTGATGGGACTATGGGCACGCATAAAGATAGGGAGCAGTCAATGCAAATCTCTGTTTCTGCTTCTCAGTAATTATGGGTACTCAGTTCACAAATCTTGTGCACATCTGTTGTTGCATCAGTTTACATAACAGCATATGACATCAAGACCACCTAGAAAATGTGAGAATCATATGGAACATCTTTTTAACACTTTACTTTGAGCTTTCACTGTTCAGAATGACAGTCCCTTCTGAGTGGTGTCCCTGAAGGGTGGGTAGAGGACCAGTCATCAGTTAGTCAGACTGGTAGGTAGGATTGAGGACAACCTCAGCAACTTTGCATGTGACGCCAAGCTGAGAGCTGAACCGAACCTGATATTCCTGAAGCAAAGATCCAGGAAAACCTCATTAAATTCAACAAGTTCAAGTGCAAGACTCTGAACTTAGGACAGAATAATCCCCAAGAAAGGAAGGCAAAGGGCAAATGAAATCCAAAATGTGTTTCTTGCAAAATCTAAATTTCTATACCTTACTAGTTTTAGCTTGCAACCAAAGCAGTCCATAATCTATTCCTTCTGGAGACTTAAAACCTGTTTTCATATGTCTGTATCTAAAACAAATCCATATTTCAAAACAGAAAGAGACTTTAAAAAGTAATATTGAGAGAACTAATAAAATTGAGCAAATATGAAATTAGCATAACACAAAGTTCTGTAATTAGTTGTGTATTATAAAATTATATTAATGTGCAGCATGGCTTTCTTATTTCCATAAAGAAATTGGAATGTAGCAAAGCACAGGAACACATAAAACTTGCAATTTTAATCCAGACTGCAGAAATTATGAATCTTTGGGTTCATGCAATTATGGTTTAACCTCAGCCTGCAACTAAGCCCTATAGAGTTGTTTGCTCACTGTCCCCTTGTGGGATGGGGAGAGAGTCAGAAAAGTAAAAATAAATTCATGGATTGAGATAAAGAGAGTTTAATAGGAAAAGTAAAAGCTGTGCACACAAAAAAGCAGAACAAGGAATTCATTCATCACCTCCCTTGGGCAGGCAAATGTTCAGCAATCCCCAGGAAAGCAAGAGTATCTTGGGAAGACAAATGCCATTACCATGAATGTCATTCTCCCCTTCCTTCTTCTCCCCCCAGCTTTATATACCAAGAATGACGTGACATGTAATTTCCCTTTGGTCAGATGAAGTCAGCTGCCCCAGCTTTGTCCCCTTTTACCTATTTCTGCACCCTCAGTGCCATCATTGGTGTGGTGGGGTGAGGAGCTGAAAAGGCTTTGGCTCTGTGCAAGTGCCACTCAGCAGTAACAAAAAAATCTCGGAGTTAGCAATGCTGTCTTCAGCACAAATCCAGAGCATGGCCCATACCAGCTATTCTGAAGAAATTTAACTCTACCCCAGCCAAAACCAGCAAATATGATAAGAATGTACATGCTACATTCTTTGTCCCATCGCATTCAAGAAGGTGAAAAATATATTGTATTATAAAGGATGTACTTTAGAAGCAAGTATGGTGTTCAAATCAAATTGGAAGTCTCAGGTAAATAGGTTGTAATTTTTATCCTTGTTTTTGCTACAAGTATAGACTGAAGTCATAATACAAGCAAAAAATCAAGGCAATGCAAGCCTATTAACTCTCATGAGAACTCCTTCAGTACATATAAGGGGAACTTTAGGACCCTTTTGTGATCTTTGCAAATTCATTTGAATTCTGTGGATAAAATCCTGGCCTCATCCATTGAGGTCAAATTACTGTTGAGTTTAGGATTTCTTTTTCAGAGACCAACTTCATCTGCATGCTGGAGATAAAACTAATTCTATACATTATTAATTCATTCCGTTTATGAGAGCTGCTAGTAAGTGTTCACACCAGGTATAGCATGCAGTTGCAAAAATTAACATTTCTAATTATGTGTCAGAGTTCTGAGTTTTCTCCTGCTTCCCCTTTGGGGTTTGACTGTCAAGGCCAGCCCTGATCTGGTGCAGCTGTGGAAATGAGGGTTGAAGTGCTGGGAAAACAGCTTGGATGCAAAAAGCTGTGAGAAGCCTATTTAGCATCCCACTCCTCTTTGCACAAGAAATGTTTTTAGGCCAAGATTTAGCCTTGGTTTTGCCAGAGTTATATTACCGCTTTTCCTATGCCCATGTCACCTGTGTATCTCACTATTCCTGACCTGTGGATTTGACTTCCTTGACTTTCCAGCCTGGTCTTGGAGCTGCCTTCTGGCTATAAGTTATCCTGGTGATCTGAACTGTCCACTGAACCAAACCACAGGAGCTGTTCTTTTCTCTTGAGTGCCATGGGACTATATTCTTTATCTTTGGGGGTGCTGGTGTTTTTTTAAAGATACTTTGCTTGTCCACAATGCACCAAATAATTTTGTGATTCTAAGGAATCTTAGCTTGGTGTAATTTGTTAAGTCAATATGATGAAGAGAAAGACTACAAAAGCTAAAGAGAATTGAACCCTTTGAAATATCAGGCAAATTATCTGTCAAGAAGTTTTCTATATATGGTGATGGAAACAAGGAATTTCCCAGATGGATCTGAACAGAAAGGAAAAGAGAAACTACTTTGCTAGCGCTTTCTATGAATTTTCAGAAACTTCTTCATTTGGACTCCATTCACTTGGAATTCTACAACTTTGTGATTCAAACAACAGTTGTAGTGTCAGTGTAATATAACATATCCATTATTATTAAGATATTAAGAGGACCAGATCTTGTAACATCCATCCAAGATTTTCTGATATATTGCTTACTTCAGGGATGGAACAGGTGGAAACCTATTTTCCATAAATACCCAACAGAGACAGAATTCCACATTGACTGATATGGGAATAGATGTCCTGTAAGAAGTAATGAAATTCGGGAGCAATATAGCATACAGGTGGAACCCAAACTGTTACCAGAAGAGAGTAAGGTAGCTGAAAACAAATTCACCCATTCATCATATAATCCACATGAGCAGATGATACTTTTCTTCCTCATAATAACAAAGTCCTTTATGTATAAACTGGAACTCAGACATCTTCCCATGAAATTCACCAGGTTAAAAGAAGACTAAGGCATCCAAATTTTTTATTACAGATTGATCACCAATTTATATTTCTGCTTTTTTTCAGGTGTCCAAATGTACTGCAGCCCAAAGAATGCTTTGATGATCCTTCTATTAGCAAAGTCAGCAAGTAGACATTGAAGTGTATTAAGCAGTTTATTAATTTCCCAGTGATAGGAATCTTACCAGATCAAACCAGATTATAGAAATTCTGCATTTCTCTTGAAGTAGTGACTACAACACAAAATACAATCAACACCCATGCTTGCCAGCTCCTATGTGAACATGCTAGCTGTGGCATAACTTAATTTCAACTACAATCCATGATTCATGCTTCATATTTCCTAGAAAGTTTACAATAAAGTGGAGTTCAAATAATAAAACATTACAAATATTAAGATAATTTTTAATCACAATTCTTATCAGTTAAGCTGCATGAAGGATAATGTTGTGCATCTCTTAAGGGAAAGACCTTGTCCCTCACTCTGTCACTGCCCTGAAGACTCAGAAGCAGCTGCCAACCACAAGATTCCTGCAGAATACGTCAAATAATCTATTCAATAAATCCATTATATCACTGCAAAGGCACAGGATTTTAATGGCATAATTAGACGGTTCCATGTGTATTCAAAGTACCTTGAATTTGTATCTCGCTTACTAAATGGTCAAAGCACAAGAAATTAAAGGTGCTTTTACTTAACAGAAAAAAATGCAATGTAGTGGTAATTTCAACAGAAAGCCTGAAGGAAATGCCTTTTTTATTGTTTGCTTGGTTTTAATTATCAATTGTTTTACAGGTTTTGACCGGAATTATTGCAGGTGAAAATTGCCAGAATGTTAACATACACTAGATTTCAGCTGAGTAATTTATGCTCTAATGTCACACATGCAACTGATTTAAGGTATTTTGCATTTAGCTACCATGGCTTTTTCGTCTGATCCCACCAACCATAATCATTTTATATACTGAGCCCCTTCTGAAGATCCAGGATTTCCTTGGTCATTTTGGCTTTAGATCTCAGATTTTCTGGTAGAACATGTCATTTCAAAAGGAACAGTTCTGTTTTTATAGATACATGCACTAACCAGTCCTGTCTCTTCCCTGAAATACAGAAGCATGGAACATTTCTTTCTTGCTTTGCAGCCAAAACTCTCAATTATCACTTAGGTCTTTACTTTGTAACCTGGAAATTTTTTTTGTCTCTGTATATCTTAGGTCAACCACTTCCCCAAGTATTACAACAAATCATATAAAATGTGAGTGTTTGTGGAGAGAAACACTTATTAGCAGCCAGAGGAGCTGCAATGATTGAGCTTCTTACAGGAATCAAGCTTTCAGTTTTGGTTTTGTGCTATTTGCAGCAGGTTAGACAGGAAATGATGAGCTGAAGAACAAAATAATTTTTTTGTTACTTTTTGTTCTTCAATTCCATTTATTAAAGTAATGTTACAGCATCAATCCTACAGTAGCTTGCTGTGCAACGTTCAAGGGTTTCTCTCTGCCAAAATGTCAGTCAAACTTATAAAACTTTTTCACTGAAACTGTTATCTCATGGCTTAAACACAGGAGATGCCAGTCCTATTACAAATGAGAATAAGCTTTTTTTTTTCATCTCAGTGAAAAGAGTAGGACTTTTAAAAATCTTAGTGTTTCATACACTTTACAGAACTTTAACTTCCATTCCTCATATTCAGTTTAGCTGATGATTTCCCTATTGAAAATTCATACAGATGTGCTTGGTGAATGATGAATTTTTCTGAGCTAAACACGTAATTCGAAATATTCTGGCAAAAAGTCAAGTGCTTCATAATCCATTAGAGAAGATAGAAAAAAATTTCTGTCAGTTTCACATGATGTGCACAAACACATCACACAGGTTTCAACATTACTATTTCTCTTTCAGAAATTTGAAAATCAAGGTACAGAGCACACCCTTCCCATTCCTCAGTTAGCCAAAATTTAATTCTGTAAAATTATTTAAATGGCACATCATGGTGTGGAGAAAAAAATTGTTCCAATTAAGTAATTGTCAGAATGTCATGAAGTTATACCTACAGACATTGTTTTTATTAAATTAATTTCCAGAATAATACTGTAAGTACCATCCAAACTATTTGAATGTTAAAAGAATATTCTTATATGAAAACATATATAGCTTTAATATAAATAAGCAAATATTAAGCCTTGCAGAGGAATGCATATACCACAAGAAAAATCTTATTATTAGGTTTACTAATGCATGTAGGAATGAGTCAAATTTTGTCATTCACCTCATTCCATATGCATAGCAGTAAGCTTCGTTCTCATAGGTAGTATATAAAGGCTTATCAAACTAGATGTGTCATGCCAATAAAAAGAACCAATACTTGCATAAAAGAACAATGTTGTTATACATATTGCATTATATCAGTAAGCAAAACATCCTTACCACAAATACTCTCACAGGAGGGAGTAACTTCTCAAACTGCAAATATTACCAGTGCTGAGGTCATAGCTGATTCCTCTTGAAGCAATTAAATCTTAGAAAGCAGATGAGGGGTTTTGTGCAGTAGTGGACAGATCTTCTCCCCCTCTGCCAGGTTTTATGGTTTCTAACCTAAAAATATGAAGTAGATTTCAATCAGGGATCACAACCAAATATATATGAAAAAGATAAGCTTGCATAATAAATTTGACATAAAACACATGTAGACTTTATTTTAACCACTGAAACAAAATTATTTTTCTTGGAAAGCATAACCACTAAAACCTTCCCATAAAGATTAAGCCCTACTATGAATCCCATACATGTATGTATAAAAGTGCTAACCAAGCATGGAAAAAGCCATCTGGCCCTTGTAATTTTTTGCTTTTCATTTATGAAACAACCTTGTGTCATACATGCTATGCCATTTTAAAAAATGTCTTTTTTACAAGATGGTGTACATTGTTGTTTCCCCAAAAACTTTTGTTAACATGCCATGTACATTATTGAAGGGATTTATGGAACACTCCTTGTACTTCAGAAAGAAGTTGTTTTGCTGGAAAGGAAATGCATGACTTTAAGACTTCTACAAATACTTTAAAATTTCATACTGTTTAAATCTGTCATAACAAATTTCTATAAAAGGTTGGATTTTTTGATGTGCACTGAAATTTTTATTATACATTGAGTGATGGGTACATGAAAAGGAATATAACAGTCTACAGTTCTTTCCAATGCCTGACAAAAAATTAAAGCAGATAGCATACATGGTTAATGGAAAAGATAAATCTTTAAAGATCTGTAGTGTTACAGTGTTTTTTAATTTTGCCAGGTTTTGCTTGTTTGCTTTCTTAAACTAACATTTGTGCTATGAAGCCATGGTCCATGGAGAATAAGAATACTCTTATTCAAGGTCTCAAAATTGTAGTGCAGAAATAGAATTTCATAAATGGGTTTTCCATTAACCTTTGAAAAACACACCTACCATAACTTTTAAGACCTGGGAATTCAGGCAAACTGACTTCATGCTGCCCATGAACACTTGGTTCAGTGGAGATGGATTTCATCAGAGGCTACTATTTTCTGCATTGGTAGCAGTTTGAAATTAGTACAGTAATTTCACGATTACAAGCTGCACCTTTTTCATTGGAGAATCCAGCCTACTCCAGTAGTGCGGCTAATCATCAGGGGCGGCTTATTTATGGACAAATTCCAGCGAAATGCCAACCCAGAAGTGAGAGCCGGCCGGGGAGAGCACCTGGGGCTGCCTTTAAGGCTTCACTGGTCTATGAAAACTGTTTGCAGCTTGAGCACCTGACACCAAACCCCATGCTGGAGCAATTCTGTTACTAACTCGTTACTTTGTCTCACATGGATCCTCGCTTAAAAAAAAAAAAAAAATAAATAAAATGCCACTGATATTCAGGTGCAGTTTATATATGGACAAATCCAGTGGTCTACCCAGATGTGCGGCTTATAATTGCAGCCTATAATTGCGAAATTACTGTTTGTTTCTCAATAAGAGCAAATAATTCTCTGTTCGATCAAGAATCTTCTCTAAACGGTGTAAGAACCAAGGTCATATTATTGCCTTTCTTCCTGCCCTCTTCACTAGAAGGAAAGTAGGTGTTATATCTGTGTTTTTTCCCAGAATACCAGTATTTACTAACAGGTGAATACATTGTTAGCAGGGAAAATAGTACTAGCTGGCTCTAAAGGTGACATATTTTTTTTTAAATTTTTCTGCGGATTTTTTTTGTTTGTACCTTTCTTTTCTAGAACAACTTGTTAACCTCCAGTCAAGGCATTTATCATCTAAAGCAACAACAAGAAGGTCATGATTTATTTGGTTTAGATGTAGAGAAAAGCCAGAATTCAATTAGTTTGGTGTGACAAAGAGAAGAGGAGGTGTTATTCAGATTTGAGCCTAAGCCCCATGTCAAAATAGTATTTAACCTCTGCTGCTAGTCATATGAGGTAGACTATCCAGGCAAATGAGGTGGATTCATGTGGCTTGTGTGCTTCCTACAGAGAGACAATAATGTATGTAAATATCTTAGGGCAGACAAAGACAGCAGGAAAAACAAAGAGAATGCATGGTGGGAGTGCTAAGTCCAGACTATATCCAGACTGTCCAATCACAGATCTCTTAGCACATAAAATGGACCTCATTTATGCTCACTTACTTCATTTTGCCAACAAAACAAATGGTGGTAGCAAGCATGTGGATAGAACCAGCCACAGACATCCTGGAACTAAATAAGCAAAATATATGGGAGGTGACAAGGAAAGAAGAGAAGTCAAGGTCCAAATAACAGAAATCTCAGCACCCCAGCTAAATTTTTAAAGTAAAATTTTGATGTAACCAATTCTCTGGAATGTGAAAATTTGGAGTGCTTTGAAATACATATTTGTAAATGTTTCTTCAGGAAGAATTCAAGGGAATTGCAATTCTGTCCTCAGAAACTCACTATCTGAATTAGTTTAGTCAAATTTTGGTAAAATGCGCTTTTTTTGGTGTTTAGGATTGATTTATTTTAGTAGTAATTCCAATGGTGTTGGTCCCTTTGCCTGAGATTCTCTCAACCTGTAGTTATATTATTTGAAAACAGTGAGAAAGCCACTTTCTTCTGTCACTTGTAAAATTGTCAAGAATTGAGTCATATGTATGCATTTTCCCCTGTACTTGGCACTGATCAGGCTGCAACTTGAGTGCTCTGTCCAGTTCTGGACTCCTCAGTTTAGGAAAGACACATCCAGAGGAGGCAATGAGGCTGGTGAGGGGCTTGGAGCACAAACCCTGTGAGGAAAGGCTGAGGGAGCTGGGGTTATTTAGCCTGGAGAAAAGGAGACTCAGGGGTGACCTTATCACTTTCTACAGCTTTCTGAAAGGTGATTGTAGCCAGATGGGGTCAGTCTCTTCTCCCAAGGAACCACTGACAGAAAGAGAGGACAGTCTACCAAGGGTAGTTTAGGCTGGAAATTACCAAAAGATTCTTCACTGACAAAGGGATTGGGCACTGGAATGGACTGACCCAGGAGATGGTGGAGTCACCATCCCTAGAGGTGTTAAAAAAAACACCCTGGGTGTGACAGTGCCGTGGTTTACTTGGTGAGGTGATGTTAGGTCACAGGCTGACTTGATGATCTCAAAGGTATTTTCCAATCTAGTTAGTTCTATGATTCTGTGATCCTGATACCATCATTTTATTGTTACAATGTTCTGTCATTGCGAAGATCAGCAGAAGAGTCTGATAAGAAAGAAGTGACGGTTGATGTGGGAAGATGAGCAATAAGAGATCAGACAGTCTGATATAAGAAACTGGTTGAGGTAGTGGAACAGAATTAGAAATACCTTTTCAGTCTTAAAGATTTGGATAGGAGAAAGATGAGCTGTTAGAATCATTGTTAGGGAAGAGGAGGAATGTATGCAAAGACTCAAAGTTGAAGAAATATATTGTGGGAAAGGAAGACAAAAACAGCTCTAAGAAGCTAGATTGAAGAGGCAAATGCAACAAAAATTGTCAGAAAAAGAAACATGTCTTGTAAGAAGAGGGAAAGGAACATGGCTACCATCACTCATGTGCAGTTTTTTCCTGTTTTTTTCTCAGTTGGGAGTTTCTGTAATACTGGCTCAGACAGGTACTGGACCAGTATCCTTGGAAGTGAGTTTGTTCATTGGGAGTAAAATGTTTAGGACCTTCAGCAGGGAAAGAAAATAGGGAGATCCTCCTCAGAGGAGTATGGAGTACTGGAGTACCTTCAGAGATGACTGGAGGGCAAATGTGGAACATGCTGAGGTTTTTAAAATTTGGAAAATTGCCTAAACCAGACCTGGAAGCAAAGGCATAGAAGTCAGGATTAGCTATTAACTGTCCTTTATTTCTGTTCAATCTGATCTAATCTGATCTAATTTGAATATTCCTAGTTAAAAATATTAATTAATTTTCTATATTAAAACCTGATTTTTATGAGTTTAACCTTTCTAGTTTTCATTGGGGGCTGACTACAGGGTATATACATCAAAGTTTTCATGATTCAGGTTACATTATCTTTTTAAAAGACACTGAATTTACAGGAATGGAAGTCAAATGTCTGTGGAAAAAGGAGATAGGTTGGAATAGAAAAGAAAAAATAGAGAATATGTTTTTTGCAGAGCTATGATCTCACCTAGATACGCTGCTTTAGTATGTACATCAAATTTAAATAGCATGGATCCTTACGCACAATGACTTTGATTAAGATCTCAGTTCGATTATTCTGGATTTAAAATATTTAAGATTATTCTCACCTGTTACTACTCTGAATCAATGGGAATACACTTTTAGTGGAATCTATTAAATCTCATTGTTTAAGAGAAAGCTGTTCACTGTACATTGGGGTTGATCCCCTGTGTCAGCGGTCAGCAGTGTGAATTACTGACACAGCGGTAGATAGTTATATATCACAGTGCCATCTCAACTTTTTGCCTCTCCTTATTCTCAAATAATCCTTTATCTGGTGGTTTGCTTTTAAAAAATTATGACTATTAGAACAGAGAAACATTTATCCTAACATGTTTCCTCTGTTCTCATATTTTTTCTATCCAATGTAGCACAGAGTAAAATAATGTTTTTCTAACTATGGATTTATGAGAAAAATCTTTACAGTACATATTGAAAGCATGAGCATAAATTTCTTTCTGAACTGATGGCACTATATTTCCCAGAACGTATGTGCATTGTATGTCTTTGATGCTTGGCTTTGCAAGAATCCTCCCAGCCATTTCTTCAAACGTCTTAAATGCAAGCCATTAAGGTACCATTACATGCACAGACATTTCTGAAAAACTTTCACATAGTTACTGTTGCTAGGTAAATCACTCCCTTGATATCCTTGTATTTAGATATGTTTTTTACTTTCTTTGTCTTAAATCTGACACAGTGACACGAATTTCGGCATGGCAGTAAGGAGAGATGTATGCAGCCAAAGCAACTGTGGAACTATGGGAATAAAAGAAATGAAGTTAATATCTTTTAGGTATTTAAAATGTGTTTTAATTATATCTAGATGGAACTCATACACTGGATGGATATTTATCACGCTGAGGGTAAAGAATAGCAGAAAGATATTCAAGCATAGGTCAGCTTTGACAGTACCCAACTGTTGGTAAATTAAACTTCCCAGACTGAACCTGTCTTTAGGATTTTTACTCCTGTCATATTTCTTTCAGTACTTACATCTGCTTTTCGCACCTATATTCCTGCACATCTGTATTTAGATCAGTTTTGGTTGATGTAAACAATTCAAGTTTCTTGTCCATGTCCTGAACAGGAAATCTTTCGTTTTGAAACTGAGACATGATCATTGATTGCTGACTTTTAGGATTTGTCAGATGAATGCTTAAGCTAAGCTAATGGAAAAAAAAAAAAACAAACCAATTTTTTTAAAGAAAATCTATGGGTGGTGAACATGGGAAAGGAAAACTCTTGTTCTTCATAAAAGGAATACTAGACTGAGTTAAGCTTTAATATTTTGCAACAGTGTTCTAGATATTATCCTCAGAGTCTTGGAATTTAATAGGCTTGCAGTAGCACAGTGGTTCTAATAATTCAGATATCCTTCTGCAAAAGGACAAAATCAACCAGTTGTTCAGTGTTCAATAGACTGACAGTGGTACTGATGATGTTTCTAATGAATGTTACCATTCACTGGATGCAAGATGTGTCTCACAGTTTTTACTGAAATTTCTTTACCAACTATTTTCAAAAATTACATCTAAACCTTAGAATTTGGCTCTTAGTAACACAATTTTCCTGTAAACAGTAGTGGAGAAATTATTTTATGGAACTATCAGATAAAATAAAGGTAAGGGTCTAGACCAGCTTATCATTTAAATATATACTAATTTCACACTGGTAATCCGCACATATTTCACAGAAGAATCGAGCTGATCCACGAAGTGCGGCTAATCACCAGGTGTGGCTTATTTATGGACAAATTCCAGCGAAATGCCAACCCAGAAGTGCGAGTCAGTCGGGGTGGAAGCTGCTGTGGAACTGCTGCTGGCTTTGTGGGAAGCCAAGCCCGCCAAGCAGCCACTTGCCGGCATTTGTGCGAAGCCGAGCCCACTAAGCAGCCACTTGCCGGCTTTCGCGCGGCCAGCCTGCCGAGCCGCGGCTTTTGAGCGGTGCGGGTAGCCGCTGTTGCTGCCGATCAGGGGGAGCCAAGGCAGCCAGTGCTGGGGGAGGGAGTGCTGGGGCCCGTGGCACGGGGAGGGCACCTGGGGCTGCATTTAAAGGCTTCGCCGGTCTGTGAAAACTGTTTGCAAATTGAGCACCTGATAACAAACCCCACAATCAGGTTGTTTATGTTACTAACTCCTTACTTTGTTGCACATGGAGCCTTGCTTTTTAAAAAAAAGTGCAGCTTATCACCCGGTGCAGCTTATATATGGACAAATTCCGTGGTCTTCCTGGCTACCCGGAAGTGCGGCTTATAACCAGGTGCAGCTTATGAGTGTGAAATTACTGTAATTCTGGGGCTACATGGGAAGGCAGTTCATGCGATGTAGATCTTTCCTCAAAGTCTTTCTAGTTTTTACCTTTAATTATTTGGTCAACTTCTTCATAGCATGTAAGCCAAAAATATTTAATTTAGAAGTCAGAATACTTGGGATGCTGATTTGCAGAGTTGTAAATGCTACTAGTAAATAATATCTCTTATGTCACTGAGTCACTGACCAATAATATCCTACAATGGAAGAAGGCTCAGAGGAGATTGGTGAGAAGGCCCAGGAAGCCCAGGGAGTACTGCAGGGTGTGACTGCACACAGCTGTTGCACAGAAGTTGTCTTTATCTGTAGGGACCAGTGGAAGCTTTAGGTAAACAGTTGTTAACACTTCAGCGCATCAACCTGTGTTAAAAATGTTTCTTCCCAAAGTTCCTCAAATGACCATGAATGTGTTAGCCAGACCAGGATGAGGAAAATGAATTTGTGGCCCAGCCCAACTCAGAGGGTGAAAGCTAAACAAGTAAGAAAGATATATCAAAGACAGCAATGAGTATGAGATGATTTTAATCTCTGTTCTTCCCAGCAATTGTGGACATCCAGAATCATGATGGTGAGTATGTTGCAGACTCTGATAATTGGTACCTCATCAGCATTGTGATTGAACCCTGTACTGGAATTGTTTTTTTTTTGTGAGTGTAACTTTCATTTGTGTTAATTTTTTTTTTTATATTTTGTATCACTCTGCTAAATGAGAAATTCCGTTTGACATCAATTATATCCACACAAGTAAATGACATGTTAGACATTACATCTTCCATTCAGCGAATGTCACAAAGAACCCGGCCAGAAATTTGGGCACACTGATTTCCTTAATAAGAATTTTATTTCTCTCTGTTGATGTTCCATTTGTAAAAATTTGAGTTATTTATATCAGTAAATCATAATTAGTAATACCATAATTATTTTTATGTGCACACACATATATGTGCTAAATAGCTAAAACTGTGAATTGAAAATGTTAATTAAAAATCTCCTATATCTTAGTATTTTTCTTAGTGATTTCTCAAGATTTTTTTCTCAGGCAATGAAAGCACTCCTGTCAGAATTATTTTTTCTGCTTTCTCAGTGTTTATATTTGTCTTTGCAAGCTTCCCATTTACAACAAAAGCATTAAGTTTTCAATATTCAATGTTACCTGTATCATTATTTTTCCTCCTTCAGGTTTAATTTCTCTGATAGAGCAATATCTCTGTTTGGGGAATATCAATTTTTCTTCAATCCTTACTGATTAAAGACATTATATTCTGTCCAGTCTGAATCTTTTAATTCAGAAGATTTATTCCTTGAAAGAAAAGATAAAAAAGAAGTTAAATTAAACTCAAGAAAAATCAACTGAATTATTTACATGCCCATTAATTTATAATTGTTTGAAAAGTGTTACTGAATAAATTACATGGGATATAAAATACTTATTGATATTTAAAAATAAACAGAAGGAAAGAAGATTATTTGCATTAACCCTTCAACATTTTCTGAAACATATAGTTTATCACAAATAAGAAAACAACCTTCTGGATAAACACAGAAAACAGAAAAATAACTTTGTTCTGATGGTGCCATCTAAGGCTTGTACCCAGTCTCTATTAAGTTGTTCTAAATTGATTCTAACACAATTTTCTTATGCATGTTTCATCTATGTAATAAGTGATAGAGTGAACATTGGCATCAAACTCTGTTGCATGTTCTTAATACAACTTGCTTTATGCCAACACATTTGAAGGTGATTCTTTAAAGCAGACCAAAACCCTCCTTCATGATGGTGATTTAAGGCAATTTAAGAACAATATGATACTTCTCTTGGGTGTGGCAACCCTGTAAACCAACAAATGTTACAACTTATTCCAAAGAGGAATAAGAAGATGGTCTTCACCCTGGGCAAAGTAGGATCTTCAAAAGATAGTTCTCCAGCATTGGAATATCTTGCATTATTATTTATACACGAGGTTGATAATCTTTACAACAGAACTTAGTTTAGAAGACAGGAACCCAGAGTATTTAATTCCTTTGCTGAACACTTTCAGATATGTTTAATGTATAAGCTAGACAAAGAAAAATAGTGGTATCATATAAATTATCCACTTCTGGCTTCACTGGGAGTATGAAGAATTTCTTCACATTGTAGCAAGAACAGTTCAGTTTGCTCAAGAGCTAGAAAAGGAAATAAAATTGAATAGAAAGTATAATCATGTTTGCAGAGAGAGAGAGAATTCTCTATCATTCAAGGCCTTTAAGGTGAGGTTTTATAGTGGTATCTGTAGGGACAGCTGACCCTGCTTTAGAGTAAGGAAATGAAATGCAAGCCCTCATCTGCACATTTACACTTACACAACAAACAGCTCTCACGAAGTCTGATACAGATTCTTCAACAGACCTAAAACAAAATGAAAACCTAAAAGCTGGGTTAATTTAAATGACATGTGCCAAGTCACAAGAGTAAGTGTATTTGGCTTTTAAAAAGTAGCGTGGCACTAGGAACAATGCTTCATAATGTTTTTTAATTTATATAGCACCTTTCATCTCAAATAATTTTGCACATTATTCAACTTAGGAAAAAAAGACTTTCTTCTGAATTGGCCTGCAGTAAGCATGGCAAAATAAAGTATATTCAAGTTAAACCCTGAGCATTTTCTTTTAATTGTTACTGTTTTAGAACATTCCAACATGTGTGATCCTTGGAAACAAAAATATCTACCTTACAGACATGAAATAAATCAACTCTACTTGCATAGTGATATTTGGATTCAAGGATGGTGTTTAATTTTTTTTTTCTGCCATAGAAGTCCTCATCGTAAGTTGTTTGCAGCAATACCAGACATAAAAAAAAGATGTTTTTTTTCATTTACTTTAAGCAATATTATAAACAATATGCTATAAAACCAGAAAACATAAAGAAACAATGGCATTCATGAATGCTTCAAGAATGAAAAATCTCGAGACACCAGCTGTGTGCCTCTGTGGAGAATTTCCACAGCAAAATTGAGTTTTCAGAAGGATTTTCAGTGGGGTTTCCAAATGGCTTGCCCATTTATTTATTATTTTGGAAAGAGATTGCCACAAACCCAGGAAGAGAATATCAGCAAAAGCAAGGTTACCTTTTAGAAAGAAAATTGTTAAATTGGCAGTAAAGCTTCGGCAGTGCTGAAGTGGAAGGAAGAATCAACATCCCAGTAGTGTGCATGAAATACTGGATAGATTATGCTGTGAGAAGAAAAGCTGTTAAGTTTGACACATTTGACAATACCAGTCCTTATGATTTCCCTTTGAACAAGATAATTTTTATTGCATGTAAAAGGTAATTTCTTGAGAACAGAAAAAAAGATGTCAGTACATAGACCATGAAAATGTTCTCCACAAAATCATTTTGGCAATAAAGTATCAAGTCTGAATTTTAGATTCATTTTAATGGAAGGAACGTATTCCATCAGAAGTCTCATTCTTAGGATGCACAGTTCCACATTTGCATTTTGAGTTACCTTGGACTTCAAATCCATTTCAGAAAGTTTTAATTTGGGATGCTGGTTTTTTCCTGTGAGATATTATGCACATGATCATTCCTGCAGCCTGCTCTTGTGTGAGACCTGTCTTACACATTTTCTTCTTTTTCTGTCAATTCATGCCTCACAGAAAATTTCTTAAAGCCTGTAGGATCTCAGACTTGATTGTGTTCTGAGAAATGTGAAACTTGACAGAAAGGAATAAAAATTCTTACTCTGTAAAACAGCTCAGTCATTAATCATCCAGGCAAAAAAAAAAAAGGGATAATATTAGCAGAATGCTTTCTTTTCTTAACATCCCCAGATTCCTCAAATTCTTTCTTTCCCTTCAGCTCCACATTTTCTTAGAAGATGCTGAATGGGTATTTGACTGCCTAGTGGAAAAACTCTATGCGTTTTTGTGGGAAAAAGTGTAATTCCATGGGCAATGGACTAAAATCACCTGTTTCTTTCACCATTTACTTGTCTATTTTTACATTTTCAAAGAACTGTAGAGCTCAATTGATAGGTATCCTCACTTTTGATGGAAAAGCTGTTATTCCAGCTTTACAGAATCAAAAATATATGGTGACTAATCAGTTAGATTTGCTCCATTGAAGGTTTATGTGTCTATGTGTGCCTAATTACAGGAACTGTGAGTTTGATTCTCTTCTAGAGACCCATTTTAATAAGCTAAATAACTAAATAACTAAACGTAGGATGAATGAAATAATTTACCTTAGTTGATTTTGCCACCTGACTGAGCTAATTAAATAAAATCCAGCATATTGCCATATTTGTACCCTTAACCTCCTGACTAAAATGGCAACATGAGTAGCAGATAATTTATATGTATCTGGAAAAAAAGACAACGGCCATTTACACTATCTGGGAAAGTTTGATTTTGGATTAGGAATATGGTTGTATAATCCTGTTTCATTAAAAGGAATGAAAATATAGATTTTTGGCAGCAGTTACTGAGGATATTTCTTCAGTTTTCTCCAGCCTTGTATTTGACATGTTTGTGATGATGTTTCAGGCTAATTTGTTTTTCTCTGATGTTTAAGATTGTGGGTTTGTTTTGGTTTTTTGTTTTTAATTTTTTTTTCCACCAAGATTACATGCATCCCTTAGTCTACATCTATACTTACCTTTTAATAAGTCCGCTTTAAAGAATGTCATAATAAGTCAAAATTTTCCCCAGTCATGCCACAGCTAAATTTCCACAGCATATGTGCAATTTTTCTTTTAAGGTCAGCTAAGTTCCTTGGAAGATTTTTTTGTTGCTTATCATTATTCACTAAGTGCTTTTTAACTATTCTTTTGTGGTATTTTGCTGATTTAAACCATTTCAAGATCACTTAGAAAGCACTTAGAAACCTTGGTAAACTTATCCTCAGTGTCTGTGATGCTCTGAGTTAAAAATCATCAAGCAGTCATCCTTTGAATATTTAGTAATCACAATCATGAGAAATGCTACCTTTTCACCAATTGTTTGGGTTTATATCTGGATGCCTTGTGATGTAAAAAATGCATTTTCTAGATACCTCTTGGGAAAGCTGAGGAATTCCTAAGACAGACTATTAAAATAATAGTATCGGACATATCACATGATCTTCCCTACCCTGAGAAATAAAAAATAGACCATAGTGAAGCGCTTAAAATTTATCAGATATTGCTTTTTCCTGTGCCAAGTTCAAGTGAGATAGATATTCTTCAAGGATGTTTGAAAATGGCAGAACTGTGAAGAGATTTCACTACTGTACTACCCCACATTCTAGCCACTATTTTGATTAAAGCTATGAGAGTTTTGAGTGAACAAGGACTGTAGGGCCAAGCCTGCAGCACTAATAAAACATTGAAGAGAAAAGAATGAACGTACTTAATGGCACAAACACTTCTTGGAAGCTCTGCCATCATTGGACTTTGAGCGAAAAATATTCTCAACCAGTTGTTGGGCTCCTTGTAAGTGTGCGTGAACTGGTGAAGGCCAAAGACTGCCCTTGGTTTGTGTATTTCCAGGTGGAGCCTAGCCTAAGTCAGGCCAGAGTATCTCTTTCAGCAATGTGCTAGACTAGAACCATTTAGGTTGGGAAAGAGGTTTTAGATCATCAAGTCCAACCATTAACTCAATACTGCCAATTCTGTTACTGAACTGTGCCCGCATGTGTCACATCTTCTTTTAAATACCTCCAGGGATAGTGACTCCACCAGTTCTTTGGGTGGCTTGCTCCAGTGCTTGACGACCTTTAAGTCAAGAAGTTTTTCCTGATATCTAAACTAAACCTCCCCTGGCACAACTGGAAGCCACTTCCTCTTGTTGTGTCACTTGTTGCCTGGGAGAATAGACCAACCCCTACCTGGCTATAGCCTCCTTTCAGGTATTTGTAGTGATAAGATCCCTCTTCAGCCTCCTTTTCTCCAGGTTAAACAACCCCAGCTCACCCAGTTGCTCCTCATCAGACTTGTGCTCCAGATCATTTCCCAGTTTTGTTGCTCTTCTCGGGACTCATTTCAGCATCTCATTGTTCTTACAATGAGGGGTGAAAAGTTGAACACAAGGTTCCAGGCCTCCCCACTGCCAAGTACAAGGGCACAATCACTGTCCTGGTCCTGCTGGACACATTGTTGCTGATGGAAGGCAGGATGATGTTGGCCTCTTGGATGCCTGGACACACTACTGATTAATCGTCTAACCTGGGGATGGAGAAGCTGAGTTTTTAATTACCTCATGCTTATCTTTCAAAATTTTCAGTTAACCAAAAAGGAAAGTTGATGTATGTTTTCCAAAGTCTATAATTTAAGTTAAATCTGTCTAGTTAGTAATTAAATCCAGGCAAAATTCCTAAAATTATTTTGCCTTCCTGATTATTGGTAACTAATCTGAGTATGAAGATTGCAGTCCTAACCTGGAGAAATATACATGAGCTACTTCACTGTACTTGTCAAAAGACCAGAGCTATTCAAAGACACAGGTTGGTTTAAAGAAGGAAAAAAAAAATACAGTCTGAAGACTGGGATAAAATAGGTGCTGCTACTGTATGCATCCTTGTCATAGTTGGGGAAACTTAGCTTCCAGTAAACAGATAAAGTTTTGTCAGTTTTAATAATGTTCCTGCTATTGAAGCTATTTGCTCTGAAATGTTTTACTGTGTTGTGGATCAGTTGTATTGAACACAGTAGTTTCTGTCTATCTAAATTAATCCACCTCCCTTAGCATTTAAAGCAGAATAGTTTAAGCATGCTCATAAAAGTACAGGTTTGCTATTGAGGCAGTTATTGCTGTCTCATAAATTTTCCCTTAACTGGCTGTACTTTCTGAAATGTATTCTCTGAAATGATCTTGTTACTGCCACAATATAATATTAGTTTTAAGTTGATGCATACTTTAAAAATTGCACTATTATGTCTCATGATATTGACAAAACTTTTTATTCCCCAGCATTCTGCCATGCCTGCCTTAATGCAAAGCAAGGAGTAGGCTTGGATCACTTTGTTCAGTTTTGTTCATTCAATGAAAGACCACTAAATAGGTTCATTGTGCAGAGCAGGTTCCTCACATCATGCACAATGGCTGAATTTCTTATCAGGATTTCTAGGGACACTGAATATATTTCCTGGCTATATCCTGATTTACATAGCCAAAGCAGTTATGTGAGCTACTTGTAGAGTAGACAGTTTATATGTTTAGTTTGATTGAGGTCAAAGTCTCAGCGGTTTGTTTTTTTTATGAACCTTTGTGCTTCAAGAGCTTCATAGTGTTATAAGTAACATTTGGTTAATGAATGTTGTAGCTTAAAGTTTGCTAGTTTTCTAAGTTAGCTGTTACAATATTGTAGTTCTGGTGGGGGGAAAGTTTGTTATTTTTAAGGGGAGTTAGTTAAAGTATAATGAATTTATTAATGTTTTAAAAAGTTTAAAGGGGTCCAGAATCTGGTGTGGATTCCAGAAGGGAGAGGTGATACCTTGGGAGTGACATAAGCACAGTGACATCATCGCAGTGAGCTATGACTGGTGGGGGCGTTGTCCAATCACTCGATAACCTTGGAAAATGATTGGACAAGCGTGAACCCCACCAAGAGCCAATGGAAGCCCCAAGAAAGAACCAATCACCACGAGGATCCAAACCCCACCAATTATAGACCAGCGCCAGGTTATAAAAGGGAGCGTTGGGCTGCTGCCCGAGGTTCTCCTGCGGAGTCTGTTGCCAAGGGAGCACCCAGTGTGCCAGGGTTTGACATATTGCAACTTTTTTCCGGCTTGCTGCAAGGGGACCTGGGCTTATCCTGGGTCCTCCATCCTCTATTGCTATTCTCAATAAACGAGTGCTGGTTTTCACAAAAGAGTCTGTTCTCAGTTTTTAACAACCGAGTGACTCTTGGATAAAGACTCTGGCCTCGTCCATAACAATAGCATATTCCATTAACTTGTTTTGGTTTCTGTGTTTCTGTGATTTTCAAGATCTGCTTATTAAATATTTTAGCCATGGGGAAGAAAACTATCAAAGCCAAAATACTAAATGTAAATAAACTTTAATAACAAATCCTAGTATTAGAAGAAATTCTACTCAAAATTTTAAGATTTAATAAGGATGAAGTACTCTTCCTAGCACTGAAAAAAAGAAAAATCCTTAATTTAGCATTTCAGGACTTTGTGTCCTCTCATGTTATTGTGACACTCAAAAATTTTAAAAATTAGTGACACCGGTTCAAATATTCATAGGGTAAAACATTTTGCAGTTGATTTATTATGTAAGTTTTCGAGTTACATCAAAGGAATTTTATTGATGCTTTTAATATTAGGACTGAATTACTGCCTGATGAGAGACCCTTCCTTTAACAGCAACCTCAGTGGAGCTTCAATAGACAGTTTTTCTTCTCTTCATATGGAACTAGCTGCAACAAAGCTCTTTCCATAAAGGGTGATGTAATCTGACTGCAGCACTTTGTCCTTTGATTACAACCCTTTAATAATGACTTGGATCTTTCCACAATTTTCCTGCAGAGCTGTATTCCATAAAAAATAGACATTCAGTGCTATAAATTTTTAGAAACATTTTCCTATGCTTTCCTTAAAATTTTAATATTTTGGCAAGCATGTCTTTGACAGTTGTGACAGTTTTGAGAATGGCATCTGTTGAAGAGGTGTACTACTGATTACAAAATAATTACTCCAATAGCACCAATAATATGTAAAGTCCATAGATTTAAGTAGATAAATATTTATATTGACTTTTTCTGGCCTAATCAGTACATGTACTTGGAATATTTGCTAGTCTGTCACTTAAACACACTGTTGAAGACTTCAAGAATTTCTTAGTAAATAGTAAGGTCTATATCATGGTTAAAAATTGCCAATATGTTTCTTGTTATTTTCTCTCATTGTACAGTTAGAGATGTCTTGGTTTCCATACTGTTAGAAGTGCTAAATGTGTATTAGCTTTCTGTCACAATGACTACTACAGCCTACCTGCTTGCCAGCCATATTCCCAGCTACTAATTACAAAAAAGACAAATGTCAGAGAATTTAAAATTTAAAAAAAACAAAAAAAAACAAAAAAAAAAAAAACAAAAAAAAAAAACAAAAACAAAACAAAAAACCGCAACAACAACAAAAACAACAATAAAACCCCAAAATCATTATTTGAAAGGAACCTTTCACTGTTGGGTTCTTTTGATCAACAAAAGTTCCAAAGCATTATGAGAGGTCTGGAAGATTTTAGTTTTACAAATATCCTTATCTTTATTTGGAAGTTGAACAATGAAACTTTGCTAGGCATAGTAATAAAATCAAAACTTTACAAAATATAAACACGCTTACGAAGTTTAGAAAGCAAACAAATCCTGGGCTGTAATATTATATCTGTTGGTGAGTTAGTTCTACTTGTTGTAAAATATTTAGAAGTGCTAGGCCTTTGCAGAGGAAGCTGATATTTAAAATTATTCTTGCTACGCTTATTGCTAAGTATAGTAAATCTTTGCTGGCTAAGTCTGGTGGGCTAGTTAATGTAACCCAGCTTTTGACTCATTCGATGGACACGTAAAGAATTATCAGTATTATTTTACATAACCTATAAACCATTATTACTTAATCCTAATATTTTTATATTTTATATATTTAAGGAAATATGAAGGAATTAAATCAATATGGATTTATTTTCAGCTTATTAAGTGTCCCTATTCTAGACAACAGGGATAAAAGACTTCTTTGTTTTAGAAGTTTTTTGTTTTACACCAATAACAAATACGAAAATATGCATGTATCTTTACCTTGGGAAAAAGACTTTTATAGAAAGACCTTTGAAATAATCCCACTGAGATTAAGAATGGTAGGCAGTCTAAAAGGTAAAGAACTACTCAGATATATGTAATTTTTTTACACTTAAAACCTATCATATTAGTTAACTGTGTGTTTGCCATTTCTTATTGTTCTCAAACATAAAAGCATATTTTTTTTAGCTCAGTGTCTCTTGTGAATCAAAATGTAAATTTATACATAGCAATTTCTTATCACGTACACTGGACATGAACTTCAGAGTTAAGCACAGTGTTTTGTTCAGAGATTTTAAGCATATTAATTTTTATCATTTATCACATATAGCCCATCTCACTAATGTGAACCCTTACAACATCAAAGTAGCCCCCTACTTCTTTTAAAGAAGCAAATTGATTTTCTGGGAAAGCTACTATTCCCATAATTTTGTCAGAATCCCGTAAATAGTAATTCACAATAAGGCATTATTCCAAATTCATCAGGCAGTCATTTAGGTTTGTGAAATGATTGTCTGAACATGCCTTATCTTGTAATAGTTGACAAAAGTGGAAAATGGTCCAGATAGGTGGAGATGAGAAAAGCAGTCTGAGGAGGAATAGTATTCCTGTTTTTGTTGCTGGCTGCTAAAAGAGTGTGTTGCAGGAGAGAAAGCATTTGTTTTTAATGATAGTGAAATTACAGTCAAACAATAGCAATCAGCACATACATTTTCTATCCACTGAAAAAATGGAAGGAGTGTAATGAGTACACAAAATCTTGATTGTTTTTAAAATTTGTGAGCATTTTGGAACAAAATATTTCGTGTCAGGAAAAAATCTCTTCATTAGACTAGGTCCATAAAGAGGCATGAGCAGCAAGTTGAAAAGATAACTACTCAAACCATCTTCTTCCCTGTCTCTAAATACCTTAGAAAATCAAGATCATGATTGTATTGTACAGCATGATCTAGATAACAGATCCTGAGCCAAACAGCAAAAGATTATCTCTGAGGTTGGAAGCAGTACAGCTTCATAAGCTTGGACTTAACTGATTTAACTATTTTACTTATGAATCTGAACTCCTTTCTATATGCAACCCTGCACTGTGTAAGTAAATATGGATCTGTTTTATGATACTGGGCTGCACTGCAGAAACATGAAGCATCATCAGAAAAGTTCCTTTAGAGGTGCTATGCATTTGTATAACTGGGCACACTCATAACCTGCCTTGATAACACCAAAAAGCTGTCACTTCATCTCTGCCAGCTTCTTCACCTGCTGAGCCATGTCATGAGCCTCTTGTGTCCAGCCCATGATATTTTACTTGAACACTCCCAGTCAAGTTATGCAACTGTAACAAAGTCATCACTTCTGGTCTAAGCAGTTTAAGCATCTCTGAGGTCTGTCTTAAGGAACATACAGTGTTTTATGCACTGGGAAGGATGATAGACTATCTGCCCAATTTTCTGTCCCTCCACCTAAGTCTGAATGTGTTCAATTCCAACATGGGTAGACACCAAGGCAATTTTGTTTATATTTCTATTTCTCTATAATCCTATTACACTGAAATCGTTATTGCAACTCAACTCAGACTTTCACATTGGTGTCATGTCATTTCAGATGATTTTCTTGACAGCCTAAGTGAAATTTCCTTTTAGTAAGTCTACAGCTTTGTGTTGTTTGACCTAATAGAGACACAGAAGTACATGAAATTACTTTAATTTGAATTGTCTCCTTTTTTTAATTATTCCAATTATCTGTCTGAATCAGTTCCAGTTATCTCAATTTACCACTTGAGCCTTTATCTTTTTCTCTCCTTCTCCACCCTTCCCCTTCTGCAGGTCTGGAAATGCATCCCATCTGTTATTTGCTATTATAGTAGTGCAATTTGCAATTGTACCTAAACCTGGTTGATTTGTTGATTGGTTTGTTTCTCCCTGATGCCAGCATTTAACATTTAACACTTGGGGCCATGAAAGAGGTGGAATTCATTCATTGCTACTTGCAGTATTTGAATATTTCAGCTAATCTAACAGGAAAGGTACCCACTCTAATTTCTGTGATTAATTACAGTATAAATACAATTTTAATTGCCATCACCAGAGACATCATTCTTATTTTAAGATCACGAGCTAACATTAACTAAAATCCCATGTAATGCTGGATGTAATGCCCCACCGCAGTCTGAAAGCAGCCCTAGCATCATTAACTATTGGACATTTTTCAGACTAGAAATATAATGAATTCCCTAAGCATCAGTTAACATTCAAGGGTTGCATCATTTCCCTGTGCAACTTAATCACTGCATATACACATCATCTCCCTTGATTTACAGAGTTTTGGCTCTGTCCAGTTCACTTTTATGTTCTCTGGGAAATTTAGGGGTGGGTAGTTATCACCTCTAACCCCAGCCTAAATAAGATCTCAGTCAGTTCAATCAGCAGGCAAGGATATTAAAATAATTTACCTTAAATCAGATTTTATTACTTCTAGTCTTCTATTCTCAAATTACTTTTAATTTTTGTGGCAGGAAACTAACTTAAATAATAGTATAAGAACTACTTATTGAATCAGAAAAGAAAATTGATCATGGAAACGGGTGGCTAGAGTTCAGTCTAAGATGCCCTCTGCTACCACATATATTTTCTTGCTTGAAGGACAAATGACATTTTTTAATTGCGTCTATTATGCAAGTTGAAAATCTCTTGGTACAGTATTTCATGGATTTATTTGGTTGTTAAAAACTGGTAATATGAATTAACAGAGGATTAAGAAGTTATTTTCTGACATCCTAAATAATATTACATTTGCCCCAAACAGAAACATTTTTTAAAATTTAGTCTTTCCCATATGCATAATGAATTACTGTATTTTTTATTATGATAAAAATCCGTGCATTAATATAAGTGATAAGTGGGTATACAATGCAACAGTCAATCATTTAGTACTGTTTGAGATAAAAATATACATTTTCTGTTTCAATCATGTAATTATCTTGCATATTCCAATGGTAACTTCATTAAATATATTGCTTTGAGTTTCAGTTTAGTAATCATTTTATTGACAGCTGCAAGAGTTACTAATGTAACAGAAGCATAGAGAGTAATATTTTCTTTTTTTTTTCTAATATTATGAAAAAACAAAAAAATTATAACTTGTTTTTCTGTTTACTACCCACCTGTCCTTTGTCAGTGCTTTATATGGGATTTATGTAATTGTATTGTGCTGGAGAAATTTATTCATATTCGTGAATATGCAAATATCTTTAATCTATGTTTTGTCTTGTCATTTTGTGATTACTTCAGGGTCTTTCTTCAGGTCATTTTTCTCAAGCCTTTCAACCAGAGATGTTTAAGGGTAGCTAAGTTCTTAATTGCTGGGGAAGATCTGTTATATGCTCATGTAAGATATATTAAATGCATTCTTTCTGAGTCTGGGATTTTTCAGCCTTGACTTCTTCTGCAGAGAAAGGTGAGCAGTCTGGATGAGCAGATATATTTAAACACAAGACTTGAAGGAAAGATGCTGTGTTACCTAAATACACAGAAATTCTGTACCCCTCTCTTGTATCATACTCAGGATCATAGGAAAACTTATGAGGTTTTCTTTTCTTCCTTTTTAGAAAAGCAGTTGTTTGATTTTCTTTTGCTATTTAATGGCTATGCAAGACTTGTGATCATACAAGCACTGTACATTTTCAGGAAAGAAAAGAACATTTTTGTTTTATAGCCTGTCTTTTACACTTGGAAATGGTGAGTTGTCCCTTACTGACATCTGCCTTTGATTATCACTCATCCCAATACACAGACAACCTGTTGGAACTGTGCATTGATAATAAAGCATGTAAAAAGAGATGTCACTAGGGCTTTCACAGATAATAAGCTTTTTAAAAATATGCCTGACTTCTAATATAAAACTGAAAAGACATTAATGACCTTGCTCCTAACCTAGAATAAAGTGAGACATTCATTTACTGCAAATTGGTATAACTTCTTTGACTGTTTGGCACCAACCTGTTTCACACATAAAAAGAGTCTAGCCCAGTAATGGTAAATGTATTTCCTGCACCTTTTTAGCTGTTTGTTTTTGTTTCATCCCTCATCCTCCATTTGGATGACATGAATAAGAAATTCAGAAATATGTGTACATGTGACTTTGAGAAGAATTTTTACCTCTGCTTGCGGATTCCCTCTTCTCCCAAGGGGAATTATAGGTCCCACTGAATTTTAACTCCCCTAAAATCTTTGAAAAGAAGAGCAGGATATCTTTCAAAATTTAGCTTGCAAGTTAATGACAGGTTTTGTTGCTGGCAAAGGAATAATAACATAGCTAATTATCAAGACATGCATTCTGTATTAGTTCAAATACTGCTCTATCTACCCACATATCAAGGCATTTTCAATAGCTTCTTGCTCACCATATATGCAGGCAGGCAGGCAGTCTGAAGCCTGTGTATTTTTGTGTAATGGAAAAATACTGAGTATCTTGCTCCACCTGGGGAGGATCTGTGTGCCTGGAACGTAAAGGAAGTTTAATTTATTATAGTGACAATGTTACTCTTAATTTTTAACCACAAAAAGAGCTGATTCCTGTTCCTGGAAACATTTCCCTATATTTACAAGGCTTTCTACAATGCAGTTGACTAACACAACAGTGAGCACTTACTAGCAAGGGCAGCGGCCTAGCCAGCAACTGGTGTTGCTTTGAGAATGGACCATAGATTCATATCAATGCCTGGGAAAGTCACTGAGAAAATTATTTTGGGACATGTTGCAAATCACCTGAAAGGCAATGCAGTCATTGGTCACAGTCGGCACAGCTGCAAGAGAGGAAAGTCCTGCTTATCAAACCTGATTTCCTTTCATGACAAGGTAACTCACCTACTGGATAAAGGGAAGACAGTTGATGTTATCTTTTGGGATTTCAGTAAAGTTTCTGATACTGTGTCTCAGTAGCTCCTTCTGGACAAAATTCCCTGCATTCAGCTGGATAAACACATAATGGGATGGGTGAGCAGCTGGCTTGCATGTTGGGCAAAAAGGGTTATAGTGAATGGGGTGACCTCAGACTCGTCAATTAGCAGGGGTCCTCAGGACCCCATCCTTGGCCTTGTGCTCTTCAACTTCTTCATAAATGACTTAGATGCAGGACTGGGAGGGATATTAAGCAAGTTCACAGATGATACAAATCTGGGAAGAGTTGAAGTTCACCAGCAGAAGGTGTCAGATCCTGTACGATGGGTGGCATACCCTTGGATATATGGACAGACTGGGGAATGAGATGCTGGAAAGCAGTGCCACGGAAAGGCAGCTGGGGGTCCTGGTTGATGGCAAGTGGAACATGAGTCAGCAATGCCCTGGCAGCCAGGAGAGCCAGCCCTGTCCTGGGGGGCATCAGCACAGCATCACAGCTGGGCAAGGGAGGGGATTGTCCTGCTCTGCTCTGAGCTGGGGCAGCCTCACCTCCAGTGCTGGGGGCAGGTTTGGGTTCCATTGATGCCTTGGACTGGCTACCTAGAACAGAGGCCAGACAAAGTCAGAGAATAAAGTAGGTATCTGTTAGAGGCCTTCAACAGATACACCTTGGGCAGTGCAGAAGCCGAACAGAGACTACAACCAATATGGAGAATGGTCACAAGTTTTTCAGACATATAAATTTGGTTATGTGCATATCAGGGTTTAATTGTTCAATTACAGCTTCAGGTTATGAAGACATATACATATTGAAGTCAGAGGTTTACTTCCTTTCCCCAATTCACTTTTGTTTATACTTTTTGGGGCCTGAAGCCAAGGATGTCCTTGGTTCTCAGGCCTGGAAGGATTATTTTGTTCAACCAAAATGTTACAAGAGCTTACTAACACTCTATATGGAGATCAGAGTTATACACTAATACACTACATGATCTGAAAAATGTAAAGGTAAAACTTAAGGTATCATCATGATATAAGAAAGTTACTAAGTTATTAGAGAGCATCCAAAGGATGAGTGAAGATGGTGTAGGGCCCTGAAGGAAGCTGTATGAGGAGCAGCTGAGGTCACTTGCTGTGTTCAGCTTGGAGGAGACTGAGAGGAGGAACAAACACTGGTGGTGGTGACCAGTGACTGGACCTGAGGAAATGGCCTGAGGGAAGGTTTAGGTTGGATATTACAAAAAGCTTCTTCACCCAGAAACCTTTGGACAATACTCTTGGGTACATGATGTGATTCTTGGAGTGCTCTGTGCAGGCCCAGGAGTTGGACTTGATGATCCTTGTGGGTCCTTTCCAACTCAGCATAATGTGTAGTTCTGCAATGACCTGGAACCTCCATGTTGGTTGTGGTCTCCAGAAGCAAGACTTTTCCCCTTGGTGAAATTCACTTAATTCTAAATTATAAAGTGCAACAGTGAAAGAGATGAAATATTGGTAAACTGACACAGAAATATAGTAGTTGTTTTACTGTTTTTAGTCAAAGTATTTTACTAAAATATTTGTTGGAACTAAATTAGGGTGCAGGAGGAAATTAAATTTATTTGGATCTTTTGAGTGTTAAAGGTTGTCAATAAAATTGAAAATTAATAGCACATATTGTCATGCTAGCAATTCGAAAGATGACAAAGTTTTGTTGCATCTCCAGAATGTCTGGCAAGTTACATTTATAGGTCATAGAATATCATTTGTCATGCTTACTGGATGCCAAAACAGATTTCAGCAAGAATACTGATTTTGTGGTTTGACATTTGTTTTGGAAGAGGGAAAGGGAAGAGGTCACTTGTTTGATGTCATTTACTTGCAGCCACCCAAACAGACTGATCAAACTTGGCTCCATTGCAGAGTAACTTTCACTGCTATCTGTGTATGACAAGACCCAGAGCTGACCTGAAGTTTGGATGGGTATGAGTGACTTTTATATTTAGACCAAAACCTGTAAAATGAATTTGTATTTCAACATGAGGTAAACTTCCTGAAGTTTTGTAAATAGACTAACCAGAATGAGTTGGAACATGAGCAAGGCCAATTTTCTTTCAAGTTCCTCTTAGTCAAGAACATCTACAATTTTTCAATTTTGTTTGTTTGGGTTTTTTTTTCAGCTTGAAAGCCTCCTTTAAGTCTTCAGATAAAGTTTCTCTCTTCTTCTTCTTTTTTATTTTTCTTCCCATCACATCTATAATTTGGATTTTTTTCTGGGCTCCCCTACCCTGTATCTAGGGAAGTATATTTTATATTTTGTGTGAATATGCTCATTTGCAGTAGTAGGTACAGTCTCCCAGGATAATCTGCCCTTTTCCCACACTTTTAGCTGTCACTTTGCTCCTGCTTCTGGTTAACTACCCCTTGACTTTTACTGCAATTTAGGAACCTGCATCCTCGCTATAATTATTTAAATTTGCAGATAACAGATCCCACTGGCCAAAAATTGGATTCCTAAAACAAACTTTGGCTTTCAAAATTGTTTAAAACATTGTTTATTTTCTTGTAAATGTCAGTAAATATTAGTGATAATTTTTAGTTTCCTATGTAAATTGCATGTCCTGATATTAGTTTTCATATAATCATTGGATAAAAATTACTATTTCAATACGTGAAAAATAAAACCATTAAAATATATTTCACAATCTATAAAGAAATAACAGAATAGTTTTTGGACAAGTTAATTTTTAGTACTCAGATAACTCACATTCTAGCTTTCAGTATTTGTGAATTATTTTTTCCCAAACTCACACATTCAAGATTAAAAACAACAAAAAAACAACAAAAAAACAAAACAAAACAAAACAAAAAAAGAAAAAAGAAAAAGGAAAAAAAAACAGAAAAAAGACAGCCAGAACTATTAAATATTATTTTGTTATTATAATCCTTGAAAAACTGGAAAGAGTATAATACCTATCACTTTCAAAAAATATGACTATATTCTGTAGCCAAAGCACAAGACTATTCCACCCATGAAGTAGAAGCACAGTCTAAGTAAAGCAAATAGATTTAGACATAAACACAGTGTTGTGGTTTAGCAATGGTATTCCCTAACTTAGTGCTCCCACCAAAATACCATGACTCCCTTGCTCACTTTCCCATTCCTCCATCCCTCTTCCCTGCAGCAGGATGGAGAGGAGAATTGGAGGCACAAGAGGTGAAGAGTACTGGTTGACATAAGAACATGTTACTGGAAATAGCAATGAATTTATGACAAGGAAGAGTAACAACAACAGTATTAATCTGAGTGCACATGGAGGGTGAACAATTCACACAAGAGAGCTCACCAGGTATACACCAAACTGTACCACCACACCATGCCACCTGGAAGGGATCACTTCCTCTGTATGCACAAAATGATGTGAGGTGGTAGAGAATAACCTCTGGGTACTGGCCATGCCCCTTTTGGCTACTGCAAAAATTAACCCTGTCCTGGCTGGAACCAGGACATATCCCAAGATAATGTAGCCCATAGTGGTACATTATCACAAAAGCCTAAGCACGGACCTCTGGAAGGATTTGATTGTTGTTTTGCCTATAGCAAAAACTACGTGATATAGATGAGTGGGAATTATAAAGTCTAGTGTTAGACCCATATTTCTTGTGTTCCTTAGCTTCGCTTCCCTGATATGATGTTCTGTGGTTTCCAGGCAGAAACAGAGGAAATAAAAATCTTGCAGTTTCATAAAATAGCATGTCAAGCAGTGTCCTCTTGTTGGATGGTTTTGTTATATTTAATAGCTAATCTATGTTTGCATGTATTAACTATAACTTTGTGAAGCATGTTGCTATCTTTGCCTAGTTGTGCTGAATTAGCTCTTCCAGGTAAAACACTCCTTCAGAAGAAGGTTGTTGTCACCAAACATAAAACAACTCACACTATTGGACATGGGAAGGTAGTTTTATGACTGCTTTGTATTGGATTCTATGGAACATATGGCTCTTAAATAAGGCAGGAAAAGTCACAGAAGGTGGATTAACAGCTTGTACATCTACTTGTTTTTACAAAAAAATCAATGTGCATTTCAATTAATTTATGTTTAGGCAGGCAGATGAGGAAATATTAAGTTAAAAATCAGTAGGGAAGCCATTAATACACAATGGTAAAAATTGATTCAGTTTTCTGTGTAATAACTCATCAAACAGGATTTTGAAGTTAACAGCAGAGCACTTGGTACTGATTTTCATCAGGCAAGTTTGAGAACAGTTACACCTTTCCTATTCTAAATCAGTTTTTGAAAGATTTCATAAGCCTGAAAAGCCATTCTTTGTCGAGTGAAACACATCAATCTTCTACATACTGTTAAGTTTTCTTATGGTCTTACCCCACAGCAAAAATGAAGGCAGCTTGCACCTGCAGATGTGAATGCGGATACTCCATTAGATAAACTAATGGCCCCATTTACCAAGCACATTTCATTTCAATTAAAATACACTTCCAACAGAATGGGGGTTAAATTAATCATGAGCTGGTGTGAGACACAGAGTAGGTTAAAACACAATACATTTTATATAGGAAGTTAATTTCTAGCTCTCCAGTGGTTTTTTGCAAACCTTCGGCCATAATGACACAGCTCCTAGCTGTTTGCTGTTACACAGAAACAGCTATTTCAGTTTGTGAAATGCACCTAATCCTGTAGTCAATGCTTAGCCTTGACCTGGGAGTGAACATCCAGTGGATGTCAGTGTCATGGAGATTCACCCAGGCAAGAAACATTCTTGTGGATACTGTGATCCTCCTGCTTCTCCCATTTCCTTCTTTGGAAAAGAATGAAGGAGAAAAGTCTCACCATCATATGGACCTACCCAGAAATCCAAGCCCTCTAGAGTACTTAAAAACAGTAATACTCTCTATGAAGTTGGCTTCTGAAACTAAAATCATCCCTCAAAGCATCCTCTGCAGCTTTGCCCTCACAAGAATATCTCTTTCTGTGGCATAATATTACATGTAAAGAACCTGCAAAACTTTGATATGCCATGCCAAAAGCTTTGATGTGGCTATTATACATCTCTTACCTGACACTTCAAATAAGGAAATTAGCATTTAGGACTGTTTTTAGTGCGTCAAATGAATCAATCAAATAAAACTGTGCTTTCAGATTAGTGGGCATTATTATTTATAACTTGCACAGGGATTGTATCCACAGGTACCTGTCAGAATCTCATTTTTTGGTCATTGTACAGACCTACCATAGGAGACAACCCCTCCTAGAATGAGTGAGTACAAAATGTGAAAACACAGCATGGGTTGGCAAGAATGAGGCAGCAGCAAAGGAAAGTAAATTGCTGTGCCATTACTGAAGGCTCCACTTACTTTGCTTAGATGTTGACAGTCTGCAGCACACTGTGTCCTTGCTGTGTGCTGCTACACAGAGAAATTTGTAAGTACAAATATCACCCCTGTTCTTAATGGGCACAAGATCTTGAAACCCTTTTGAAGAGGATTAAACCTTTAGTTTTAGTATAAGCATAACGAGAAAATAAGTTCACTTCTGTGGGGAAGGAAGCATTTTTTGTTTGCTTCCATTTGGAGTTTTATAGATATTTGAAATAGTAAGAATTCTACATTAGATATGGCTCTTTAAGGAGGTCTAAATTTATCTAAGAATTAATTGCATCCCCACCACTAATGAAACCCTGTCAGAGGCACCAGAGCCACTACACCTATACATATTCTTCAAAAGCAATCAGTCCACTTCTGAAAACCACTTCTAAGATCTCCGTATGACCAAAATACTGGGGTTTTTTGTTAGTTTGTTTTTTTCCACTGGCTGCCCCTTATGGGTAGCTTTACTTCTTCCAGTACAGCTTCAAGATTATAGATATTAAGTTTTTGCTATACTGATAACAAGCAGAGGCCTTTTAGCCAAGTGTTGCTTGATCAAGGTCAGGAGTGATCCCTTCTTAGTCTCTTATGTGGGTAGTGACCATAACTGAGTACATTTGTGATCTCAGCCCAGTTACCAATGAAATATATCCTTTACACATGAAGAAAACCAAACAATAGTATAATCACATCTGCCTTAGAGAAGTAAAGCTCTGAATGAAATTGCCTGAGTGATTTGATACCTTAGATCTGTCTTGTACCCCACAAAGCATTTTTTACACACAGTCTTATTAAAGCATTTCAGCTGAAAACATAATTAAGTGTTAGCTCCCAATATTTTCTGTCTATAAAGATGCTTCTTACATAAGAAGGTTGTTACTACTGATTTAAATAGATGAAATATTTTTTTCTCTATGCGTTGTAATACACATTAAACATTGACATATATGCTTGAGCCCTGGCAAAAACTGCAACACAAGAAGATCTACAATTTCATCCCACAAACATCTGACTGATGTCAAATGGTTGCAGGTATTAGTCTTAAGTCATTAAAAAGTCACAGTTGTAATATAATTAGTACATAATCTTATCTTTGTAAGTATATTAAATTGTAGTCTACTGGGAAATCTTTATTCTTTAGGATAATTCACCTTATTCCTAAAACTAACTATGCCAAATTAATGATAAAACTATGTTTTCCATTCTGAGAAGTGAGAAAATACATATTTTCTGCTTCTTTCCTGTTCAGGCTGAATTTATATCTATAAAAAAATCCCTACCTTTTTTGAAATCTTTTCATAAAACTTGAAGAGCCCATTTGAAGATAAGTCTTCTAGGAGTCTCCTCTGGTTACTTACCAGTCTAATCTTATGATTAAAGATCTGTTTTCAAAATCCTGCTAGGATTTGGTACACCATGGCTTTAAATTTGTTTCAGTTCTTCTGAATTAGGAGAATCACTGTTTTGACTTTAAGATTAATTCTGCTCAAATATGATTAGTATAATTAAATAGGAAATTAACTGAAGAAGAAAAACAAATCGGTCTTCTTTTTTTCTTCTATAAAAGCTTTCGCAAAATTTTTAGATTTCTCATTTCATGTTTGATATCCTAACACTCACATATTTTCATATTAAAAAATGCACATTGGATTGGCTGGTTTATCTCAGTTTGGACCACAAAAAACAATTTTATAAACCTTCAGGATATATGGGACATTAAAAAAAAAAAAAATTCAAAGCTGAACAATAGGGAACAAATAGTGGGGATCAAGACATTTTACAACAGAGATACCTAGATGCCTTTTGCCTTCTAATTGATAAACATATCCTAGGTGAATGTATGAAACCAGTCACCTAAAGAGTGGTGGGAATCCTGTTATGTACTTGGGATTTTATTTAATAATATTTTCATGACAGCCAAACAGAATCAGCTGACTTTATGGAGGCTACTGTTCTTCCTGAAACACTGTTGTGTGAGAAATTTCAAAGGAAAAAATATGGCATTAAAATTGCATTGGTTAAAATTGAGTACTTTTCTATTTTTCAGTTTTATAAAAGGGACACAATTTTTAATTGCTCCAATCAATAAATTAGGATATTTTTTTTAATCCCTTGATAAAAAAAAAATAAAAATAAAAATTAAAAAGTAAGACTGACAACCAGGCCCCACAGAGCTGCTTGCTCACTCCCCACCAGAAGGATTGGGAAGAGAATTGGAAGAGTAAAAATGAGAGAACCTGTGGGATGAGATAAAGGCAGTTCAACATAGAAAGCAAAAGGCATGCACACAAGCAAAGCAAAACAAGGATTTCATTCACTCAGAACTGGTTCTCTTTACAGGTAAATTCCTTGTAGGGTTCTTTCAAAAGAAAAGCATTTTTAGCTACTTACTTTAATAATTGCAGCTTTGTTTTTTATGAAAACACAACATTTTAGAAAAATAAAGCAAATAAAATGAAATTTCATTATACTTGAATAGACTTGTTTCAATTTATTTATCTTTGGGAATCAGAGCACATAAAGACTACAGCAAAATGATAGTGCACTACTGCGACCTGATAAGCAACTTTGTTTAGATTCATGTCAGTGAAGTCCAGCCCTGTGCAGGCATGGCTATGAGCACTGTGGAGGTGTAGACTGAATGCTCAGGACCTGCCCTTATGAGGTTTCCCTAGAACTGGGATTAATTTCTTCTGACTAAGTGCAAAGCATGTGAGCTGTGACATTATTCAGTAGGGCTATTTGTGGCAAGACTAGTATGTGCACAGCACTTTGAGGGAGCTTCTGTGCTGTTCTTGGGTCTACCAATACAGCAGTAAAAGACTAACCTCCTCTCTCCTGTAGTATTAATAATTTCTGCTTGATAAGAAGCTTGCTACTGCTGACAGTAATTAGAGTCCATTGTAAGGGGGGTTGCTAATGTCTACTTGGTACTTATGCATTTGTAAATAACTAATCATTCAAGGTTTCCTTTCTAAGGTTTCTTAGAAGTGTTGCCTATAGCTTACTAACACAAGGATAGAGACGGAAACTGCTCTAAAGTAGCAACAAAATCCTTCCTGCTGGCACCTTGTAGTAGAATAATTAGAACAAAAACCAAGGAAATAAATTCTTTTACTCTGGCGAAGACTTGACATTGGTTTTTTTCTCCCTTTAAACAAAGAAAATAAGACTACATGAGCATCTGTTGTGATGATGGTATTTGAGATGGTTTTGGAACAAAAATTGTGACATATTTTTGTGCTTTCATCTTTATCATTTCTTAAGTCTGTAAAGAACTTGTCTCTGAAATTAAAGAGGGGACACATGGAGAAAAGTTTGCACATGTCAGTTGAATTAAAAAGGTTTTGTCAGCTCCATAAAAAATGTTTGATACAGGAACTAAACTGTATTTAATTCATTAATATTGAGAGTGTCCTGAAATGAAAGCATAATATATCTTAAATCAAAGTACTATTAAAATGATTTGTGACTATTTATAATATGTAAATATTTTCAAGCTTGATTCATGGACATAAGAAAATTGATATCCTATGTATTTTAAGCATAACTGGAACTTCTCTATTATTTTACAAGAGGAGACCAAGCTATTCCATCTCTAATACTGAAGTTGCTCCATCTTCTAAATTTGTGAAACTTCGGTTTTCTATGTAAAGAAGAATGTCATCGTATTAGCATGCCATTAAATTCTTGTACTGTCAGCCTGATACAAATCCACTCCCTGGGTAATGTTAATCTTGCTTTCCTATGGAAGCCTAATTTAAAAGGTTGACCATTAGTTCTGCATTTTTACACCTTGAAAATAATATATTCTCTGATTTTTATGCATGGTTTAAAAAAAAAAAGTAATTTTAGATCATATATATCTAAGTAGGTGTTAAAAAAAAAAAAGCTTATGAACGTGAGTAACTGTTGAAAAAATTTCTTCATTAAGTGGCACAAATGACATATTTTGAAATTTTTGTATACCAACAACTAATGAATAAATTTTGATATTCATAAAAGTATCCAAGCAGTTTTAAAAACCCCTTGTTCACCTGTTTTCTTTTCTGTTTCTTTTAATTTGGGTAATTTTTTCCATGGCTTAATTGCACTCCTGTATTTTGCATTACTCATTATGGAAGATGTGGAAGCAATCATGACATGGAAAATAATATATGACTAATTTCAAGTAAATTTCTATGAAGCAGTATTCAACTTTATGAGCTAATACTACTTCATTCTCCAGAGTATTCTTGCTACTGGATGCAATGCTTTTTTACTTCTCATCCTATTTTTTTGTTTCATGGACTTATTCTTTTCATTTCGACTCTTCTTTTAAACAATTTGTGTAAGACCATTCAAAAATACAACATCGCACAGCAATGTGAAATTCTATCAGTAAATGAAAAAAGCTATCAAAAAGGAATCTACAACAAAATATCTGGTTTGGGAAACAAACTTGAAAATAAGAATCTGCTTTAATTTTTATATAAGCTTACTCAATTTATCCCTACAGAACAGCAGAAAAATTCCAGTAATGTGGGAAATCTGAGGTTTGGATAAGTTCATAAGTATGGCTTTTTGCATATCTTGAGGGTCAAAGTAATCAATTTTTTTAGGAAGGTGCAGAACAATTAGAAATCAATGAAAATACTTAGACTTCAAGGATGCTAAGCTCCGTAAGAACCTCGCTCTTTTGATTGCAGCAAGCTGTCATGCCAGCTGACTCTCACAGTCTCATTAGCAGGGTTTTGGTTCCAATTCCCCACAACATTTCTTTTCTTGTTCTTTATTCACCACAGATATGTCTCCTCCTGTAAGAGTGTTACTCATACCTCTTTTTTTCTCATCCCTAATGTAAAACAAATATAAAAGTGTTTGCTCTTTTCTTAACTTCCCTGGAGAGCTTGTTTTACAGACTATGTGTCCCATATCACATTAGTGAAAAAAATCAGAGAAGACTGAAGATGTTCAAAACAAAAGCAATTTCCATGGTAAAATTGTAAGGTTACAATGAAGCTTGTTTGTTGACTGGAAATTTCCGTGTATGCATCTTGCACACTTTTTTCCTGCTTCCTTTATCCTTTGGTTTGTGTCCCACTGTAGGTTAATCAATGCATATACTCAAATTTTTCCTTTCCAGAAATTGTTTGGTATCTGTCTGCCCTTGTTGCTTATCCCCCCTTGATTTCAGTGACGTCATGAACAGCATCTGTTGCCACGGCAACGATCAGTGGTGTGTGGCGTGATCCGCGATGATTACAGGTCTGCACTGCTCCACTGTTTTTTCCAGTTACTTCACAAAGACAGCTTTTGTTTTGCAGTATATTTCAAGTTGTGTTATTAACATGCTTAACCAATTTTGTGCCTATATAAGCGCCTATCACTGTAGAAAATGCATTTCCTGAAGGGCTTCCCGTGCGCCCTTTTGTGTACGTGCAGCCACACTTCTTCAGCTGGCATTTATCCCTTTGAGTGGCATTATCTTACCTGTGAGGAGAAGAGTACATGGAAGGGCTAATTTCTGGTGTGCAATAGCACTTCATTTTTCTTCCTAGACCTAGAGGCAAGCTAGGCCCTGAATGATGCAAGTTGTGAGTAGTTATAAAATGAGGAAGAGATTGCTGCGCAGGGGGCTTTTCTTTAACAATAAGGTTGCGAAAATCTTCCTTTTTTTGTTCCATTTCTTTTTAAGAACAAAGATTGAGATGTGATTTACAGCCCAGACTCATGCTCTGAAAAGGGAGAATTTCCTGATGATATGTCTATCTATGGAAGAGCTTTGACTCAGCTGTTAGAGGCAGCCACAGCTCAGCCATTCACATATGGCATGCAGCAAATATTTCTTTCTAAGTTTATTTAGTTGCAGTTTGCAGCTGGAGGAAAGGTGGACAGAAAATCTCATTCTGCTTAATTTTTGGGCCATCAATGTCTCACACTAAGATATAACTGTGAAGAAGCTCAGCTAGCATCTTTCTGCACTTTTGCATTGGGCTACAAAATTCTTATGTAAAATTGTTCCCAAATGCTTGTCAAGCACATTAAAAACATGGAACGTGTTCTGCTTGAGAAGTATTTACCTAAATCTCCCTCTTCAAACTTTATGACTGTTTTACTGTATGTAATATCTTCAGAGAAGTTAGGGAGAAAATATTATATATATTCTATCATGCTTTATCATCTATTAAATCCATAACTGAATTTTCCTTTCCATCCTCAACCACAAAAAATTAAAACTGTTCAGTAAAACCTACAGTGGTAAGAAACAAGACAAGTGAGAAGAGTTCTGCTACACAGTGCATATGAGCCACAGTCCTGTGACTGGCAAACACTGTCATGGCAAGGACTGTTAGTGACTTTTTATGGTTTTCAGAATCATGAGACTCTCAAATTATGTTTACTTTAACAAATCATGTGGTGCAAAAGAATAGGTGCTTATGGCAAAAGAGTTGGTGTGCTCCTGGAGCATGTTCCTATTTTTGTTGCAAGACAAATATTGCAAAAAGTGAGAGTTTTCTCACTTGAAATCAAAGTAGAGCAAACAGGGACAATGAGATTTACTTCAGAAATGCTTTTCACATCTGCATTGGCACATGAACTGAAAGGTGCCCAGGGATGTTACAGCACTCATTGCAAGTACCCTTCTTTAAAGGACAGTTTGTTTGTTCTAAAAAAAAAAATTAAAAAATTACAGGCTAATATTCTTTGAACTGGGCTTCATCATGTGTTTTCCTTCCATATTTAGATTATAGGCTACCTAGGAAACTTCAACTCTTTCAGGAATTTTCTTTGTTTCCAAAAATTAAGTTTAAATATATTTGAAAAAATGTATTTAAATAATATATTTAATGCTGCATAAACATTTTTAGCATGATATCTTGAAATATTAACTGAAGAAAATATTTTCCATCTTATTTCTTTGCGCTCAAAATGAAAGCCTAAGGGAAAGGAAGCTTCCCTTTATAAAAAGCAACTTAGCCAAACAGTTCTTCTATATGTTCTTTCCCCTCCAAGTAAACAAAAGAGCAAGATGTAAAAGAGTGATGAAATCTGTAAATTCATTTGGACAACTTTGAATTCCTGTTTTAAAAATCAGTGGCAAAAGGAAGGAATTTTTTCCCCCTTTGCCGGAATCAAAAATACTCTTCAGTAATCACAAACTTTTTTGTACCTTATATTTTTGAGAAAGCACTTTCCTTTGAGATCACTGTACATTTTAGATTCTGTAATGGAGGGGCACTTATATACATAAACATTAACATATCTATCTATCTATCTATCTATCTATCTATCTATCTATCTATCCATCTATCTATCTCTATATCTATATATAAATGGAATTCCTAAATTAACCACTGGCTAAATTAACCACTTATGTCTTTTTTTCCTTGACTGTAAAGACATAAGCTGCTACAAAAATTAGGAATTTGCAAATAATTTTTAATACGAAAGTACTATTATTTTTCAAGCACAGCTTTTATTCCTCTTTGATAGGGAAGGTGGACTGGCTTGCTTATTTCCATTAATTCCTTATACTTCAGGGCATGGACAAATGTTATCAATTCTTGGACTGCAGGCAAAGACTTGCAGTCATTCACTTCCATCTTTTATGTCTGTTGCTTTTTTAAGGCTAGAAATTAGGAAGGAAGACTGAAGAACATCCTTGCATATTCTATGGTGAACTGTCCTCTTTCTTCTAAACTTCTGTTTCTCCTGAGTCTTGACAGTATATCAGTGTGAATCATGTGCTTGCATATAGAAAGAACAACAGTTTTTGTGGATGACTACTAGTCATGAATTTTTTTGGGATTTTGACATAAAATTGTAACTAGTCATGTATCTAAGAACGTTGATGCCCTAATATGACAATTAATTACACAATAGAATGAAATCATAGAACCATCACTGATTATTTTCCTGTCTGGCATTTAATCAAACAAATGAGACTATACCAAAACCCATATATAGATGTAAAGTAGCCTGGTTCCTCTCACTGAAAACATATTTTTGGGTTGTTCTTCTCCTTGTAATTTCCGGCACATGTCCTGTGGATGCAAAGCAGTTAGAGTTAATCAATCAGCTATCAGTAAGCTAGGTTGTTAGCTAGACCTTTGCATGCCTCACTACCCTAAAATATTTGTAGCTAATGGTCTGTCAGCACAATCAAAGGAATGAATTATTTTTAAAAGAATGCTCTGTATGAAGCCATAGTATCTGAAAGACTTTGGTGCCTGCTGTTATTTACCATATCCTATATATCTGACCCAGTTTTGAAGAATGTGTTGTGTAACCTAAAGGTAAGCAAGTTCTGTCACTGCTCCATGTAGGCAGAGCTGGCCCTGGGTGAGCCTGGATCTGCTGTCCTGGGCTCTTTCCCTTAGCTACAAGAATAAACTGCTTTTTTGATCTGACTGCATGTCAGATTCCAGTTATTTCTGCAGCAGACCTTTAAATTTAGGAACAAGGAGTACCTGTTCAAAGTACTAATTGTGTGAGCATAGGCTGACAGTAAGTGAAGTGTGTCTTCCAAGGATGGGGTAACATCTCTTTACTCAGGCTACTGATGTGAGGAGGGGATAATAGTGCACAAAAGGTATAGAAGTTTTGAAAAAAATAAACCCCTTTGCTTTCCAGATGGCCCTCAGGGATTAAAGAGCTGGGTGTGTCTGGATTAATTTCAGATTAGAACCAATTCAACACTGTAAATCTGGTCACCCACGTTCAATAATTTTCACAAGCACAGATTCACAAACAGCAGAGTTCACCAATCCAATACTATTGGCTGAGTTCTGTAGGAACTTTAACAATCCAAATTCACTAATAATACACTTTATTGGAACAACAGGGCAACAGGTTCAGAATTGCTAGTGATAAATTCATTAATTAGTGGTGGTTGATATGTGCCAGTACAGAAGGTATAGTGACAGAGATGTGTTAGTACTATATACATATATGAACACAGTCGTTCTACTGATCTCAAGCAGACAGAGGTGATTTCTCTTTTTCCTTTTTTTAATTTTTTTTTTTCTGGAACTTACTTTCTTTTATCCTAGAACTTTTGGCCATTCCCAAAGCAGTGGAACAATTTTGTGTCTTACAGTTGGGCCTTTGGTAGCTGTGGTCATACATGTAATGCATGCTCCCTTTCTCTTCATTTCCATTCTTATGGGTAAGAAAGCTAATAAAGAAATGGGGATCATGAAGGTCTTGGTTACTTTTGGTCAGACTTTATGGTTGATTCAGAAGATAAAATAAAGGCTTAGTTCCACCTCCACTTGTTTTGGTGGCAGTTAAGACTTTCTGAGCCCGCAGGGTCTTTTAGCTTACCTTTATCTCCTTAATGGACCAGATTTACAGCAAGACTTCATATACACAGTAAAGGGAGACTGAGACTAACAGCTTTTGTCTCTTGCTGAAGAAACATCAGGCCGTGAGTCCTCTGCTTCATTGCAAACATTATTCAGTCATTACGTCCTGCTTGAGCCAGGTGCAGGATAAGTGAGCGACTCAGTTCATGTTTTTCTCAACAAGCCTCATCAATTCTTCTCTGATTTAAACCTCAGATTTAAGGCTTTAACTGTAGCAAGTCTGACATAAATACCTGATGATGATCATGCACCTGTACTCGTGTAAATGCACAACTTGAGAGCAGAGAAAAATTAATCCCATGCTCTTTTTTTTCATTCTATTTGATGTCCTTTCAATAAATTGATCCTGCACTGGGAAAGGAGCATCTAGGAAATTTTCCATGTATGATGTTGTGGTGATTAGCTGGAGCTCTTAGTGATGACCAAATTTCTGTATCTTATTAGAATAATTAATAAGCAAACAATAATAAATATTTTGCAGTTTAGCAGAAGTCTTCTCAAATAGGATAAATATATAGCTATTGTTAAAATTGAGGCTGTCTCAATTTTTAATAGTTGTGACAAAACAGTTTTACTCCTCGTACTCTGGTTAAGGGTCACTGCTCTCTCTTGGCATGGAACATTTTATCATGTAAACATTGCAGAGCTCCTAGTCCCTGTCAAATTTAACTACAGACTTGTTGATGGTCTGCTGGCCATATTATAGCATCATTAAAGTTTCTAAGCATTATTAACATAACAGCTACTTGCTTTTGGGAGAGAAAGATATTATGCTGAAGATTTTAAAGTTTTTTCCTTCCATGTCAGAGCTAGCTGAATCCACAGGAGAGAAACACTTGAAATGTATCATCTGTTCCTCTCATAATGGTACTTTATCTCTTTCAAATGAGGAAAATGTTTAATGCAAATGGCTGTCTTCATGGAACATATTATTATATGGCACACTTGGGATTTCTTCAGATGCTTGTATACTGCAATTGTGTACCTCAGGTGATATTAAATTTTTGACTAAAGTATTGAAATTTTCTCCTAAAGAACAAGGAGTACCATTTCAGCATATTTTTATATTTTACTGAGGAAGTCAAGTTTTTAAATTTGTTAAGTTCATCCTTGTATCCAAAACATTGATTTTTTGTTTTTTAATTTTGCGTTATCTTCATTCTAGTTTTTTGTTTTGTCCAAGACACCTGTCTGACTTTCCTGTAACTCAAAAAACTGATGGCAGTGAATAAAAAATTCCCCTTACAAGGAAGTAATGAAATAACCTCTAATCTTGGCTAAAATGACAGAGGTAAGATAAATAAAAATATTATTATATCTACTTTCAGATATTTTGCCATTATTTCCTTAAGACCTCTTTAATTTCCTCCAGAGTTACAGACATAGTATATCCTGAAGACACACACCAAATATATCTCATGCAAAATGGCGATTATGATGCTTCATAGATAAATTTCATTACAATAGAAGAATTTCCTATCTGTACTTAGACTTCAGGGACCCTTTCAACTTTCTGTTTCACGCATTTATCTAAGTCATTCCAGTAATTCAAAAAAATAGACCTATACTGCAAGTTACACTAACATCCAGATATCTAGCAGTTCTAGCTCTCCCTTCCTGTTTTGAAATGTTTTCAGTAGTTTCCTCTCTGCTGTAAAAGTAACACGAAAAAAGAAGGGGTTTTTCTTAGTTATTATCTCATTCAGGAAGGAACTATACAGGTTTTATGTGTAGAATGCATATGCTTGTTTTAATACTTTATGTGGTCACTCCAACATCAGATATTAAGCAGCTTGAGATCCTAACGCAAACATACATTTCAGATGCATGTTAGAAATTAGACTGCTATTTTCACTAAAAAAAATCAAAAAGTAATCAGTTAAAAATCACATTGACTGAAAATTTTGTTCTGGAATGATTTTACATAGATAATTGAAATTTGGTAATATAAAGATTTTTTAAAGCAAAATAATTTTTTAAAAGTCAAAATAACTAGTTAAATAGTATGTTTTGAGTGAAAAGTGCATAAAATGAAGCATTTCATTGAGAGATCAAGTTAATTCATGAAAGATTTGGGCACTCAGAAGACTTCTATGCTTGAGTCCTCATGCCTGGCTAAGAATACATGGTTTAGGTATGAGGGACAGTTAGGAGCACTGGTTTCTTGAAATCCATACCATGACTGAAAAATGAAGTTAGAACAAAAGTGTTTAATTTCTCTGCTATCTCTTTCAGGTCCACACTCCTTTTACAATAAATTTCTCTTTAGTGAATATCACTTTGAAAGAAAAAGCAAAGCAAAACAAAACTGCTCCAGCCTCTTTATTTGGTTTAAGCTCTCCCACTAACAAATAGAAAAAAAGCAGTCTAAGAGATAAAGCAAATATGATCAAGTAGTGATCCAAAGGAAGATCTCTCTGCTTTTGATATGTGACAATTTTCCCTAACTTCTTTTTTCAGATGGACTTTATAATTGAAAATACTTCTAAACAAATTAAAGAGTGAGTTTAGAAACCTAGCCTAGTTTAGATCAGGGAGAGGAATAACAGCAAATTCCTCAATTAAGAAAAAGCAAACAGATAAAAATCTGGACTGTAAAGATGTCCAGATACTTACATTCTAACATTCTCTAAGCTTGGAATCATAAAATTGCATTAGTTGTTAGTAAAGTATTTTAGAAAGAAATTTAAAAATTTAAGGGTCAGGGGAAAACAATGCAAAGCAACAACATACACACACATTCAAAAAGGGCCCCCAAGCCCCCCTAAACAAAATATGAACTTTTAATATGCTTAATATTTATTAAGATTATCTTTTTAAATCCACGAGCTAAGCATACTTTTTTGTATTTGTTTTCCTCATTATGGCCACAAAAATGATCAAGAGTGCTGGAGCAATTCTCCTTTGAAGACAGTCTGAGAGAATTCCAGATTCTTCAAACTGCAGAGGAGAAGGCTACCAGGAGAACTTAATGTGGCTTTTCAATATGTTTTCAAAAAGAAGCCCTAAAAGAAAGGTGTAGAGAGACTTCACCACAGCAGGCAGTGACAGGGTAAAGGTAGTGGTTTTAAACTGAAAGAAGATAGATTTAGATTTGACTTCCTAAAGGTGTTTTTTTGGGTTTTTTTGTTTGTTTGTTTTTTTACGATGAGAGTGATGAAACAGCGGAACAGCTTGCAGGCATCACCTCTGGAAGTGTTCAAGGTCAGATTGGACCAGGCTTTGAGCAACCTAATCTTAGAGAGGATGACCCTAACCATGACAGGAAAGTTTTACTAGATGATCTTTAAAGGTCCTTTACAACTCAAACCATTCTATGATTTTATGACATTATTTTTTTTCCAGTGAAGCTTGAAAACAAGAGGCAGAGAAATTCTAATAAATGCAAACTTTCTTACCATCCATGTAAACATTCCAACTGTTAAAGATAAAAAATATATTCTCTAAAATGCACATTGAATGATTACTGGAAGACAGAGAATTTTTTGTTTTCAACTTTTTGTTTGCTTCGTTGAGGTTTTTTTAAGGAACCTCCATTTAGCCTCCTCTACCTTCCATTTTTGCATGCACAGGTTTCTAGAGAATTGCATTATTCCATAGTCTAAGTAGATACAAGTTTTCTGGGTTTCTGAGAAAGAAAAGCAGATTAAGAGTGAGTGGATGGTGTCTGAAATAGCTGCATGTCACTCAGACTAAAATAAATAAACTAGAACTAGATTTCATATTTGGTTTATATTGAAAGTCTTCAGTGCGTGATAGGGATGTGCAGGTTTTTATCTGAAGAGACAGGGAGCTGACTCCTTGTCAGAAACATCAAATTCCAGCTGGTTCCAAACCAGACCCACCAATGGCCAAAATCTGAGCTCATCAGCAACTCCAGTGTAGCCTCTGTGATAACATAGTTAGGAAAGGGTAAAAAATGCTACAAAGCTGCTGTGACAAAGAGAGGAATAAGGAAAAGGAAGCAGCCCAGCAGACATCAATATGAGAGAAGGAAGAGGGAGAGTAAGGTGCTCCAGGCACCTGAGCACAGATTTCCCTACAACTCCTGAAGTTGTGGAGGAAAAGGTGTTTCCCAGAAATTCACAGAGAGACCATACTGAAGAAAATGCCACACTGCATCCAGTGGAGAGACCATACTGGGGCAGCTGCATATGCCCTGAAGGAAGCTGCACCCCATGGAGATCCCGTGTAGGAGCAAACTTCTGGCAGGAATTGCAGTCAATGGAGCAGAGCCCACACACAGCTTTTCTGGCACAATCTGCAACCTGTGGGGGACCAATGCTACAGCAAGCAATTCTTGTAGGAGTGTACCACATGGAAAATACTCTATTTTTAATTAGAAATAAATTATTCTTCCCCAAGTCCAACATGTTCTTGCCTATGAGAATAATTGTTGAATTATTTCTCTATCCTTATCTTAAAATATGATCTTCTTCAGTTTTTTTCTCTCAGTTTTCTGCTGAGGAAGGAGGTGAGGCAACAGCTTGGTGGACATCTGGCAGACAGCCAAGGTTAAGTGATCCCAGGTTTACATGGGAGAAGAAAAGGGAGTAATTATTTCATACCTAAAATGCATGTTTGTTTAGCATTTTGCATTTGCTGTGTTCATGTTAGCACTTCTTCCTGAGGATCTAGTTGCACTGTAAATGGATATTGTTGCATCTTTACAGTCTTTTACATGAGTCTTTTCATATTTATTTTAGTATTGGTTTGTATCATTCACAAATCCTTACTCTTTCCATTAGATGTTCATAAATTATTTTCATTAATCACACATTTGTAAGCTTCAATAATGAAGTACGTATGACAGAAGAGGCCCCTTCTTAACAGATGAAAAATGAATCAATCTCTTGATCACTAGATTGAAATATTGCAAATTCTTTGGCAGATTATGTTCTGGGTTTCAGTCTTCCTCATTTTTCTTACCATACTCTCCATTCTCAGATATATTCCCAGATATAATGAGTTTCATGATCATTATTATTTCTATCTTGCCTAAGGAGTTGAAACATCAGTTCTACAACAGCTCACTCCCACAACACTCTATTCTTTGATGAAGAATTGCTTCTCTTGCTTCACACACACTTCCTGTGTTTCGTTCCACATCTGCTCCACAATCCTGGCTTGATACTTTCTGCCTCTCCTGACTTTTTTTCCTCTTATCATATTCTCCACGCATTTCTAGAGGGACCAGAAGGACTTCCCTTCTCCCAGGACTGTGCACTGCAGGGAGAGCAGGGGAAGCATCTCCTCAGAGTGAAAGTGAATTGATCGAGCAGGAGAGCTGCTGGACTCATCACAGTCCCCTTTCTTCAGTTCATGAGAGCTGCCCTAGGCTGCTAAGCTGAAGTTTATTCTGCTTGCCAAAAAGCCGAATCAGATGCCTCCACCTCGAGAGGCAGTTAATTGGGATGGAAAGGTAACCTAGGAAGTTTCCTTTCTCCTTCCCAGAAGCTATTAAAGATTTATTCAAAGTTCCACAGAAATAAATGCATTTATGGGAATGTTTTATCCTAAGAGAGTGCTGTTTAAAGTAAATACCCATTGCCTATAAAGATACAAAATCACAGTAAGTACAACTTTGGCTATAATATTTGGTGCTGGCTGCACCACTTTTCTGAATCTGTTTAAATATTCAGTCACATAACATGAGAAGTGATCCCTAGGGCAGACAAGGAAGTGTCTGTTGAACTGCTGGACTGTCAGCTGTTTTCCTCAATGTTTTTCTCTCATGACTAGTGCCCACCACAATTAAAAAGATTGTAGAAGAGAAGGGGTACATGCCAGTTGTTCTACAGTCATTTCTAATCCTGCTTACCTCCTGCCTTTTGCTGTTGAAAGCTAGAAGTTGTGAATGCATTATCTTAAGGTCAGATCTTGGGGAAATGTATTGAAAATTTAATAGCAGTCATGAGGTTGATATACTGAAAAGGGACTTTGGGATGCTTGGAAGCAATAATAAAGGGCAAGTAAATTCCGAAAGCTAGCTATTAAATTGTGTTCATGAGGAAAATAAATTTAGTTGGAGGAGCCATTTTTAATAAAAATATTGCTTGCAGGAAAGAGAATTGTATGAATTAATTGAAGCTCAGTATGAACTCAACCCTTAAACTGAAAGGATGACTAATATAAGAACAGGTAGCTTGTTATATTACAAGAGACAGATAAGTGGCTGTTGTGGAGGCTTATCCACATCATGTTAATCATTGGCTGTTGGTCAGAAGAAAGACTTAAATTTGCTTCTTAGAAAAAGATGTTATGCTATCTCCAAGGATTTCCAGGTTATTGTGAGAAAACCCCAACTCTCAGAACTTAAAGTATTAAAACTAGCAAAGCTGATTGAGGATTTGGAAAAAAAACCACACAAGTAATAAAATCAATTTAAAAATTAATAAATATTCCAACTACAGGCATTGACTTGTCTTTTGAGATTAGATATGGGTTATTTCTCTCTCTTGATGCCTTTCTTGCTTCTTGCATTTTTATCTCACAATTCGAAGTGCTAGAGAAATGTGGTATAAATTGGATTATATAAATGTGGTGTAAGTTAGATGATACCCGAGGACCTTAGATGAATATCTCTCAAGAATTTTTTAATGTCTCTAAAACTGTTGGGGTCCCATCAACTCTACATGTTACCTTCCTACATTGATGATCACCAGAAGATACATCTGATTTTTACGATATCAAATCATCCTAGACCATAGTTTTTCTTCACATTCATGGAAATTAATGATGGGATTAGAGCATTACTAAGACTGCTCAAATACCCCATGTTTACTTAACATATCCAGTTGTGACAAATGGCTGTATATTAACCAGAAAATCCTCTTTAAGTCAAATGAAATAAAGTAAAATATGAGTATTAGTTTGCCACCTCCAAAATAATAATCAAATTTTAAAATCTACATTAAGAAAAAAAGTGAGGTAATTAAAAACAAACAAACAAAGCACGTTGCTATTCACTTTAAGACAAAATTATGCTTAGGAAGTCTGTGTTTTGATTCACAAAGGTTTTCACAAATGTCTGGCCCTACAGGCTATGCATCTCAGATAATAGCATTCATTGCTGAAGCATGCTTATTTTACAAACTGCTTTTGGTTTCTTTTCAAGGTGATCCAGAGGGTCTACGCAAATTTGTTATTTTACCATCAAAACATATTCTGACCACCAGCAAAACCCTTCATCAGCTCCTGCTGATAGAGACTAGAGTTTCATATAATCTTTCAGCAGCACACTGTCCAATTCCTATAATCCAACTCCTCATGGCAGCATCTCTGATTTTTCCTTCATCTTGATGGTTGAGGCTTTATGTGAACTAAACTTCTACACCATTGTTTCTTGCAAGTGTTGAGAGTGGATTAAGCAATCCAGGAGTTTCATTGCCCTCCTAAAATTAAATGACTCTGACTGAGGTTTGTTAGTGATATTCTTCCCAGGACAGATGGACAGCAGCTGTCATTCACTCTAGGAGTTTGTTTACTTCTGGAGGACAAGGAATCACTCTCGTTGATGGGTAATATTTAGCTGGGCATTATAGACTGAAAGTATATTTTGTGTACAATACTCAACTTGAAAGGTCACATTTGGAAAAAGTGTTTGAGAGGTCTGATGAGTATGAAGCAAATATAAACAAAAGAGGAGAGGAAAATATTCAGATTGCTTTATTTTGGAGCATGGATTTGTTTTGGAAAAAATGGGACAGAGATGTGCAATAAATTGTTTTATTTTGCATATCACATCTTGCAGTTATTGAGGGTCATATATTCCCAGTTAATACATGAATTCAAAGAGATTATATGAAAGTCTCTGAAGAAGAGCATTAAAAATGGAAGAAAACTGCAGTATGACCTATCACTATAATATTGCAGTGATAAATATTAACTCATTGCTACAGAATTATGAAGTGCTCTGATTTATTTCAGCTCAAGGGGTTTGCAAATATTTAAACATTTACATCCATGTGCATTGGTTTGAACAACAAATTACAACGATGGCATCGAAGTACACCTTTATGTTGAATTTATAGTTTCACAACATCTGCAATAAAGCTGGGAAGAAAAGGACACAAAGAGGAACCATATGTGGGAAAGGGTGTGCTACAGGAAAATGGATGGTTGCTGATGCAGGGATAAGGCCGGATAAGGAGAGTGGAAGGGAAAGCTTACATTTGCTGTATAGGGAGAGAAAATAGAAGAATTCGGCCTAGGTTCTGTTTAGTAATGAGTTCACATGTTAAGTGTACAGTAATTTCACACTCAT
>VRYO01001463.1:72776600-72823652 GCA_009812075.1 Sialia sialis | reverse complement strand
ATTCTTCAGTGAAATAGGTACGGCTTATCAGTGTGAAATTACTGTACTTAAGGAACAACATGAAGTATATGCAAAATGTTGCAGCTGAGCTGAACAGACTATTCTGTTCCTTGATTTTTCAGATTTTGCTACTTCAGACATACCCAAAAATCAGAGAAAAGGAATGTATTACATTTCTTTCTAGCCTGATGGCAGTGCCAATAACATGCTGAGAAAGTCAAAGAGGCAAATGAAAACAGGAAGTACATGATCAGTTGAAGATTTAAATTTAACTTACCTCGCTACAAATTGGAGGAGCGTGAGCCTGAAGCATGATGATAAGGCTGAAGTTGTAGATACATATCACAACTTCTTCATTGAGTTAATGGAAGGAGAAATACAGCATAGCTGTACACAGTTTTTCAAAAGATATCTACAAGAAAAACAGAAAGCTGGCAGGAGCAGATGAAGGGCAGCATAGGAATCATTTTGGAGCCACAGAGCAAAAGCATGACACATACCAGTAGAGACTTGAGAAGTGATAAGGATGAATAGGTAAACAGCAATGTGGAGGAAGCTGGGAAATTAAGAAGGCATTTTAAAATTATATATATATATCTATCTTTTTGTACACAAAAGAAAGTGGAAGCTTTCCAGAGAATCTTAAGAGGGAACAGAAAAACTAAAATATAGAAAGAATACCCTAAGTAAACAATAAAGTTGATTTTTTTCTCATCAGTGATAACTATGGAGGAGTTTGAAGTGTAGAAACAGGAACGCTTCTTTACAGAATATGTGTCAGAGGTTTTGTTTAAAATTGAAGTATTGGCAGAAAAAGTGAATGGATCAAGGAGACAATGCGAGCAATAAGAAATCAGGAGGAGGTGGCTTCTGCCCCAGAGCTCTGAAGGAATTCAAATGTGAAATAGCCAAACTAAAAAATGTGGTGTGTAAGAAACCAAGTCCTTGTTAAAAGACAGGAAAGTGGCTTAAAAAATGCCAGCTTTTGAAAAAGGATTCTAGTGGAAATACAGATGGATAAAAATTGGAATTAAGCAACATATGGATGCATATCAGAAGTCACAGAACTAGTGGGTTCCTTTGAAAACATTAACAGGCATTTAGATAAAGGAGATCTGACTACCACTCCTTTGAATTTGTGGGGTGTTTTCATTTATGTACCTCATCAAAGGTTTTCCAGAAAACTAGACAAAAAAGTACTTTTAAGGGTAAAGGTTAATAAAAATTTAGGAGACATAGGACAGGAATAAATTAATAACCACGCTTGCAGTGAAAGACAATTCCCTGCAGAAAGTCCATCGATATCTATGCTGTGCTCATTGGAGCTCATCATACTCACATGCATTCTGGAAAGGGAAACGATTGAAGTTGCTGATTCTGTTAATTCAGGATTGTAAGGACGATTTCCAGCTGTGAAAAACTGCAAAAAGAAATAACTGGAAGCTGAAGTGAAGCTGATAGCCAGTGTAGACAGCTGCAAGTTAAAATCCCTGCCTGAACTACTTTCCTTCAAATATCTAAATCCTATCCTGCAGAAGGAATAATACAGCATGGGTTAGAAAATCACCTCCCTCATAATCCACCGTACACATTCTCAAATTCTGAACCCCATACCTGTGTTGTAGCTGTCTTGAAATGCCTGTAAAATGAATTTGCTCAAGGATCAGAGTGCTGAGGAGCTACTGTGAAGAAAGGCCAAGTGTTGCGGCTGTTCAGCCTGGAGAAGAGAAAGCTCTTAAGAGACCTAATAGACCTTTCAATACTTAAAGGAGACCTAAAGAAGGAACTGTTTACAAGGTAGTGATGGGACAGGTGGGAATGGCTTTAAACTGAAAGACAGACAGTTTAGATTAAATATTAGGAAGAAATTATTTACTATGAGCTTTGGGAGGCACTGGAACAGATTGCCCAGACAAACTTTAGATGGAAGCATTCAAGGCCAGTCTGAATGGGGCTTTTGATGTGTCTCTGTCCCTCACATTGGCAGGGAAACTAGGTGATCTTTAAGGTGTCTTCAAGCCCAAACTATTCCATAAATTTCTGACCTGGTCCCTATTCATGTAGTAGAAAATGCATGAACCTTAGAGGAGCAAGCACTTAAACCAATGTTCACCTATGAAAGCATGAGGATGATTTGATCTTTCCCTCCCATCCTACACTCATATCAGTTGCAAATGTGACTCATTTAATTGTGACTGTGCTAGTAACTAACTATGATCAGAATAATTTTATGATGGCAAAAATGCAAATCTCTGAGAGATTTTTTCCTTTTTTTATCTTCCGTAAAGTAGAGAGAATACACTGGCAAATCAGTTTATTGATTGGAACCCAAACTCTGTGAAAAGACTGCAGAATCAAAATGCCATGGGAGAGACAGAGACAGGAATGATTATCAAGTATAAAATTACAGTGGAAAAGTTATATATTGACCATAATATTTTTGAAATAAATTACCTACTGGATAATTTTCTTTAACTCTTTTTATAGTAACATGATGAGATAAGATATTGATACCAAATAGACTGCTCAGGTGAAAAAAACCAATCTGAAAATTTTATTGTAGTTGACATGCATTTATTAGAAAGCATTAGAGTGTGAAATATTCACTTGTGTTCTGACATGATCTTCTGCCTGATTAAATTTAAAATGAAAAAGAGTCCCTTAGATACAAGTGTATAGGTAGAGGGAGTTAAAAATAAAGTCCTTGCTCAGAATTACTTCCATCTATGTTTTCATTCTGTGTTATTCATAAGCTCCATGAGCTCCACATTTAAGTGTCTGTTCTAAAATTGGAGGAGTTTTTGTTGGCTGTTGGCAGAAGACAACATGAATAAGAATATCAGCCAAAGCAGACTATAATGTATGCGTGCATGAAGACATGTGGGTGTGATAAATAGTAAAGAAAGAGTTTAATACATGCCAAGCACATCCTAATTTCTACTTCTGACTCCATTTTATGTGAATTTTAAAACAATTTAGTATAAGAAATAGTATAAGAGAGTGGTCTAAGTGTGCATAAATCTTATTTCTTAAACTCAGATTTCAGCCAAGTTGTCTGGTGGACTGCTTGGTTCAATATGCAGTTAAATACCTTTTTCTGGGCTATGGAGAGAGTGGTGGAACTGCCAGTCATGTTGTTCCCCAATTTTCATTAGTCTTTTAGAAGCAGTTTGATGGAAATTAAAGGTACAACTAAATTTCCTAATGCTCTTACTTCTTACAGTATTAGAGCAAACTTAAAGTCATATTCTGAATATTATGACATTTTCTATTTCTCCAGCTTCTTATTTATACAGCTTATTAGTTGCAGAACTCAAAAGGCCTGCTACTTCAACAGGTACATCTGCATTGCTGCAGTGTGAGAAGGTTCATAATGGTCTATGCAAACTATGACTGCAATCAACCCAAGACATCAAGTGCCATACGAAGTGAGCACACATGCACAGAATGATTCAGTCATTATTTAGTTCTGTGGCAACAAGAACTTAAGTTGGAAATTAGTTTTGAGGATGAAATTAAAATTTGTCCTTTAGTTCTAACTATGGCATAGCTATGTCAGCTTTGTGCTTATCTCCACCTATGGTGCACTAAAATCATTAACTTCCTCAGTTAGTAACTTCCTCATTATTCATATGCATAAATTAGGCAATGGAGGAATTTGCAGAGTGGATCAAAATCAGACCAAGTGATTGAAACCTTAGCCACCTCCATAATTATAAACTTGAGCAGTTGCTACAACCTCTCTGACTGCCCTGGAGGTCCTTCTCATGCTGCTCCTGCTGTACCTAAATCAATGGGCACACTCCAGTGTATAAATTAACATCCTAGCTGGAGAATCTGGCCATCCTAGAGACACACATCCAACCCAAAGATGCACAGTCTCTGATGTGGCTAAATCAGAAAAAATTGCTCTAAAAGTGGAAATAAATGGCCTCTGTGCAGCTAAGTAGTTAGGAGATGTTTTGTACGTTGTTTAAGTAAATCTCACTAAATTGTGTGTCAGAGTAGATAGGAGTTAAGGGGTTCAAGGAATCTCACCTGATCTAGCTAAAGCACCATGACTTTTCTCACACTGTTGTTTCCACAACATGTTCATGACCTGATTTTTTTTTTTCTAGACAGAAAACAGTTGTAAATAAACAATGTCTATTGTTTTTCCTTTCTTAAACAAAAGTTTTTACTTCTTTAATGGTAATTACTTACATTCTGTATTATGAAGTACATTTTAAAAAGTAGTATCGCAGCTTCCATAATAATCAAATCTAGGTATTACAAATTTTAAAAGGAAGTTTTGCAATAAATTTAAATTAAAATATCAGTACTATTATAATTTAATAGTTTCCGCATTTTAAAGTACCAGTAATACATTTCAATAGAGAAATAGCACATGCTTTCTTTGCAGTTCAAGATAATGAAACCTCTTTCAAAGACATTATATTAACCTGAAAGTGTATAATAGATGAGCATTGTACAAGTAAATGTGCAAGACAAAAAAAAAGCAGTGCACCAACCCATATCACTCTTACTGATAACTGGTCTAGAAATAATGCTGAACAAATACAGGTTTTTCTTGATTGATTATTGGTATTGCTGATTAACTCTAAATGAGCTTTTTCTTTTATGCCAGTCTAGCCCCATGAAACAGAGGTATAACCAGGCAATGTGACATATTACTCAGAATTAAAATGCTGCTCATTGAAATGGAAGAATCAAACTCAGGAGATAAGGTATGACATTGTTAGGATTACTAAACTAATGCAAATAATAAACCCAAAAATATCTTGCTGAGAAAGCAGGCTGTGATATAGATTTCACTTTTAAAGAGGAGCTGAAAATAATGGCATAAGGCTGCTTTCTGCTGTTACTTATACTTTCAAATCTAATTACAGTAATTTCACACTCATAAGCCGCACCTGGTTATAAGCCACACTTCCGGGTAGCTGGGAAGACCACAGAATTTGTCCCTAAATAAGTCACGCAGGGTGATAAGCTGCACTTTTTTGTTTTTTAAAAGCAAGGATCCATGTGGAACAAAGTAACAAGTTTGTAACAGAATCACACGATCGCAGGGTTTGCTGTCAGGTGCACAATTTGCAGTTTTCACAGAACAGCGAAGCCTTTAAACACAGCCCCAGGCACCCTCCCCATGCCATGGGCCCCGGCACTCCTGCCCCTGGCACTGGCTGCCGCGGCTCCCTGCTTGCTCGGCAGCGATGGTGGCTCCCCGCGCCGCTCAAAAGCGGCGGCTCAGTGGGCTGGCCATGCGTAGCCAGCAGCAGCTCCACAGCAGCTCCTTCCCCGGCCGGCTCGCACTTCTGGGTTGGCATTTCGCTGGAATTTGTCCATAAGTAAATCACACCTGGTCATTAGCTGCACTTCCAGGATCAGCTTGATAATTCAGGGAAATAGGTACGAATTATCAGTGTGAAATTACTGTAATAAAGCTATTAGGAGTCAAGTCAAAACAAGCAAGGAGGTGAGTCTTCATGCAATGTTTAGCAACCTTTCCAAATGTTGTTGTGAAAATAAGATTACATTCACTCTAAAGGGTCATTCACAGGAAGAAAAATCCTATCAGGGCACTGAGATCATGACACTTGAAGGCTGGAAAGTATTAAGAGGAAACACCTTGTACTTTCACCCAGTTTTTATTCTTCCTGAATCATTAGCACGTACCTATTCTGCATATAAGTTTTCTTTTGCAGGTTGAAAAAAACTCTAAATTTCACTCTGCCTGAAAATGAGGTTAATAAAAGATATTGTGGGATGTGGGGAGGGAAACGTTCAAGGGAACAAATTTCATGGGAGCAGACAATGGAAGTCACAGAATGAGCTGAAAGTCAAAGGCTCAGAAGTGGAGAAATTAGGAATCCAGAAGATAACCTGAAAAACAGGGGCAGCCCCAGCAGCACCTCTACTCTCTGGAAACAGCCAAAGAGCTGGCAGATGGACATGGCTGGAAGGAAGATTCTGAGGTGGAGGACTCCTTGATCTGAGCCATCCCTCTGTAGCTTACTGGATGGTCTTATGTGTTTATACCGTTGAGCACTGTATGCTTTCTGTGTATAATGCAGAACAGCTCCCAGTGGGAGAGCACTTACATTGACAAAAGTGTGTGTGTGTTGATAGATTTGACAGTGGGTATGAAGGCTGAATGGACTGATGAGAAGGGTGATTTTAGTTGTCTGCACCAAAACAGGATGTTTTTTCTGTCTTAGAAAACAGAATAAGGTGAGGAACTATGAAGCTAAGTAAGGTAGATGTGTAAATGTTTTTCCTGATTGTGAAGGTACCTGTTACAAGTGGTTGATATGCCTAGACACATATCTTCAGGCCTTTTTGATTCATTGGGTTTTTTACAGACCAGTAAGTGAAAGTTGTTCAGTGACTCAGTTCCTTTTAACATACTTCTGAAAAAATGTGTGAAATAGCCAAGATAGTAAAAAGATGTACCTAGGTATTCCACTGGTGTTAATAAACCTCACTTTAAAACATTGATACTATTGATCCTAGATTATTAGGTCACTACGAAATGCCCTTTCTTAAAGATGACACAGTTTTATCTTATAGCATTCAGAGACTTTTAGGGATTTTCTTCCTTGCTGAATAGACATGCCACAAGGAAGTTTGCCATAAACGAGATGCATTCTATTTAACATTGCTTTTCCTGGTGTCTCGTTTTCCTTACTTTTTTTTTCCTTGATTCATACCAGAAAGCTTAATAATGATACACTTAGGATTGAAAGCATTGAAAGCTTAGTTGCTATACTGGTAGGGTAGAGAGGCTTTTTAGTACAATATCTTCAAACTTAATTTATTTTTAGTAATCATTTTATTAATTTTCTCCGTTTCTGTTTATTGTATTGTCAGCCACAAAAACCCCAAAATTCCTCACAGTAACACAGGATCATGTTGTTGCTTATATGGAGGTGTGAATGCTAGTTCAGGAGCAGGGTCCAAACACCATCCTTCTGTGATTCAAGTGAGATAGGACACCCAGGTAGTTAAAAACAAGTAAGTTTGTCGTTGTTGCTCATATTGATTTTCACATTCTTTTGACATTGGAATCAAATAAATATGGAATTGTAGAATTGAAAAGTTTTCTAAAGAACTACACTGAAACATATTCCCGAGGAATAATAAGGTGTGCAGCATAAAACCTCAACTAACATGTTTTTTAAAAAATACGAGTTAATAGCCATGCCAAATTTTTTGACTGGAAATTTTAAACAAAATTGATGAAAAAAAATATATTTAAACAATCTTGTAAAATTCTGCTGTTGGCCCAGTTTTTATGCATATCTAGCAAGATATTTTGCTTTGGTGGGGTTATTTTGTTTTGATGGGGCTTTTGGCAGATTTAGCATTCACTTATAGAATATTGAAAATTTTCTGAAAACTGTTCATGAAAACAGCATAGCGAACACTTTGTCACTGACTCCCTGAAACCTGGTTTTCATTCAGAAATACGTTTATCTTGTCCTTTTTCCCCATTTAGGATTGCACTATACAATATTTTCCAATGTATAAGCCTTGATTGAGTATCTCCAAGTATGAGCCTTCTGACAGAAAAAGCTGTGATAAGGATTTTATGAATCTCAAAATCTATTATATAACAGCTAGCATTTGGATTAGACAATTCAGGAATTATATAATTCGCAATATCTTTTTAAGTAACAATACTTTAAAATGCGGTACTTCATTCCATTTTATTTTTATTAGTCTCCATCTTGAAGGGAACTGCAGATAAGGTAAAGTCAGCCCACTTGAACAAGTTCATAAGCAAGGTTGAGAGTAGCAATTACAGATGAGAGACCTGAGCACTTGATTCCATATTGTTGGAACCACTGGGCATTCAGCTTTGGGCCAAGCACCAGATTTATATTTGCTGTCAAACAGCACTATGCAGAGAGTTGCTGGAAGAATTTCAAATAGAATTCAAAAGTAGAATTAAATTATACTTAATGTACTAAACCTAAAACACTGAATACTTAATCAAACTTTGTGTCACAATCAGCATGGATTTCTTCTTCTTACTACATATAGGAAGAATGTGCATCCCTCTGTTGCAGATTTTAATCCAGCTTTCATGGTGCCAGAGATTTTGCATCAGTTACTGTGCATTTAATTGTCCCAGACTAAACATACATAAACACAAATTTGGATATTATACGTTGATTTCCATTTTCTCATTTTTTCCATTTTCTGCGTCCCTCCTGTTAATCACAGCAAATTGCTGACAGATTTCAGTTTGAATATATGTTGTACTACATTCCCTGGTTGTTGCTTCCCTCGTGGTGTTTTTTCCAGTGTTATTATTTCCCATAAAAAAACATGTTTCCTTTTCTTTCTCCTTGTGACAAGTTCTCTTGGTATATAAATTTTAACCATAATGCAAACCTTTCTGGCTCTTTTATTTATTGTATAAATCAAGAATGAAAAACTAATCTGTTCATGCTCTGTTAGAAGTTCTTGCATTTCTGTCCACTGTTTTATATCATAACACCTCATATTGAACTGTTTACAAGGTTTTTTATTTTTGTAATGTAAGGATACACTGGTGCAGTGACACAAATGACAGTCAAAATTGTGAGGTGATATTCCATAGTATTTCTATAAAATTTGAATAGTCTGTTGTATTTCATTCACTCAGTACCGTTTTCTGTAGTGTGTTGAAGGAGAAATTATTTGCCCACAAATTAATTTGTACATTTACCTACATCTTCCTTCTATCCTGAGTCTTTCAAATTAACTATACTTAAATTTATTACAAGAATAATTTTCATAATAAGTTTTTTAATCACAATATCATAATAAAATTATCAGAAATCTGAATATTTCTGAAGGAGACACTAACCATTAAAAGTAGTCTGTCTTTTGTTAAAGACGGCTGTGGCAGTTTCCTGCTCAATTTGTCTCCAGTCCAGGTATCCTTTGTTTCCTTTGTCACCAATATTGTTATATAGCCCAATATATTTGTTTGGGATTTTAATAAAACCATAATCTTCGTCCATTTAAATAGTATTGGTTTCTAGGAATTTATTCTGCAATTTGCAGAAGTATGTAGAAGAAGTTATGTTTATCTTTCATCATGTAATTTGAATTTGTGCCTTTTTTGTCTATTTTATTAAGATGAGTCATTTTATAACTGTTTCTCTTACACATTAGTGAAATTTCACTTGATTTTAATGGATATGTACTTTACAATGTTAATATAGTTCAATAAGTATTTTAATATTTTAATAGATTTTAAAAATTTATATAGAGTATTTATTTATGTACTTTCAAAGGAGATACTTTCTATTCTTATGGTTTCTTATAATAAAATTGATCAACTGAAACCTCTTTTGGTTTTTCAATATATTCTTATAAACCTAAAGCAATTTGCAGTATATTTCTGAAAACTGTACTTTCCACAGAGGCAACGTATCCAACATAATGTTTTGGAACAGACTGAATTGGCTCCATAAAAATTCATTCTATGCGTTCTAAACGTTTTTGTTTAAACCATATTTGAATGTCACATATGGAGGATCATCATGTTAGATCTATCGGGGAAAATAAAACTGTTAAACTGGAAAGTCTGGTTTTACAGCAAAAAGATGGAATCTGATATATAATGAGGGAAAGATGTCTGTAAGGAATGTACTTTGTTTACTGTGTCGACATAGCAACAGGGTGAGAATGAGCTTATTTCAATGTCATTTTAATTTAATTGTTCTTTTCAGTGGAATCAAATTCCTGAAATAATGTGATGCATCTGTGAAGAAGGCAAATCCAATTCTAAGATGCTCCAGGGCAAACATTTCCAAGAGAAGTAAGGAAGTTTTTTGTGCCACTGTATAAGGTCCTGCACCAAACTCATCTGAAAAACGATTCTAGTCAGCCATATTCAAGAAAAGAAATTGAAATTAGAAGAGCTACATATAAGAGCAACAAGGAACATCAGGAGAATGGGGAGGTCGTACTTGGAGAGGACTCTGCTAGAAGAGCACATACAAACAGCTTGTTTGTATGAGCAAATGAAGATTGGAAGGGGGTATGATTACTGTCTTGGACTACATTATAAGGGAAGCTCCTAGTTAACAGAGAAGCTGTTAAAGCTAAATATCAGTGTTGGCAAAACCACAAATGGGAATGAACTGGCTGTAATTAAACAGAGCACAGATATTGCAAAATGCCTAACTATTGAAATAAAAAAGTTCTGAAAAAATTCTCTGATCAGAAAAGCACAGTCAAAAATTTTTGCCAAATATTCTTCCAGATACACCTAGCTATCCCACAAAAAACTAAAATGCCAGAATAATGCTTGATTTCATTGCTACATTTTGAGTGATTCTTTTCAAGCTGCTCAGATTTTTAATGATTCTTTTAATTTACAGCTCATGCGCTGCTTTGATGCTGAAGAAATTTAAGAATACGTTTAATTTTCTTTCAATGGTCAACATTTTCTAATTGTCATTCCACTTGTACATTATAATATAAGCTAGTTTGCCACCACTTTTTCCTGAAGGTTCTTGTTCCCTTCTGCCCATATGCTGAACTAAAATTTCATAAAAAGTGTGGACACAGATCATCATTTTTGAAAAACAATACTATGATCAATTTTAATCTCAAATTCATTGCAAAGGGAAATCCAGAAGATGCATAACCAAATAGCAACCAAAGGGCAGGATTATGAAAAATTAATACATTTATGATAGTGACAAGTAGCCATTATTTTACACTGAAATCATTACAGTTGGTAGTGAGTGACTGATGGTTTAGTTCTGCATGCTAAAGGACAAACGGTGTGCAGCTTGATATGAACTTGCACAGTTTTCTCTACTGCCAATAATTTTTAGTTGCATAATCAAATTGTCAGCAAAGTGGCAAGTAAATGAGTAGAAAGAATCCACACGTTCAGCAAATAGCATTCAGATTTTTTGTTTTTATTAATTTCCAGTTCTCTTTGTTCACCAACAAAACCACTTTTGGAAAAGAAACACAGGTAAATTAACTCACGTTTGAAGTGAATATAATAATACACACTGTGATTATCTTCCGACTTGTTTAGAGACTTGAATTAATAAATACACTGAATGTACACTGTTTAAATTGAGTATTCCAGATCTTTCACATACATATCACCAGTACAGGAGGACAGCCTCCAGGTTATGTCTTTCTTGCTGTTCAGTGTGATGAAAAATACTGAGGAAACAAGATTCCAGAGGCCAAATATCCTGTTGATGTACATATCAGATATGAAGATGAAATCTGTCAGATATATTTTCAGCTCTTCCATAGAGGTCTATGCCTGGAGTCAGTCAAATGTCATAGGAACATTTCATCTCTCAAGATCTTGCTTCTGTAAAATAGTTGAGGCAAGCTCTGAAACTTCAACAGAGGGAATAAAGAAAACTGACTGAAATACAATACCATAAACATCTTGTGAGGAGTGCAAAGGCACAGGACAGTAAGACCCCTTTGAAAGTTCCCCAACCAAAAGAAACTTTCCAAGAAACTGCCTTTTTTATGGTACCAGTTGAGTGGACAGAAGACGGAGAACACATACCACACTACGGGAATCTGCTGCCCTGAACTATTCCAGCTGCCATTAGATCTTGCAGCACTCCTTAATTTCTTTAAATTTTATTTTAATTCAAAATAATATCTCTAATGCTTTGCTGCCTCTGAGCTACTCTGAATTTCTGAACCACCAGTAGTGCCGTGGCAAGTGTCACTTGACAGTATTGGCTGACTCATTGCAGCCTGAACTGTTAGGCTTCTATCAGGTAGTTTATTTCTTACAACAGAACGATTTCTGTCTGTCCCATTTAAATGCTTCCAATTTATGTCTATAAAGCACCATGCCTCGAAACTAGTTCAGTGACTTTATGTGCAGCAGTCACACAGATGTGAAAGCAACACTTGTGATGACTGCCCAAAACGTGGATGAAAAAATGCTATTTATTTTCAATTTGTTATTCCTATTAACAACAACAAAAAAATACTATCAAATACTTAATGCCTCTCATATATTAGCTGAGATTTGCTTGCAATGAAAACTTACACCTTTGTAACAATTATCAAGCACGCTAACTGAAAAGACAATATGTAGACATGTCTATCTGAATATATGCATAATATATGTATTTAAAATGTTAGTTTCAAACAGCAGTTTTAAAATTTTATCATTTAAGTTCCTTAGAAACAGTGACACTGTCTTTCTGCTTTTTAATTTTTTGGCTTTAATTTTTTTGGGTAGGGGATCTACTTATTGAAAGCAAATGCTAGGGATTCAGTTTTTTTTTTTTTTTTTGAAACCTTAAAGATAAATATTAGCCCAGAATGGTCTCTGGAGATACTAATTTCTGAAAATGCTGACCATGTCAGATGAAGCAGAGTAGTGCTCAAAGCAGTAATACATTCTAGCATGGTGTAGCCTTTCATAAAAATGTGGGTGGAGGTTCCTGAACTATACGAGAAGAAAACAAAATAGCTTTAATATTAAATAAAAGCTTTATTTATTTATTTTGTTAGCTAATGATAAATAGACATGTTTGGAATGTTTTGTCAAACATGTTTGAATGTTTGTTCACAAAATATATGAGAATGAAATCAGTTTTCCATGGGCTGAGTAGATGTGTAGCATGCCGTAATCACTCCTCTCGTCTGTCTCTCTTTCATGTGAAAGTTCTTACAGGTCCTCTTTCCTACCTAGTTTTTAACTTGCCATTCAGTGCTGATACTTTTGCTTCTTTCACCCACATCACCCTACCACAGATTACACTTCTATCTGTGGCACTTCATTTCTCTTTTATAGATTCCCATTATATCAAGCCAGTTGCTTTCCCAGCCTCTTCCTCCTGCTAATAACCTTTTTTTTCCTCTCAAAGATATGATCTTTTTAATTCTTTTCTCTAGAATTCCTTCCTATATCTTCTGAATTTATGCCTCTGGACAAAAAAGAAATTTATTTGCTTCAGTCAAAGTTTTTAAATAAAAGAACTTTAGTGTGTATCTAAATGCATATTTTAAAAACTCTACTTGCACACAGACAGATTTAAGAGAGTTATAAATCTGTACATGTTCCTGTGAAATCACTCTTTTTTCAGTTAATCTCTCTTCGGTATTTTCAGAAGCAGTAATGTTTCAAAATAAAACTTCATAGATGTATCATAGCTTTATTGGAGGGGGGAATTTTACCTACTAAGTGGGGTGCAATTTTTAGATGAATCAAAATGCTTGCAAGGTTGATGCATCAGAAATGAAAAGAGAGCACAATTAGAGATATGATGTATGCCCCTAAAAAGATCATATAAGATCAGACTTCAGGGTATTTCACAATTTAAGCATACTCTGAAAATAATTGAAATTCATTTATAAATTATACTGCAGTTATATCACTCCAACTTTAACTTTTTCAAAATCTTCCTTGAATCATCCCCACTCAAAAGATGCTTGCCACAGATCTTAGTGACATCTCCCTTTTTTATGCAACAAGAGAAATTAATGGGGGGATGGTGTAATGTTGTGGGTTTGATCCTGGCTTCCTAAGAAAGTTTGCTGTTTGCTTACAGATGTGTGGGGGTGAGTCAAAATGTTACCAGGCAGCTGTCCAGTCCAGCACCTACATCACTGCTTCAGAGGAACATGTAGAAACTTCATTAACAATTATTATGCAATAAACTTTCCTAGGAAAGAAAATTATTAGTGGTCTACATCTTTTTAATTGTGTTAGAGACATAAGGAAAATAATAATAAAAATTTTGTGTGGCTTCTTGCAGTGAGTTGTATCACACAGATTATTTCTCTATAAAATGTCTGTTCAGCAATGCCAACTAATGTTAAACACTTTTTTTGTTTAATATCATCTGATGTCTCAGATGACAAATTATTTCTAATCTGTGAACTTTTAGAAAGCTGGACTGGTTGAAATAAGAATATTTTTCCTTTAAGCTACATGAAAATGTCACTTCCCTCCTCTCAGCATGCTGGACACCTGCAATGTAAGGTGGAAATTACATCTGGGCATTGAACACTATTCTGTATCTAAAAGATTCTCAAAAACTGAAATACATGGTAAGTACCTTGATGACAGGTAGCATGAAAGATTAGGAGGTCTTTGAAAGAACACATTATTTGAAAAAGGTAAAACTTTAAAAAAGGTAGCCTAAATTTGAGATGCAGGTGAGATGCAGTAGGTTGTTTTCCTAATAAATAAGAGGGGTCTTTTTTAAACAGTCTACTAGAAAATTATAAACTTTTTTTCCTCATAAATTTTTTAAATGAGATTCCTAAACAATCTTTGTGACTGTCTCTTTGGGAAAAAATAGCACATATGAAGGTCAGTGGCAGAGTTCAACTCACTTTAACAGTTTAAGAATTAAGTTCATTCAGAGCAGACATTTCTCTGACAGCATACTTTGTCTTGAAATATTTCTGTGAAGTAAGGCTAAGGTGTAATTACAAAATTTTAGTATATGAAAAGCACAAATCTTAATATATTTTCAGAATCTTCAACATGCTGATCATTCAATATTAGAACTTTTTCTGACCCAATTCATTACAATTGCTAAACCTGAAAATTATCTGCATTGTCTGTTAGCCCCTTAAGAAAAACATCCTCTTCCACCTAACTTGCCAGGTCTTCAGCCTGTCTCCAAGAAATTGCGCTGTACTGCAGTCTGAGTTGCATCATGATCAATTAAAAATAAGCCCTTGTTTATTACAATAAAAAAGTTCTATTTTAGCTATTACTGAATGCAAATAGTTTTTGCAACTTTCCAGTGCTCACATCGTAGTAATTGTGCTATGTGAGCATAGCAGTACATCATGCTATTTACTGAAAACTTTTGGAAGCCCCAGCTGGTCAATCAGTGAAAAATGCTATCAATCTTTCAGCACAAAAGAAATTTTTTTTAATTAAAGCCAGAATCTCTAACTTAGAACATGCTAAGAAGCCATCCACAATACATAGGAATTTAAAAAATATATATTTATTTTTAAATGCTATTATGTCTATGATTTTTTTTCCTAGATATGTTTTCAGAGATCTTTTTCTCTGGATATTCACAAGGGAAGCAAGTTCCTTCCTATCACTATGAAACTGATTCAACCATAAACCCAGAAACCAATTACTTTAATTTTTTTTTTTTTTAAATACAAAATGGAAATCTGCTAGCCCATATGGTACCTGGATATTCCTTTCTATGTAGTGATCAAGCCTTGCCATGATCAAGTTGAGCAATGATCCATACTAAAAAATCCCAACTGACCACTCAGCCACACTGTCAAAGACCATGCAGAGATGAAATTTCAAATGGCATTCATCTACTTTATTTTTGCACTCCAGATGATGCAGGTATCATGTCAGATGCATTTTTTCAGATCTGACTTACATTTCAGTTCAGCTCTGAAGTACACAACTGCCCTAATTTAAAAGCATACATCAATTTTTCCTTATAAGCTGAAAAATGCAGAAGGGTGGATAAGAGCATCAGACTGACATCTGTTTATACTGAAATTAAAGTATTGAAGTTCACCACTCACTGACTCACCAGTGAAACAATAATCCATTTGTTTCCTTACCCTACATTTTTTTAACCTATATAGGAGGAATTTAAAGAGCGAGCTGTTACTAAGATCATGAAATATGTTACCATGATCAAATATAATAGAAAAATACTCTTTGTCATGTCATTTTTTAACTGCAATCTCTGTTTAGGTCTTGTTGGGATAATAAGGTGCTGTTTCTTTTGCTTGTTCTGCGATTGAGAATTGCCATTGCCATCTGAGTTCAGTTTCTGGGAACTACATTTAATCCAAGTCAATTTTCCACTGGCTGGAAAAATTTTACTCCATAGAGTATCCATCCCTTGAAATAGGCTGCCTAGGGAAGTAGTTGAGTCATCATCCTTGTAGTTATTTAAAAGACATGCAGATATGGCACTTGGGGACCAGGTTTAGTGCTGGGCTCGGAAGTGCTGGGTTAATGATTGGACTCAATGATCTTAGAAGCCTTTTTCAACCTAGATGACTCTATGATTCTGGGATTCTGTAAGGGTAAGTACGCAGAAGAAATAAATATGTGCTTCATTTTCTGTATCTGGGGTTTGGTGGCATCCTTGTCCCCCTCATTTAAGGATGGGGCCAGCTGTAGCTCAGGACTACTGGACACAACACACTCGGGTTGTTGGCATGTCACCTGTCTTCAGCCCTAACACTTCACAGTGTCATGACTGCACTACGCCAGATGGCTACAAGATAGAGAAGCCTGCAGAACTTGTCACATGCTAGTGTACTGAAAAAGAGTTGCATCCTTTAAGAACTTTAAGTGCAAGGTGCTGCTCCAGTTTTCCCTGCAGGAGTCAATTTCCTGGCAGTGCTGAGCCCAGCCAGGCTCCACTCTCACATCCACCCACAGCATGCACCAAGCCCAGCTCAGCACAGACATCTCAATCAGTGTAATAGCTGAGCTGTCTGGTAAAAAAACAAACAAACAAACAAACAAAGAAACCCTGAACAACGACAACAAAAAACAAAATCAACAAATAAATCTGCTTTACTTCCAACTTTTCTCTCCTTGCTCAGAAAGCATATTACCTTACTACTTTGTTTCATCCCTTCAGGCTTCTGACAAACCACATGCTTTTGTTTTCTCATCTACTGTTTACCTTTTGAAAGCACTCATCCCAGTGTCATACTGTTTTTCCGTATTTTGTCCTTTATCTCTGGATACATAATCTGCAGAGGCTGGGAGCTTGGAAAAAGCCATGAATTCTTTTTCTAACTGGAGGTGTCAAAGCTGCTGTACATAAATCTTTTCACATATAATTTTGTAGTTGGGATTCAGCCCTGACTGCCTTCTCAACTCAAAATATTAGCACTGGGACTGATGAACTGCCCAAACATATGCTGAGTTTGTTGGAATATTCACACATTTTAGATTCTACTTGCTAAAATAAGAGTCTCAAGGACAAGACAACAGCCTTTTCTTAAAAAATTATTCAAATCATTAAAAAAGCATTTATCAACAACAAAGATACAACCACTAATTTTCCAGACCTTGGTCACATTTCTGATCTTGTTCAAAGTGACTGTAGCACTGAGGTGAGATCATTACAGCCTTGCCAATGTGAAGAGCCCCAGGACACTAACCTTTATCACCAGTCATGCAGGAGAAGGTTTTGATGATTTTGGGTGCATTGCCACCACAAGTGTGGCCAATGCAGAAAGTTCTACAAAAGTATCGGGGGACAAACACCTTCCACAAAAGATGTCAATCCCAAATTCCTTCTTGTTTCAAGAACAGTTACACTAGAAAAATCCTACCCTTCCACGCAGATCCTGCATAGGCTCCTGGCAACAGACTTTGTCCCAGCAGATGAACTCCACTCTCCTGTAAAGATTTCTCCTTGTTCCTCCTTTCCAGCTCACAGAATATTACAGAAGTTCATATTTTCCTAGTCTGAATGTGGATGACACTGGCGGCTTTTGTTGGACTATATTTGGGGTGAGACATAAAAGGGATTTGTTCTTCCTGAGCAACAGCTGGAAACAGAAGAGTGCATATAGAGTGCAGAAGAGTACTCCCTTATGTGCCTTTACCTATTCAGGAAAAAAATTATTTTGTGAGAGTCTGATACTATGTCAAACACTAAAGACAAAAGAGTTGGTATTGTGTTATCACTGCGTAGCAGAGTCATTTATTAGGAGTTCATCTATTTGCTGAAGAGCAGCCACTTGCATTTTGCAGCACTGAAGAACTTGTTTCCTTTCTGAAGACTTTTCTCTTACCATTCTGAGTACTCTATATCAATAATTGTAAAGATTCTTTGTATTTGCTAGGGCTTCTACCAGTCTCCAGCTCAGCAGCTAGTTCTGGTACCTTTCTAGAGACCCAGAGTCCTGGGTGAGCTTGGATTGCCTGGGACATCTGGACATCATCTGGTCCCTCTCATCTCTCAGAGGACAGCTTAGATCAAGTGCCCAAGGGCATTGCAGGGCTGTGACCTGGCTAGTTTGGCATTCTCTTGAAATGAATGGTCCAGCATTTGGACTCAATGATGGATGAGAAAGTCTCATCACAAATAGTAGGTCAGAACTTTTCTGTAATAGTTTTTTCAAACTGAAAATGTTCTGCACAGGAAATCTGAATAGTTAGTGGGGTCACATCCCTTTAGACAACTAGTCAGTTATTCTACATATGAGGAGAGGAAATATACAGTAATTTCACAATTATAAGCCACACCTGATTATAAGCCACAGTTTTTTGGTTTTTTTTGTTTTGTTTTTTTTAAGCAAGGATCCATGTGTAAAAAAGTAACAAATTAGTAACAGAATCGATGCCAGCTGGGTTTGGTGTCAGGTGCTCAAGTTGCAACAGTTTTCATAGACCAGCAAAGCCTTTAAAGGCAGCCCCAGGTGCCCTCCTCAGGCAGCTCTCACTTCTCGGTTGGCATTTCACTGGGATTTGTCCATAAATAAGCCACACCTGATGATTAGCCGCACTACTAGGATAGGCTGGATTCTTCAATTAAAAAGGTGTGACTTATAATCGTGAAATTACTGTATGTACATATCAGATACTTTATGTATACTCATATATATATATTATAATTATTGGCATGTAAAATTGCTTAGAATTGCCCTTCGATTCACATTGTTTTAAATTGCAATTCTTTTAAATTAGCTATTCTATTAGCTATTAGAAATAATCAGTGAGAATAAATAACAAGAAAGCAAGCTACCAGAGGCCACATCAATGAGAACATAAATTTGCAATTTTAGCTTTCAATTAGTGTTTAAATTTTTTTATAATATCTGTTTTTCTGATTACCAAAACAAGCACCAGTTGTAAGATTAAGTTCTAGTCATGAACAATTGTGCATAAACTGATACAGATATCTTTTAGGAAAAAAAATCAAGCATAAAACAATTTTATGACTAACTAGGGGAAAGAAACAAGATTGGAAAACACATAAAATATATTAATGTGGTTAAATATATGTATTTTTCATTGTATAAGGAACTTGAAATTCTAATTTTTTAAATTAAGAGCAACAGCATTCTTACATTTATGTACACTGTATGTATTATATTTAATATATGTTCAAAATTATATGTTCATGTGATTCATACGAGCAAAGGAATAGTATATATCTTATATACATGGTAAGGATATGATCTAACATATCTCTTTATACAAATACATATATTTCCTCTGCTTGTGTTTAAATATGAGAGTCCTGTAAAATGCTCTTAAAATATTAAAAATAGTCATAAAATTAGCAACATTCAAGAAATTATCACACACTTTTGTTGATAAACACTTGAAAGAAATTTATTTCTGGTTAATTGGTATTACCTGTAAAATTGAAATGAAAGTGTCTTCCCAGTCTTTCAGATAATTATTATTACAGCAATTTCTAGAGTAATCTCATATCCACATAGCACTGGAGACACAGATATTGTCTTGAATATCAAATACATTTATATTTTAAAATAATCATCTAGGTTATTATGCAGTATGTTCTCATAATGGTCCTTGTGCCTCAAACTATTTAGGGCATGTAGTTGAATCTCTTCAAATTCTCAGTTCACATTATTCAATTAAAGAAATTATTAATAGAGGAGATATGAGGAGATTTAATTTTTTTCCTAGAATATAAGCATTCAGAGTATGGCAGTAAAAACAGTCAACAACAGAATTTTTAGGTCAGGACACCTGCAAAGCAAAAAAAATTAGTTAAACTTTGCAGTGCAACTTTCTTTCACTTTGTTTCTTAGATTATGCAACTCACAAAAAAAAATTATTCCAATAGTTAAGTCTCTTACCCTTATAAGAAGATCAGGGAAAAGTTACAAGACTTTCAAGAAATCAAGTCAAAGACTCATTTAACAGGAGTTACATATAGTCATAAAACTCAGGATTGCAAGACAATGGCCGAGGAGAGAAAAAATGAGCTAAACAGCAGTTTCACAGTTTCACAATATATGCAACTTTACTGAGCCATTAATAACATTTGCCTAGTCTATTTTTTCCTCTTCAGCCACATTTTTCATCATTACCATCACTTCTTCACTTTACAGAGACAATACGGATGCAACAGGTGAGAATCGGTGGAACAGAAAGGTTTTTTAATGCTAATTGGTCAAAAATTAAATATGTAAATCACTATGACTTCTGTTACTTCAAGGATAAAGCAGAACATAAGTTACCTGTTTTCCAATTTTGCATGCCAGTAAGCTACTATTTTGCTTCAGTTAATTCATGATTTGCTCCTTGATTATGAACCTTTGAGAAAGGCTATGAATTGGTGTGAAACCAATTGGTATGAAAATGGATTAGCCTGGAAAGAAAGATGCATTCTGCTTTGAAGAAGAAAAAGTCAGAAAGTCAAAACAAAAGAAGTCGTATTGAGCAAGCTCTACAATAATTTGATATTCCAGATAGGCAGATTTAGGCATTATGTGTAGAATAAACCCACTGCTCAAATATATCATGCCCAACACTTCCCACTCTCCCTTGCCTACTGTTTGGCTTTGACATAGATGACAAAACCAACTACACTCGTGACTGTGCTACTGCTGGAGACATAGCTGTGGGATTTCCCCTCAGCTCCTCGTTTGTCACCATTTTGCACATTGAATTCTTAGACTTATCCAAAAGCTGGGAGTTAGGAAGCTAACTCATAAGGTTTATTAGACAGCTTTCTCCCTTCCTACTCTCCTCCTTCTGTCTCACCACCCTCTTCCCCATACACACTCCCATACCTGAGTAGGAATGATCCCTTTATAATGGGATGAACTTGTAGCTCCCCTAAATGAAATCAGTGGCTTGGTATTTCCTTTGCTAGGTGTACAACTCTCTTCCATTTTGTTCAGTTTCTTCACCCCTTTACTACCTTTTAGCTGAGGTTACCGAGCATCCTGTGGTATCCTTCTCCAAACATTGCTGTTGTTGAGAGCTGGACTGGCTCTGGGCTTGCAAGCCAGTACTTCCCAATGATCCTGCAAGTGACTAATGCCCACTGCAGTGCTGCTACCAGTGCATTGTGTAAGTACCATTCAGCTCTGACGTTTCTGATCACCTTAAATGGGAACTACAAAGGTAGTTCTGCTAGAAAACTCTTAAATCCCTGCAAAACTTTGAAGTTTTACTGAAAATGTTCAGTATCTTGAGCCTGCCCATACAGCAACGGTGTGTTCAAAATAAAGCCATTAACAGAACAGCAAACAATTTAATTCAAAGAAGTTATCTTGAATAAGACACACTCTTATTTTGTGATACTTCAAGGTTTAATCAACAATATTCTCTGCCTAAGTAAAATCAGCAGAAAATAAGCCCATCAGAGTTAGCTGCTGTGAAAAAAATTATTAACCTATGTTTAAATGCACACTGATTTAGGTCTCAAAGGCTCATAGGAGTTACAAGTGATTGCTATAGGTGATAAAGAGTGGAAGTTTAGCAGTCATTCTCTATATTTCGAACATATATTTTCTGTTTTAAGTTAATTCAGCAGTTATGGAAGCAGGTACTGAGAGTTCAGTGGCATTGAAATGATTTAAAATATCTATGAAATCTACATTTATTTTATTTATCAGCCAGAAAGAAATTTTTAAGGAACTGAATTATTACCTTTCAAAAATATTTTAATTTCTTCTGGACATGTCAGTTTTGGGTGCTGTAATTTTTTTTGCCAGTATTTGTGATTAAATTATTCCAAGTCTTAGAGACATTAATAACTGAGATATATTTCTTGGAACATGTTACACGTGAGAAATCTGTGCAAACATTGGTGCCATAAACCAACCTGTTCAGTGTTTCTCTTTTACTTTTTACTTGGTTTTTTTGTTTGGTATTTTGTTTGTGTTTGTTTGTTTGTTTGTTTGTTTTTAATGAATCTGTGTCAATAGTTCTGGTCTATTAAGCTCTATCATGTCTATTTTCAGTTTGTGCTTTCATGAATACTACGAAAAATAAAATGTCAAGTCTTTCCTTATCTACAGGCTTTTGCTACCCCAATTATCTAAGTTGCTAGATGAAGTGTTAAACAAACTGATATCATAAATTCTTGGGATAAGCAAATTTCTCAAATTATATTGGTTATGTTTGGAGGGCTTGTCTGGAAAGCCATTGAATGTCATGGAAAAAGCATGCCTGTTGTGATTCCAGTGGAAAAAAATGCCAATAGGAAATAGTTAATCTGTACAGACAAAGACACCTGTTGAGGCTTTAGAAAATTAGTGCTTTTCTCACCAGTACAAACATGAGAGAATTTTGTTGGCAAAGTTTGTCCTGGAGTGCCTAAACCAGATCTATGAATTGCTTCACTGGAAATCACAGACACTGAGAAATCCTTACACACTCTGTGTAGTAATTTATTAAGAATGCAGACTTCTTTGGATGAAAGCTTAAATTTACTGAAAGCAGATCATCAAAACTAGAGTGATTGTCCAAATTGATGCTATCATTCCCCAAATTTACTGTTTATGAGAGTGCCTAATGATGCAGGTTGTATTTTATCACCAGCAGTTTTCAATCATTACCTTCAGGACCCCATGTACAGAATCATATAATATCATTGTTACTTCTCAATCCATTGAAATAGCATCGCTCCTTCTTCCAGGCAGATTTTGATGAACTGTGAAAAACTTTTATCCAAAAGAGATTAAATGAAAGGACTGATATTTCTGTGGTGATTGTGATATATCCAGGACTCAAAATCCTGTTTATAGGAAGGAAAATAATTTCTTTTTGCAGAAGAATAGGTTTAAGAAACAAGAACATTAAATGTGTCACCAGGCATTATTATTGCAGTGAGGAGAAAAATCAGAAGACACTCCAATTTCTTTTGAAGCAATTAGCCTTTCAAATGATCAAACTTTTCTAAGAAATTTCAAATGTCTTTTAGGTCTAACAAAAAATAACAGAAGATCTTTACACAATGTTTTCAGTTTATGTTTAAAAAAATTGCTCATTTCTCATGAATTAAAAAAAAAATCCACTCCAGTTTAAGCATCTGAACTTTCCCCCCCTTATTCTAGTCATATACAGATGAACATGTATCTGTAAATCTTTTTTCATTAGTGACAATTAGAACTCAGAGTCAAATGCATGATGGTCATACTTTCTTGTAGGCAAAAAGGGCAGATTGACTAAATTTACAGTAATTTCACACATATAAGGTGTGCCGGAGTATAAGGTGCCCTTCCAGGTTCAGATCAAAACTTCAGTCAAAAAGGTGCACCTTATACATATGAAATTACTGTAATCTTCATGTCACATGATAGTGCTACAGTACCTGAGATCATGCCAGTGACTGTCTGTCCAGAATGCAAACAACCAAAAAGAATGGTTTCACCTTCCTACTGAATTTTAGAAGGTGATTAATTCAGTTGGTTTAAAAGTGGAACAGTATGGCACCATTCCAGAATCACCCTGGATGTGAAAGATTCCTTAATCTTTCAAAACCCTTATTTTCTTCAAAGTAATTCTGCCTTACTGTAGGACAAACATTTCATTTTGTGGTCAAATTCATCTCTGGGATGAAGGAGAGTAGGAAAAAAAAAGAGTGAAATAGTTTTTGTGTCCTTCACTGAATGCTGCTTCATTGAATCTAGGGATAGAGCACGACATTATTTGGGAAGGCATGATGCATTAATAAGCTTATTAAGTAGCTCAGATTATGCTATTATTAATATTTAGGGGTTTTAGAATTATTGTGGAGTCTTTCAGCTGTATAAACAGATGCTGTGGTATAAACAGATTCGTCTTGCAACTCTTTGGTTCTACCCGGAAAAGAAATATAGCAACCTCCTGAGGTTTTCTTTGGATTTAAAGAAAGCCCTAAGGTTTCCTTTGAAGGGGGATTCCTGGAGACTGACTGGTATTCAGTGAATTTCAGAGTGCAGAGCTTAAACTGACAATCTTGTAAGAAGGGGAGCTGTTAAATCTCATCCTTTGCCTGCATAGATCACAGTCCAACAGATGAGTAACCTAATGTTTTACTGTAGATATTTCACATTTTGCACCAGTATTTAGTCTGGAAGGTTTCGTTTTTCAGTGTTATCTGTAAAACATTTCCTTTGTTACCATATCAGTTTAAGGTTTGTATTTTAATTCTGTTAGCTTTTATTCTATTAGTACTTGACTTAAGGATCCCTCTAAGATATGAGTAAAAAATACTGTTGTATTTCTCTTGATGGTTATATGTATCACCACTGTATCCTAACAGTGAAATATTATCTGTACATTTCTGAGAGTGACTAAAGAACAGATTCTGACAATGTTTAATTTTTTCATAAAAATATTATATATTGCATAGTTGGAATATCGATGTGTGCAGAACTTCTCACAGTCCTAAAGGAGTACAGGACAACATCCATAGTCTTTAAACTGCCTGTGAAATATCTGGAAATATTTCACTGTCTTATCAGAGTGCATCTGAGCAAGTAATTCACAGTTTCCTGAAACAAACCAATGTGCCCTCCATGGAGTGGTAAATACTTACTCTTGTCTTTAGGCCCTGTGTTGCACTGGTTAAGCTGGAAAGGTTGACTCATGGAGGTACAAAGATAGTGAGGGAACAGAAAGACATTGTGTAGTCAATATACTCACAAGTGCCTGAAAAAGCAGGTAGATAATAAATTTATGAAGTTTGAAGTGAAGAAAAATCAACCTTTAGTGACAGTCCAATCTAAAACTCTCTGGAAAACGGATCTAATAATGCTGACTACAATCTGCAAATAGAATTTCTTATCCACATGAGAAAAAAAACCAAACAACATAGGAGCATAAACAACACCATAAACACACTATTATGGTTCAGAAGTAGCTAGAACTGCTTAAGAAAGAGGTTGTAATCATTGTAGTTATCACCTCACTCTTCACAGAATGCTCAAATAATTGCAGAGAAAATAACACAAAGAATGGTATCCCACAAAGTAAATTCATTGCTACCACAACCTGTGTACTGCTTACACTTCTCAATTACCTATTTTCCCTTTTGACCAGGGCTACAGAGAAGATAACAACAGGGGTCAGAAGTGCTTTCTGCAGAAGAAAAGAAACCAACTGCAGTACTTCTCTTTAAAATGCTGAAAAAAAGATGACTGTAATAAAATAATGAATATAGAGAAAGGGTGTAAGGAATGATTTTTCATTTTCTGCTTAAAGCTACTGCAGTCATACCAAAAGGATGACTAAGTTATATTCTTCCTTTCTTAAACACTGGTAAGACCATGATGTGCTATTTAGACCTTTGATGTGAAAATCAAGATACTTTTCATCAGCTGCAATCTTCAAGGATAAACCTGCTCCAGCATGGACTCCATGAGCCATGTTCTTTCAGGGAATATTTACCCACACAGCGGGGCTCTCCAGGCACTGCAGTGTGGACACCCAGTCTCCAGGAGCTACAGGACACCACATCCTCTGCCAGTGACTCTGCAGGGGGCACAGGGACATCTTTGCTAAGGAGCCCAGAGCACCTCCTCCCCTCCTACTGCTTTCCCCTCAGGTTACAAAGGGACATTTATCACACTTTTCTCTCACCCCTCACTTTCTCCCACCACTGATACTACCCTTGCAGCCCCCCCTCTGCTACCAAAACCTTAACACCTGCACTCAATAAAATCATATGCTTTCCAAGTACCTGATGTTACATTATGCTAATATAGATATCTCACAGCTTGCTTTTTGCAAGCCATAAGTAATTCATACCTCCTAAAAAATACTACATATCATTTTAAGGTTCTCTCCTCCCTTTTGCTGTACTCTCCTTCTTTGACTGTGTTTTTTGTTCCATTTTTTTGTAATTTTGTTAGCACAAAACTTTCAGCCTTTTGGCAACATGGAATATTCTTTTCAAATGCTCTCTCCCATCAGTATGATGAAGTCAAATCTCAGGCTTTATTGAATTATGTCACGGAGTGATAGTGGCACTGAATTAAGTAGCTGAAAGATATTCAGACATTATTTTTCAACCATTCTCCTCAGTATTGATGACATTATATTCTTTACCTGACACTGTAAAATGTATTAAATCTTTAAATTTTTTAAATTTTAAAAATGCTGGAGTGCTGGCTTATGCTGAATTCATGATGCTTTTTCGAGACTTCTCTTAAGCCAGAATATTCATCTATGAAAATGGCACTCAATTTTTTCTGAGCTTAAAAAAAATTATAAAAAGGTCTTCTTCCCACAGAAGACTTCATTGGCCCTTCTCTTCAATGTTTCCTTGATTATTTCAGAGCAGACATGTCTGAAGGCTGTCTAAATACTCAAGGAATAGTCACAAGTCAGAAGAAAATCTAAGCCCTTTCACTAATTATAAATGTCAGTGATATGAAGATCACAGTGGCCTATAACTCATATAAAATCTCTGATTATTTCAAAGTTACTAGCCAATTAATACACTCAGATTATTAATGAATAATGTATTAGGATAAAAAGAGAAAACATTGCTGTCTTTGAAGAGCTTTCTTGCTGCAGTCAGAACTATGTTTTAACAATCACTCAGTGTATATCAATAATCTTTTAGATCAAATACGCCCATCAGTTACACGAAGTTCTCCAGTAAAAACTGTAGCTAGTGAATTACAATAGTGAGCAGCCTGATCAAGATCTGTTTGATGGAAACTCAATATCTTCTTGATGTTGTGCAACACTGGATCAAAGAAAACCCCTAGCTGGACTCCAATACCGATATAAATTTTTGTTTCTTAACTGTGTCTTTTGTGTTTTCCTTCTCAGAGTCTTAGGTGGCTGATCAGGAACAGCCCAGCACAGTTTTTCTTGCATCTTGCCACTAGTAAGTGAACCTTTTATTTACCCTATCCCAGGAAAGAGCAAAATGCTGTGATTCCTTGTTTTACCATAATGTATAGCATATCCTCTTGGTTTTTTCAAGTTTCCTTTACTGACAGTTTTAATTTCAGCACATTTCCTGCTCAAATTGAAGTAATATTTCATATTCACTATGGGCTAGAATTGAGACCATTTAGAGGTGCAAAAGAAACATCAAGTAAATAAAGAGAAAATAAATTACAAACTTGTACTACCCCTATGTGACAAGAAAGTAACATGGAGAGAAGCTATAGAGTAAGGACACAGATTTTCTATCTGAAAAGAACATATAAGGTAACATTTATCTTACAGATACCAATATTTGTTGCATTGGAAGGACTGGCTTTTCCCTATGCAACTGGGCTTAATTTATCCAACTTTTCATTGGAGAGATAACAATGAATCGTTGTCTCTTTTCCATTGCTCTAACTTTTGTGTCTCCAATAATTTTGGGACAAAAACGTTTTGAGAGTCCTATACCTGTTTCATCCTATATCTAAGTTCTGGAGAAGTGCTACTATTTTGTTACTTTTACAAATGTTTAACAAAGATGCAGCTATGAACTGAGTAACTACAAGCATTAATCCTCTCTAACTTTTATTTTAACTCAGAGTTTCTAAACCAGAAAAATCCCCAATACTTGAGTTTTTCCTAAGATTTTTTTTTTTGTTGATTCAGTTAAATTATAGTTATGTTTTTATTCATTTAGCATATGGAGTCTCCCACTGGAGCTGAAACATCCAAACTTTTCTTAATCAGCATCTTCTTCGCAAAGGTGAAGATTGAAAACACAGAATAATACAATCTGGAAGGGACTTCAGGTCATATAAGTTTCAACCTGCTGCTCGTTAAATCATAGAGTAAGACTAAAAGTTAAATATTTGTAGAGAAGCCATACAAAGAATGGCTGAGGTCATCTGGCTGACCCAGCCTGGAGGAGACTGAGGGAAGATGCCATAGCAGTTTACAGCTTCCTCACGAGGGGAATTGACGGGGCAAGTTCTTTTCTTTCTAGTGACCAGTGACAGAATGTGAGCCTGAGGTTGTGCCAGGGGAAAATTTGGTTGGAAACTGGAGGGTGGTTGGGCACTAGAACAGGCTTTCCAGAGAAGTGGTTGCAGCACAAAGCCTGGCAGAGTTCTAGAAGCATTTGGACAACACTCTGAGGCACGTGGTGTGACCCCTGAGGTGTCCTGTGCATGGCGAGGAGCTGAAGACTTGATGATCCTTGTGGGTCCCTTCCTCAGGATATTCTGTGGTTCTATAGCTAAACTTCCTGTATTCTGAGGACTGTCTGAGCTAAATCCTGTGTTTTGGTTTTCACTCTTCAAATTTTGCAAGTTCTATGCCCATTCCAGGAGAATTCAAAAATTGAAGTTCTTTAACTTATTTTCTTCAATATCATCCAAACTGCTACTGTGTTCAGTGGCAATCTTTTTAAGTGTAGAATCAGCTGTTTATTTCTTGTTATAGAAAACTAAGAATGTTCAAAATTTTCTGTATTTTGGGAAGGTATCTAGGTTTTTGTTTGATGAAACCTGCTGCTTATTCATTAGATGGAAGATGATAATATTACTACACACTTCTGTTTATATGCCCACTCTTCTCCAATCAAATTTCTGTTCTGCAATGAAAATTCTTCTACCTGGTAAATTTTAAAGCTCCTTTGAATAAAGGAAGAATTTGGTTTAAACTACAAAATTCTTTTAATTCCAACAAATAGTATGAACAATGCATTCAGCAAAACACCCTGAAATGGCACACATTAAAAATAAATGAGATTAGAGTAACACAGAAAATAATTATCTGCTGTGCACACATCTGCACAAATACTTTCCTAAAGCACAGTCAAATATTTCAGAGCCTAATGAAAATGAAAATTAATGTAGTTGTATATATAATGTTGTGGATACGAAATAATTATTTTAAAAAATATTTCTATCATAATCTATCATACTAGAGAGGTTCTCATTTACCAATATATTGTATAGCCTTCAAATGTGTGATGGAGAGCTGCTGAGTAATTTCCAGAGCTTCTATGGCTTTTTTCACAGGCTTCATGCTTTCAGACAGACTGTAGAATAAACCTGGCTCTGTTTTGAATTTTTTTCTCTCCCTTCCCTCATAATTCATCCTCAAGTCCAACAGGACTTGAGGATCACTAGGAGCTTCTAAGGGGAAAAAAAAAAGAAAATAATAAAATTTAAATTTCATCGTAATGCCTAGACTACAAAAGAAGTTAAAAGACCTCAAATTCTCATAAGAAAGGATATATTGTCAAGTTAAATACTGGAAAGCTTCCAGAGGGAGACAGTGGGAACAGTGCAAGAACTTACTTAAAGTAGGGATTGAAAGCATAGAAGATTGAAAGCATTGAAGATTGAAAGCATAGAAGAAAAGATAATTAAAAATCTCAGTTCAAACCTATTTCCATAACTCTTCTATTATGTTCTCTGTGGAGCATCTCTATAAAGGCTGAGATAAGCACTTGATGGATCTGTGGGCTTGACAGCAGAATGACAGCAAGAAAAAAAAAAAAAGATTGATAAACTATGGGAAGTTTCTTTGTATTAAATTACAGGATAGGTAAAAAGGGATTGTGGAAATTGAGCTTTGAGAATATTTGTGACCAAACAGTGGACTTGCACATCATTAGGCTCCCTGCGAGTTTAGTCACACTGAAGCTGCCTGCTGCATTGTTTTGCACCAAGGATATCTGGCAGCAGAACACTTCTCAGAGCTCAGTCATGCGCTGACACAGAGTAATGTTGCAAACCAGTAAAACATCCCACTGCTGCTCTTCTTTTGGGAAGACAAAAGCATTACCACTTCTAATTCACTAGAGAGTATGCTTCTCTATCCCACTAAACTTTAACATCTCTAGATGTGTTATGGAGAAGCAGTGATTTAGATGCAACTTAAAGATTGATTGGTTCTTCCATTACGGTTGTTTCTGACTCCACCGTACAACTTATAGCGCCATAAAATAAAATAAATGTTATATTCTCCTATTAATTACTGTCCAGCACAATCCAATAGTGCTCTGAGCCTAAGCTTTTTGAAGTTGTTTTGCTTTTTCAAGGATTTTTATTGAACCATAGGGAACAGCTGAGTGTCTCTAACCCCATTCCAAACCTGTAATGTTCTCACTCCCCAAGGACTCCTTGCTTCTGTTCCAGTAGTATGTCTAGGCCCATGGAAAGTCAGAGATGGAGAAAGGTTGACTCAAGGACAGTAGGTCCTGGGCAAGGCAAGGCCCAAAGAAATTAAGCATGTGGTGAAGTGGTGATTAGCAGAAAAATATGCCTTCCGCAATGCAATAAAAGAATTAGTAAGAAATATTTTGGCTTGTAGTGTTTCTCCCCACTCCAACCTGAACTATTTTGAAGTACCTGATAGTTCTCCAATGGTACATATAATAGGAGTATGCTCCTATAGAAGCAAGAGAAAATCCCTTTTTGAAATTCCAAATGGGAATATATTTGATACATCAAGTGTATCTTGGGTTATTTCTTTATTTATTCATTTATTTTTTGAAAAATTGTGAAAGAGGAATATATAGTGCGAATTGTGTGAAATGTGATTTTACAGGGAGTATTTCACTAAATGCACAAAACTGAGGAAACTAACAACTGAAATTCTAAACAATTCTTTCCTGACCTTTGCCTTGGATAAAAGTTGCTTATAAGACCTTTTGAAGTTGTTGAGTGTAGCTGGAAATTAGGATGACAAATAGACTATGCTGTTTATACTTCATTTTTTCTTTTTTCTTCATGTTTTAAAGCAACTCAGTGGACTGAATTGGTATTGGGTGTGGTGTGTGTGGCCATGGTTTTATAGCAGAGAGACTACGAGGTGGTTTCTGTGAGAAGCTGCCAGAAGCTTCCCCATGCCTGGAAGAGCCATTGCCAGCTGTTTCCAGGATCCACCGCTGGCCAAGGCTGAGTTAACCAAGAATTATAGTATTGCCTTTGTGATAAAATATTGAAAAAGGAAAATAGAAAATGTGCAAAACTAATTTCAGCCAGAGAGCATATGTCAGAGAAACTACTCTGCAGACACCAAGGTCAATGCAGAAGGAGGATGAGGAGGTGCTCCAAATTCTGGAGATGAGATTTCCCTGCAAACTCTGCTGCAGACCTTGCTGCAGACCATGGTGAAGAAGCTGTGCTAAGGGGACTCTGTGACCCCATGTTAGGCCTGTGCTGGAGCAGAGTCCTGGCAGGGACCTGCAGACCCATGGAGAGAGGAGCCCACACTGGAGCAGATTTCCTGGTGGGATTTGTGACCCTGTGTGGCATCCACTCTGAAGCAGACTGCTCTTGAAGTACTGACCCCCTGGAAGAGTGACCCACATTACAGTTCATGGAGAACTGCTGCCAATGGGATGGACTCCCACTGGAGAAGCTCATGGCAGACTATCTCCCATGGGGGGAATCCTATACTGGATTAGGGAAAGGACTTATCTTCCTGAGAAGTGTCAGAAACAACATTTGATGAACCAACCATTTCCCATCTGCCTGTGCCACTACAGTGGAGGAGATAGGGCTGGGGAAGAAGGAGGGACAGGGGGAAGGTGTTTGTAAGGTTTATTTTACTTCTCATTATCCTGCTCTGATCTTGTAAGGAATGAATTCAGTTAATATCATCAGGTTGAGTCTGTTATGCCTGTGATGGTATCTGGTGATTGATGTCTCCAAGTCCTTATCTCATCACACGAATATTTTGCTATTTTTTCTCCTCCTTTTCTAGCTAAGAAGGGGAGTGATAGAGGAGCTCTGGTGAGTGCCAGGCACCTAGCCAGTGTCAACCCCCTACAACTGATCATTGCTAAATTGTGTACAATTCCAAACATGTTAATTATGTTGGCCACGGCAATGACATAATGGAAGTCTCTTTACACTGTTCTACAGTTGCCAGCTTACATACCTTTTTATGTCATTACAGAATTATTTATAAATGAAATTGATACTCTGGAAACTTAATCTTAGTCCTGCTGCCATATCTTCTGAGATGATTTATTCCATTGCATCTGGTGTCGTTACTTCTGCTCTTGCTGAGTAAACTGTAAGGATTTCCTATGAGAGAGCATAAGACAAGCCTGGTAATGAACACCCCACGGCTATCATGGCTGTCAGTCAGATGTTTGCTGGCCTACAGGATGTTATCCAGGTGAGCAGCTGGTATGCCCTACACAATTTAAGATCCATGGTGTGGATTGTGGCTGAGACATATAACTGCATGTTGAAGTGGAATTTCTACACCTGAGAGATTAGTTTTGACAATACCATTGCTCTCTGAAATGTGTGAGAGATGTGGGATCTGTCAGTTTGGCATGTCACTCCCTCACTCTCTGCAGCAACACCTTTCCCTTTATGTGACTTTTTTTGGTTGTAGTGCCATAAGGTGTATGTGTGTATCCACATACAGACTGAGCATATTTTTTTTTTAAGGGCCACTTATTGCTTATTTTTTCCAGAAGTAGTCATAACCTATTTTTTCCAGGTTTTCTCTGAGCTGCTGAGGACAAGTTCTGATAGGTTACTTTGACAAACACTGTCAAGAAGCCAGAGAAGAGAGGTGCAAAAATTAAAGCACTGTCATGGAATGGGGTTCCCTCTACAGTTCATTGTATTCAGACTCAGATTTTGATGTTGACCAGAATGCAGACTGTCTTCATATGCTTCACAACACCCAGAGTATTTGTAACTTTTATTGATATTGATGTATATTGATGTCTTTTTACATGAAGTTTTGGAAAACAACATTACAATGTGAGTACATTAGACAAATATTTCCCGGCCAGTGGTTTTTGTCCTTCACCTTCATTCCACCAGCTTTCTTTTCCCTGAAACGGCGCTAATCTATATTTCTGTCAGAAGTCATTCAACCATGTTTCTCCAGGTGCTCCTACTGGGAAATTCTCCAGGCAGCAGGTCTTCTTCCAGCATAATCAGACCAAAAAATTCAATTTATTCCAGTCCCCGGGTTATCCTTCTGTGCTCCTAGGATTGGGATTACAACATCTTTCTCTTCTGTAGCAGCTGTAAGAAGTAACAAATTGCTCTGCAGGAGACTGTTATATTCCAGCATGAAAGACCCATGTTTTCATAGCTTCTTTTAGTCATGGGATCATTAGGTTATAGGGAATTTTAGAAGAAAATGTTGCAGGGCTCAGGCAGGCATAGAAGACTGATAAACCAGGTTTTCCTCTCCTACATGAGTTTCAGGTTGTGACTGAAAATGTGACTAGGAACATTCTTCTCTAGTGTGTGACTCATGCAATGCAGGAAATAGGTAATATACCCAAAGTACCTTTGTTCAGTATACTTTCTAAGTTGTAAATTGAAGTTGTAAAAATGTTAATCCATATAACTGAGATTGTAAACTCACACAAAGGACACAGAGAAATCAAATATATGAAATAAATATTTCAGAAGTGGAACAAAATAAACTCCAAAGCAGATAATTCTAATAAATGAAGATACATTTATTTGATATGAATAGATTTCAAAATAGAAAGCATTAGGATTTCTCAAAAACTTTAAAGAATTTTTGCAATAAAACTTGAAACTTTACTGCTGGAGAATGAGCTATTTGGTCCTGCAATTTATGTGAATTAAAGTTTTCTTGCACCATGACATACAGGAATAATATTGGGGTTTTTATAAAATAGTAAAACGAGGAGGCACAATTGGTTGACAGGATTATCTAAACAAAACTATATATAGTGAAGGAAAGCATTCTGAGATCTACACTTAAAAGATTTAGGTACACTCAGTGTTGTTAAACTGTTTCAAAGAATGACTCATCAAAGAATGTCTGTGGAGAACAGTATGGTGGGGTGTAGTTTTTCTGTAACTTTTCAATGAAACAGGTAATTGGACAACACAGTGGAGACACCTATGTGTGGCTGACAATGAATTCAAGTTTGACTGGGTGACGTATGGTGTCTCCCTGAAATCAAACCATCAGCAAATGTCTAACTCACACAAAACTGTGCCACTCAAAAGAACTGCAAGCTAGGCATGTTCTTGGGGCTTACACAACATACAGGAGTTATATGGCTGAAATAGCCTAAAAATAAAAAATGAATAAATAAAAAATTGTCTTCATGGTTCTAGTTGTGCTATTTTTATTTGGCTGAACAGAGCCCTTGGTACCCACAGTTTTACAAGGGGCCAGCTACTATAAAAAACTCAAGAAGATGTTTGAAGCTATCGCACCTCTAAGCTGAGGTGTTTCAAAACTGTTCAGAAATAGGAAATACTATAGCTGTTTTCAAACCTTGTTCTAAACAGGTCAGAGCACCGAGACTTACTGAAAATGCCAGTGCTGGCAGGAGGCTCTGGCAGTGGCATCAAGCAGTTTTGGCACAACCTGTTTTGGCAATATTCAACCTTCTTTAGGCTTACTGTCTGTATCAACGTGCAAAGAAGTGCCTCTTCAAGGAGTCACGACTCCCCTGAGTCTCTCACATTCCCTGAGTGCTCCCATCTGAACCACTTCATATACATGAGGCAAAGAAGCAGCTTTCTTTCAGCTAAGACAGCAAATGTATTTTAAATCCTGGAAAGGGGCCTGTATCAGCTTGGTTCAGACACTATCCCAGCTGTCAAGCCAAAACAATGACAAAACAATGCACAATTTCAGAGTTTTGATACTCATCCAGGAACCATGGCAGCTGGGTTATCAGTAAAACACAGCGACAGAATTACCTATTGTGCTACTCAGCTGTACTTGATGTAAGGCCCAGAATATTTGTTATGAGAAAAACCCAGGACATTGCCAGTAGCAAATATCTGCTTTGAAGTTTCTGAAAAATAGAGACTTAGTCTAACAACGGTTAGCAACTGGCTGTCTTATCTAAAAATACCTGCAGTTAAGGCTAAGAGGATGGTAGTTTTGGTGGCATAGTAGAAGTTTTTGTATCAGAAGGATGACAGAAGACTTCAGAAAACTCTTCTAACATAAATAACAGTGGAAATGCTGTAAAATAAAAAATAACACTGAAGTGGAAATGTTTGGTGCAAATTCACGTAAAATCTGTATTTCCTTCATATCACAAAGTAGATACTTGTAGGACAAAAGCGAGATGATTTAGGACATAAACCTATGAAAAAGAATATTAAAATGTTCTTTGATTTTTTTTTTTTCTTTTATAAACATTGAAGCAAGAAAGATTCATTGAGTGCCAGAAGTTCTGAATTTTTCTCAGACCTCACTTGCTTTACCCAAACTTATTACTTCTGAAGTAATGAGTCTTTGTCAGAAGAACAGCCATAAGATCTTCTATTGAATGAAGAGTGTTTTATAGTTCTGAAACCAAGTAAAGCCTCCCATGGCACTTCAGACCATTGTCTGGGCTCCTCTCAGGTTTCTCCCTATAGGTGATGTTGCAGTAGATGGCTTTGTGTATTTCCATCACGGAGACATTTTAGCAATTTGGTTTGTTGCAAGAAGTAGGAGTCATTATAAGTGAAAAACCAGTTATGTAGAGGAAAAAAAAAAAAAGCATATACCACTGCCCAAACTGATTTATATGTAATATAGAAACTCCAGTATTCAAAATCCATGATTTGAGGGTATTTACCATTTTGGTGAAATTCTTCATCCTGTCTTCCTGTATAACTGAATCTTTGCATTTCAAATTTATTTCAATGAATGGTTATAAGAATATTTTCTAGTGGGCAGTAATATTAATCACACTTGCAAAACATGAAAGGCAGTTGGAATGAAACTGTTCCATTAATTAATACTATTTTAAATTCAGTGCACCTTTAGAAACATTAATTGCATGGATTTCCATAATATTACAGACCTCAGTTTGTGGTTGTTTAGGAGCCTGATCATTTCAATTATGCAACTCTTGCTGAATAGAATAGTTCATTTTAAGTATAGTAATCAGAAGAGTGTCATAAATACATGTACATATGTTTTAAAATAAAAAATTTAATGTGAGTGTCTTCTTGAGCAGCTGTGTTTTCCTCATTATAGTTGAGCACAATAACATTTGTGGAGAAAACTTATACCTTTTATTAGCTCAGCTGATGTTACTGGGAAAGACAGATCTTATTATGTTACTAGACATACCAGTCTGAGACACCAGACACACCACTAGTTTTTAGTGGAGGAAGGAAGCCATTAGACAAATGACAGTAACAAAACAAAACAAAAAAAACCCGAACAAACCAAAACAAACCAAACAAAACCAAAAAAAAAAAAAAAACCATGCAAAGACTGGTTTCCTGGAGCACTTTCTTTATCAGTCCCCATTTAATTAATTTCACCTCTTGAATACGAAATTCACAAATTAACTGTGGCATAAAGATGAGCACCATCTTGTCTTGTGGCTGTGCACAGTCCTGTTTATTCTGATACAAAGGGATTGGAAAAAGGCCATAAAGTCAAAAACATGGAAAACATTCTAAATTTGTCAAGCAGAAAGATTAGTCAAAAATTAGCTTTCTACTTTACATGGGGAATCCAGGACGAGGTGAGTAATCCACTTGAACTGTGCCAAAATAAGTACAAAAGATGGATGAAGATGATACTTTGATAAAGGCCTGTCAGATACTGCTCAATCTATCCTACATCTTTCCTTCAGATTAAATTTCCTGTAATTGAATTTCAAAAGAAGAATGAGGAACAAGTTCCAACACTGATGAAATATAAATTATTATTATTATTATTATTATTATTATTATTATCCAGGTTTTTAACTATTTTTACTTATTAATGACATATACAAGTTGTATGGTTTTCTAATCTATTTTATTATTTAATGAAAAAAATTGAGTGTAAAATCCAACAACAAAATAAAAGAACATTGCCCCTGTATTTATTTTCCCTAGATAGTAAGGAAGTTATTTTCAGATTCTCATATCATGGAATTTTTTTTATCTATGGGTGGATACTTTACAAGTATTATCTAGGTATTCCTTTTATAAGAAATTATAAAAGAAAAAAAAAATAAGGAATTTCTAAGAAAAATATTCCTGTGTTTTGCTGTGCAAAGTATTCCATAAGAAGGAGGTTTGCAATTATTTTTGATTGTTCAGGTTTTAAAAACAACAAATCTATATGCCCTAATCTTTTCATTTAAAAAGGGGGGAAAAAATCACACAAAAAAAAACCCCTTTTACATAAAGCAAGATATCATTTGTAGCTAGCGCATAAGAAGTTAATTAAAATTTTGTGGACAGGAGAGAATATATTTTCTTGTAGTCAAAAAACCATCACTGAAAAATAAAGATTCAAGTCAGCCAAACTTGTCACATGTTCTTTTTGAAGGGATTTGGCAGGAAAGCCAATTTAAAAAAAAAACACCCTTTCAGAAATTATTTAAAATTTTTAAATTTAATCCTGAACTGTTCACTATCCCATCCTAATTAACCAAGGTGTTTAGTTACTAACCTTTCACTGCATGTTAGCATATAATTATGTATTAACTTATGTCTTTATTCAGAGTTATCATAGCTATTCAGAAGAATTTGAAAAAAATGGTGGAAAATCCCCAGTCATTTTCGGAATCCTTTCTTAGCAGAAAAGTAATTTTTTTTAAATAAATTAATTTATCCCAATAAAATATTTATTCTCCCTATTTTCATTGATTTTTAAAATTTGCTTAATTGAACTGTTTTCTATAACAAATTGTCATGTCTTTGGCAGTTGATTATCATCATTCACAAAAAAAGCATTCCAACAACAGGCTATTTTTCTTAAAGTGTCTCATTAAAATACTTTGATATTCACTAAGAAATTAGAATTAATCTCAATATAGTAAGTCCTCTGTATATAGACAGTAAAAAATATTTTATGATGGAATTCCAAGACAAAATGCAAACTTCTGTTTTGATGACTGAACCAGCAACATCCTTCTAGGACATATTGATCATGTATGGCCCTTATTAATGCCTATTAAAAGAAATGAATATTCTTAAAGCTTCCTTTTACCTTTAGTTGTGTTTTAAGGCACAGCAATCTGGATTAAAGTGTTCTGAATTGTATATTTTAGGGATGCTTTTCAACCAAAGGACTTCTTTTAAGCATACTGCAATAGCCTTCCTGAAAGTTTTGTTTTTAACACTTACAACAAAGAATTGAAAAAACCTCTCTGTCTGGCTTTTGCTCAGGAGATTGTGCATACATTTCAGATGATTTTGCCATCTAACAGAGGATGCTGTAGCACCCTCTGGTCCCATTAAATGGTTTTCCACTAATAGTTATTTAGAAGTACAAGCATCTGCCCTGCCTGCCATCATTTCTCTCTTCCCAAGGTTCCTTCACAGATCCTTAAAGAACAAAGGGGCAATTAAAAAACAAAAAAGAAACCAAACCAACCAAGAAAAAAACCAAACAAACACATATTCTACCAAAAAAGCAAATATATTTCTATTACTATTTGAATATATTTGTTCTTAAGAAGATACAAGGCTTCATCAGACTGCATCTATAAGAAGAGGCACAATAATGTATCTCCATAGAGAAAATAAATTCACAGGTTTAGCTTAAAAATAATATTTCCTTTTGAGAGATCTCATTTTTCTTTGAGCCCTAATATGCCCATTCCAAAAAACAAAGGAATGTCCTTATTCTAAACTACAGATCATGTCAATCTAAAAGTATTATGAAAATTTGAGCTGGGTGTGAAATATATCACTGTGACCATCCATTCTTGTTTCACTATTCAGTGCAGCACAGTCTGCCTTCTCTGCTCTTGCACAGCTTTAGAGGTTGGAGATTTGCACCATATTTTCCATGTGATTAAAAAATACTGTGGTACATAGAGATTCAATGAAGTTATATAATAGTATTTTCCAGATGAAAAATGTAGGCTCTAGGTAATTAAGAATGAGAAATATGTTCAAAGAAATTGTTCCCTCATAATATAACCCTTATTCTACAGCTTGTAATATGCATATAAGCTACAGGCCTGTAAAGATATTTTAATATTTTTGCTGATGAAAATTCCATCTTTACAGGTTATAGATACTAGACTAGATTACAGCATCAGAGTGTTTTTTCAAATATGATGAAATCTTTAGTGAAAAGTATGTTGCAATGCTAGCACTGGCTTCACTGTGTTCTTTAAACAACCTAATATAAAAATGCTAAAATTGAGATTATCGCAGGAATTTTTATCTTTTAAGTTACTGACATATTTATTTTTATGTTATATGTCACGTGTGGAACTATTCATGCAAGATTGCAAGTGATACGGAAACACTAAACAGAAAGATTAGATCTTTCTGTCTTCATTAACTGATGACCTGTGCTCTACCTTTGGTGGATCATAAATACCTTTATTTTCCTTATTGTCTGTAAGATTGTTATAGTTATGCAACGCAATTTGTTAATTTTAAATATTCTTACAAAGTTCACAATCAAAAACTCCATAATCAGAGTCCAGAAATAAAAATGTTTGGTGTTGATCTTGAATGAAAGCTTAAAAATCTTCACTGAGAGAAAACTTATTCATCTGCATGTCAGTGGACATTATGCTTTATAAAGATTGAATCTGTAAGATGGGGAAATACTAGATTTCTGTGTATCAGCACTGATCATTGCTTTAATTTGGAGAAATTCTGGGTCAGATGAAACTGTAATTTTTTTAGACTTGCTTGATGCCAGTCCACATTCCAACTTGAAACATGATCTGAATACAAATTCAACATACACCACATAGATAGAGAGATACAGAGAAGCAATGACAGAATTGAAGACACTTGCTAGTAGGAAAATAATAAAATTTTGAGAAGCTCTCTTGCTTTAGAATACTCTATTAGTCCCAAATGCATTTTGCCAGATGATAAACTAATTGGTTTCTAGGGGATTAAAGCTACCCTCATTGTTTATCTTTGAATTTGAAAGATATAACAGTGGGTAAAGAGAGATAGATTGCCAACTAGGTCAAATTTCTTATGTATATTGTGTTTTACATTAAATAATAAATTATCTACTAGTGCATTGGAAGTTAAGAAACATATTAAAAATATGTCAAAACTGAAAAAGCAAGGGAACAAAAATCAAAACAGGTCACTTGGGGGGAAAAGAAAAAGAAAAAGCAACAAGGAATATGTGTTACTTGGAAAACTGTATTTTGACTAGGGTAGGAATGTCAAAACCTTAGCTGACCTGATGACAAAGACTCAAACCTTTAAATCCATGTTGACATACTGCACAACAGTTCTGTGCACTTGAAGTCAGCATGTCAGTGCTGAGCTAACAGAAGTGAGTTCACTGTCATCCCTCTTCACTTCCCTTTCATTTCATTTCAACAGCTTGCTTTGCCTCTGTCTTTTGCTGGAGAGAGCATCTGAGCAGAAACATGCATTAGGGAATCCCTCTGCTTCTGCTCCAGCTCTGCTCTTCCACAGCAAAGAAGCTCACTCATCAGCTCAGAGAGGAACAAGAAGTTTGTGCTCATGAAATCTAAAACCCTACATTGCTTTATTTACTTGCTAAACTCTTCACTTGGAAGATGTAGGGTTTTAGATTTCATGAGCACAAATTTTGTGTCCTTCCAGCTTTGCTCCCTAGAACCAAGCATGTTTGGTAATTGATCCAGTGAGTGATTTAGATTAGTGTTTGCCATGGGCCTTCCTGTGCTAATACTTGGGCCTAAGAGATTTCTTTTCATAAACTGATTTGTTACAGAACAAGAATAGTAGTGTTCACTTGGTTTGATCATCAGTTGAGCCATCGGAACTTTTGCTTCCAATATAAACCCAAACTGTGAGGTCCAGGACCTTTGCTGTGCAGTGAGCTAGACCAAGAACAATGTGAACTGTGCAGTGCTTGGACTTTGATCTGTGACATGATATTTCTAGAAAAAAAAAGACAAACTGTTATTAACTGTTCTTCTGTTATTTCATTAATTCTTTATTCCAAATTTATTATTATTTTTTAAATTAATTTCACTTTTATGTTAAACAAATTTTCTTTGTCTCTGTGTGTGAGATCAATGTATTTATTACCCTTTGTTATTGATTGAAGAAATAGAAAAGAAATGTAATTTCAAAATGTGCAAGACGTACAAGTTCCCAATTTAGCTGCAGCAGAACCTGAGATAAATACATTTGTCTGTTTGTAACTCAAAAACTATTTTGGTAAACGATGGACTGAATTGTTTCTGAGCTGTCCATCTGCCTCAAATAAGATTATTTATACAGCATATGTTTAAATTAACCACAGAAGAAGGTTAATTCTGTAGGTAATATCCCTGAGTGATGACTTCCTTTTTTTAATTGCAATTAGAAAATGAGGTATTCAATTTAGTCATTTATTCATTAGTAGAGTATAATAGATAAATGAAAGGCACAAATTGTCTTCAGTGTTATATAAATAATGAAAATTCTCTTTCCCTACTTAGTTATACTTTTGATGAGTAGACTAAGATAGTTTTCAACGTATGAATATTGCATTGTGCTGCTTGACAGAAAGAATTCATTCCATTTTGTGAAAGAAGCATTTTGTTTATTTCAATGAGATTGCAAAACGTGATACTAAGATCCAGTTTTGTTTCACCTCAGCAGTGCCTTTGCAGAGACAAATGCAGTGCAGAAAGTAAAGCTGGGTATTGTGCCAGATTTGCAAGCACTGCACAAAAAATTTGTTGTCCTGTTCAATCAGTTTTCACTCTGGGCAAAATTATTTTTGCCATACACTATACATTATAGTCATATAGGGAAAAAGAGGATGCTAAAGAGGAAAGTTTAAAGTAACTTGTTTGCTTTGTTGTAGAACAGCAGCAATGCTCTGTGGAATGTAGCAGTCTCACTGAAATGCCTGAGTATGCAATTAAGCAGATTAGCAGAGAAAGTGTTCTGGGTCTGCATCATCATTTCCTTTTGGGGTGTTCTGAAAGGGGATCACAACACAAGGAAAGGATAAGGCACTTTCTTTACAGAAAGCTTCTCACATCTCAATCTTGTATTTTGCCTGTTACAGTAGGTTGTGGCACAACTCATCTAAAAAGAAATTCTGATCTTTCGCTAAGTCTCACAGTTTTTAATGCTGTTTCTTATCCCTGATTTAACAGGGATGGAGCACTGTAGAAGGAAGTCCCAACAGTTCACATGGCTGCAGAGGTGAACCTGAGTGTCTTTCCATTCTTGGTATATTCCAAAAAGGTATGACTACCATTTCTGGGCCCTTATATAATACAACCATCCTTTCATTCTACCCTCTCCATGACTCCCTCCACACTCAAGCTCTATGGTGCATAACTATGGAACACCTGGTTATTGAGAATTTTATGGAAGTTTCTCCTTGTTGGCTCACTTTTGCCCTGAAATAACTGAGGAATGTTCTGTTTTTTGGAAAAAGTCAATGTGTGTTGTCCTTGTCCTATCTTTTCTGCCAACCCAGCATGAGATATGAGATTTGTAATGCAATAAGGTAGCTGGTGACTTCAACTCAACCTCAGTTGTATGAAGCTCATTTATCTGAAATACTCATTTCAAGAAACGTTTTTGCTGGAGACAAATAGAAATTACAGTAATTTCACGATTATAAGCCACACCCTTTTCATTGAAGAATCCAGCCTAGCCCAGCAGTGAGGCTAATCATCAGGTGCGGCTTATTTATGGACAATTTCAGGAGAATTGCCAAGGCAGAAGTACGATCTGCGAGGGGAACAGGAGTTCCCTGCCCCTCAGATCCTGGCGAGCAGTTGAGCCCCCGCTGCTCCCGGCACTGCCGCCGCTCCCACTGCCAGCGCTCCCCACCGCTCATGGCACTCCCCGCCACTCCCACTCCTGGCCATGCCGCAGCTCCCGGTGCTCCCTGCTGCTCCCGCTGCCAGCATTCCCTGCCACTCCTCTCTGCTGGCACTCTCCACTGCTCCCCGCTGCTCCTGCTGCTGGAGATGCTCACCTCCCGCTGCCCGCCACTCCCTGCACTGCCCGCCTCCCACTGCTGGCCACCCCCTCCCGGTGCGGCCCTGGCGCTGCCTGGCCCCTCAGCAGCACCCTCACCCTGCCACATGAAAAAAAAAAAGGAAAAAAAAGAGAAAAAAAGGAAAGAAAAATGCGACTTATATTCAGGGTGCGGGTTATATATGGACAATCCCATGCTCCACCCGGCTACTCAGATGTGCAGCTTATATTCAGGTACGGCTTATAATTGTGAAATTACTGTATATTGTCCAAATCTTATTTTACAGATGAATGTTAAGGATATTTTTGATGTTAATTTTCATTTTTAAAGCATTATCCTACTAATCACTCTGATTTTTCAGTACTTTGGTGTTAACCCTTGCAAGTTGCTGACCCCTACCAATAAAATGACTAATGTATCCTTTCCACGCCATTTCCATACTTTTTCCTGTACAGAGAGAGTTAAAAGCTAAAAGCCCTGAAGCTAAAAGAAAAAAACCCTTAGATAACTCTGCAATGCCTGACTAACACCCAGATTTCAAATTACCAATTTATATTATTTTCTTACATTAAGTGGAAGCAGGAATAGCATTTATTTCATTCAGATTAATGTTAATTTAGTTTAGATTTGCTATTATTTTCTTCTGGCTGTCCTTACATATAGACAGACAAAACAGGAAAAAGAACAATATCAAAATGAAGAATGGGTTTATTGTAGCAAGGCACCTGGACGGTTTTGTTAGACAACAGGTTGTCTATTAGTCTAAATACTGAAAGTAATGATGAGCAGACAGAGAGGAGATGAGAGGAGAGGATGAGTGAATAATCGCTGTGGTGTTGCTCTGCAGGCACTAATTGGCAGATTTCTAATACAGTTTTTTACTATTTAGAATTTTAAACTGTGCCTACAACAGCCTCAGTGAAGGCTAATTCTCTTTTCTGGAGCAGACACATTCACTTTCCCACTGATTTACCAAAATATTAGTATTGGTCTAATACTGATACTCAACTGTGATGGACGAAAGACTCTCTAACAAGTTAAAGTTAGAAAGGGTATGTTTATTCAGCGCTGGGCAGCAGTGTGGGGTAGCCCCCTAATACACACTGCAAAATCACAGGTGGTCACAGAGTCTATTTATTGACAAAAGGTTCAAACAAATACATATTCATAATACCAGCCCCTCCCATCTCCCACTTCCTATGGTAATTAGCTTGAATAGCTATTAAGCACGTGGGGTTGGCTTCTTGAATTAAGTCTGGGGTCATTTTCGTGGGGAGAGGTCTTAAAAGGAGGAAGTAAGGCAAGTCTTCCTCGCCCTGACCTTTTCTATTAATAACAATACAAATGGCTTTTGGGACAACTCTAGTTTTGCAAAGAATGAATTTCTGGTTGCAATTGTTTGTGTTCTTTGAACCTAACTACTAGTTTCATCCTTTCCCATTGCAAGCACAGCTAAGCAAACATAAATTGATAGGCAATCAATTATTTGAGTTTCAGGTAACTATCTCAAACTCAGTTTCTTCTAGCTTTTAACTAAAATCTTAATTTCTTTCAGATTAGTGTTTCACCACCTTAACACAGAAGGTGAGTTAGGGAAGAACTTGATGGTGGATTGATCCCAATCTGACTACTTTGTTGACATTTCCTTGGTTTGCTTTTTAAAAATGTCACTGGGGACTGGTTTTAAAAAGAGCTTTCTCAGGGAAATTCATTTTCTCCACAGGTAAAATTTCTGTTGAGGTAAACTGTGAAAATCCACAGTCCACATGTGTATCAATGTCTCCACAAAAGCTTGTTCTTTGGGCAGTCTATGTGTCAGGATCAAGGAGTGGGGGTGCAGTGAGAAATCTGCACTTGAACAAATTTGTGCTATATACAGAAGTGATTTGTTTCCTTGTTGTCACTGAGTAACCATTTATAAAACTGAACCAAACTTTCATTTACTTTGCAGTTTCTACTGAGTCCTTGCTTAGGATAGCCTTCATTATTCGCTTCAATTTAACAGCTCAGAATAGGTCAGGAGGAAATACATCTAGACTGAGAAATTACTGACTGCATTTCTTCTCTGGTAGGAAAACACATTCTTTGAGACCTAGCAAAGCACTGTTACTCTATAGTGACAGTTAAGCAAAACATAATTGAAGTAGATCCAGAGACATTTGCCAAAAATATTCACATCCTTCCTGGTTTGTAAATTTTGAGCACCTTAAACACTTGGCAAAACATTTTTAAGATACAGCAGGCAAAATTCCAGCTGCAAAATTAGAACTTTAAAGAGGTTTGATTAATTTGCCATTCAGGCTTGTACTCTTATAATTATGTTTTTTCTTGGCTCTTTGATTAAAGAAATAAGTAAACCACTTCAGCATTAGAGGCATTAATATTGAAAGTGCTGATCCTGGTGGGAACTTAATACTTCCTTCTATGCAGACAATGATACAATCACTTAATAGATGTGAAATGGCATCTTTGTCTTCAGGTGTCACACTGTAAAGACAGGAAAAGCAAAGCTGTTCTGCCATGGCAAGCTCACTGTGTAAAAGAGGCTGAGTCATCTCTGCACACAGTCAGATAGTAGATGCTTTTTTCTGTAAGAGCTCTCTTGTTCTGAAAGGTTTGTGCCACATATTTTTCACAGTAGAATGAAAAAAAACCTTTACAATAAATAAATCAAGACAAATAATATTTTAGCCAATGCAGAGGCCTGTGACACCAATAAAATATAAACTGACTCATGAAGATATAATCAACATTAGCTACACTATAAAGTATGAAACTATTAAATGCTATCTTTAACAGTAGTATGTATTTATAACACTATGGCAACATAACCAGACAGAGCTTTGCTTAAATATTTGAGTGATACGATCACCAAATAGTCAAACAAAGCTATGTCTGATTGCATATAAAAGGCATCCTGACAACTAAAGCTGCCAAGAACAGCATGAGCATAAGAGACATCCTTCCAAATACTGGCAGGTGACTGGCAAGATAAAAGTTATGGGATAAAATTGCCATTCCTCTTGAGATAGGACAACACTAGCACAAGCACATGGAGCATAAGTGAGTAGAACTGGAGAACCAGAGAAAGTGAAGGAAGACAAGCTCGCTTCAGTTCTGACTTCTCTTGTAGAATAATTTCCAAGCCTGGTCAGTGAGATCTCTGCAACTAATATCAATCAAGGACTCCACCCATTGATAGTAACTATATGGCATGTGCTCCTTGGTATTATATGCTGATAGCTAATTTAGAGTGGGACTCTCAAAAGATGAAGAGTTCTGTGCATTGGTGATGATGAATATTAAAATCTGATCATAAACAAATCTACTACTAATGAACAAACTAAAGCTGGCTTGATTTGCCACTTTTCGAAACAGTGACATCATGATGGTTCTCTAGCTGATATATGAATATGTATATATATAGATGCGCATATATATATGTATATAATGCATACGCATATGTTCAGTTGCAATAAGGTATTGTGTAATTTTTCAATAATAAGATAATTTGCACATAATATACAGAACTGTGTGGTAGCATTTGGTGTAAACATTGACAGAGAAGAACTTCCACATTCTTGCAAGCTAGGAGTCAAAATACCTTATCCTTAAATCCTAGCGAAGAATTTTAACTACAATTATGCTACAACCTGGAAAACATATCTGAATGGTATAAAAATTTTTCTTCTTAAAGAGCATCAAAAAGACCTAATTACCTCTGCTTATCCTTCATACCATGCTGGAAACAACCTCTCTTCTCACCAAAAATTCAAAGCAGATGTAACTTAGGAGCATTCTCTAATTTCATTTCATTTTTATTCAGGAACTACTTAATGCAAATTGCAATTGCAAGTTGCTTCATTACTAGATTAGAGATGCGAGCTCTCATGGCCATTAATCTGTCTGATGCCATGAATCTTGAAAACTCCCCATTCCCAGCTGCTGCTGTGAAACAGTCTGAACATTCTGAGCTCTCCAGAACCAGAGGAATTTGTCTTCAGAAGTGTGAGCTCAAATTTGTTCCAACTCAGGTGAGCATAAACCCTTATACAAATGCTACAGTCACAATGTTTGGTGTGCTGTGGTTTTTTCCAGCAATTGAAGAGTTGTTATATTGACATTTAGTGAAAAATCTGCTTGTGGGCTTGTGCAAAATCTACTTTGGCTCTACTAGTGGTCCAGAACCTTGGTGGTCCCTATCTGCTTTCCTGTGTGGCTAAGAAGAGGATTTGGCAAACACTTTTAAGTAGGCAGCTTGTAGAATGAAAGATGCCAATAGAGCAAATTATCAATGCAAGAAGAAGGACCTGCAAAGTGGTGGTTTTAATTTC